>JAQQSK010003946.1:0-90802 GCA_028658325.1 Potorous gilbertii | reverse complement strand
CTGTCAGGCAAAATAGTGGACCTTGGGGATCAATGGCAGAGTAAATGGTCCCCAGCTAATGACATCAGGAACAGAATAGTGAAACCATAGTTTGGGATTGAGTGGGACACTGGGTTACCCCAGGTGGAGGTTGGGACGGGATACTAGAGATTTTCTATATAGAGAGGTTTTCTATGTTTTATGCTCTCACAGAGCTCATAATATAACTTAGGAAAAATGAAACATATGAACACAATGACTACAGTTCAAGGAAGGGTGTGATGACTGTAAAGGAATGATCCTAGTGGAAATTTCAGTAGAGAGAGAAAACTTTCACATGAGAGTTTGAGGGAAGGATTCATGGAAGAGGTCATCCTTGAGGAACTCTAAGCTAAGGGAAGGATGGCAAAAGAAAGATATTGTGAGGTGGCTGGAGAGTCCACTTCATCCACGGGAGATGACACAAGCAAAGATGTAGAGACAGCACATAGAAGATGAGAATGGGGCCAGAAAAGAGTTCAGTTTGGCTGTAATGTAGGAATTTAATGAGTAGTGTTATACATATAAGAGAAATATGTCATGCTGCTTGTATGAAAAAGAATCCATAGCAGTTCTAAATCTGGGTGGGCCTAATGACCCTCTAACAGCATGATGCCTAGTCTGTATCTTTTGTTCTCTAGCCAGAAGATTCATGTTTCCAGTAAATGCCTTGTGAAGGGATTATAAAGAATTAAATAAGGGACCTAATGAAAAGGTTTGGATCTGTACTGAAGATCTAAAGACTGCATTTCAGCAAAAATAATGAAATAGGGCTGTATTTAATGGATTTGTGACACCACATTGAAGCAAGCTGCAGGTCTATGTGCCACTGAGAACATGTGTACATCCAGCTCCAACACTACATCTCTGAATTAAGTAATGACTGGGGAGGAAGACACCATAGTAACTCCCTATAGTAATAAAAACCCAGGAAGAACTGTACCTAAGCACCTGCAGTCAGAATATGAATTACAAAGCTCTTCCGTACAGGAAAATGGGCTGGGGTAGCAGAAAATTATTCATCTGAAACATCTAAAGTCAAAGGCAATTGCATCTACATCTTAAGAAAATATTTGAGTCTAAACATGGTTGTAGAAAAGAGACAGAGTTATAGTCAAGTCAACAAGAATTTATTAAGTGCCCACTATGTGCAAGTCATTGTGCTGAGCACTGGGATACAAAGAAAGGCAAAACCCAAACTGAACACTCTCTCCTTACCCTCCAAAACAAAATAGTCCCTGCTCTTGAGGAGCTCTCCATCACAGACACACAGAGGAAGAGAATTAGAGACAGACAGACAGACATACACACACACACACACACACACACACACAGAATGCATGTGCACAATATTGATTTCCATCCTTTATGTTTCCTTTTGCTTTTCAGAAACTAAGATTTAAGAAGCAAGAGTGTAGGGGAAAGAACACTGAACTAGCAGACCTGAGATCTAGCCCTGGCTCTATAACCTTCTACTTGTGAGGCTTTTGAAGTATTCCTTCACCTCTCTGGGGCTTACTTTCCTCATCCGGACTATAAAATTATAGGTTTTTTTTACAGCTGGATAATCCTCAGAGAATACCTAGCTAACTATGTCATTTTATAGAAACATAAATTTCCTGACACCGCACAGGTTACCAGAGTTGACAGCTGTGTGATACAGTGGATAGAGCACTGGGCTTGGAGTCAGGAATATCTGAGTTCAAACCCTGTCTCAGAATTTACTAGCTGTGTGACTCTGGGCAAGTCACTTAACCTCTGTTTGCTTCATTTCCTCACCTGCAAAAGGTGAGGAATAGTAACAACACTTGCCTCTCAGAGTTGTGGGGAAAATCAAATGAGTTAATTATCATAACGCACTTTTTCTTCCATTAAGCAGCTTGTCTGAACATAAACACTGAGGGGGTGGGTGGAATTTGTTTCTCAGGCAATGCTATCTTTTAAGTTTAGATGTGTTTTTCTAAGGCATATTTTCCATAGACTGTAGTTTGTAAATAGTTTTTTAAAGAAACTTCTTTTTATGAATAAATCTTTAGAAATTCCTTCCTATAGAATATTTCATTAACATTTATATGAATTTTTTTGCTGAGTATGATAAACTGTTATATTTTGTTCGATTTTTAAATTTTTTTCCCTTTTTTGTTTTGTTTTCCTTTGGGAATTAGGTATTGCCTGAAAAACAAGTCATGTGGGTACAGTCTTATACAGAATCAAATAGTACAAAAAGAAATCTATTTAAGATTAATTTGAAGATAACTCTTCAATTTTAATAACCAGCTCTTTGTTTTCATTCTTGTATGATGTGTGTCTCTGTGTGTGCATGTCTAAGTTGTTTTTACTAGCATTTGTGAAGTGTTTCTGTGTTTTATTATGATGTAATTTATTAATGTTTGTAGTTTTTATATTTGTATATTTCTTATGAGCTTTGTTTATGTAACCATTACTTGGATGAAATGTCCCTGAAAAACAGCTACAGGAATCTACTGAGTCCTTATTAACTAAGCCACATCCTGTTTGAGTGGGATATTGGCTAGGAAGACTGGGAGGATAGCAGAGTTAGTGTAATGTGGTCTGGAATTTATTAAAACAGATGTTTTTAAAGTTTCCTTTGTCACTGTTCTTGTTCAGGATTTATATTAATCCAATCCAGGAATCAAGCTATTAAAAAGATTTTTTTTTTGCAAAAGGTTCATTTCTAGCAATGTTTATTGTAGCTATTACTGTGTTTTACCTACTGATTCATATCAAATGGTCTTGTATCTAGTCCATGGAATCTAAGTAAACACATCAAAATTTTAAAAAGTAAAATATTTCAGGTTTTGTACAAAAAATAATTATAAAGCACTAAGCACAGTGTCTGACAATGCTATATAAATGTTCCCTCTCTCTGATTTGAATGATAGAATTGTAGACTGCAAGCTATAACAGACTTTGGGGGTCATCTCTTCCAACCCCATCATTTTTCAGATGAGGAAATGGATGCCCAGATACTTAATGACTTTTCCATGGCCGCCCAGAGAAGGTAACTGAGCCAGGATTCATATCCACATCTTCTGAATTCAAACCCAATGCTCTTTCCCCTCCTTTATACTTCCAGAAGTGCTCTTTTTCCCCTTTGACCTTCTGGAATCCTTATTGCCCTCCAACACTTGACTCAATTCCTTCCCTGATCTTTCCCAATGGTTAGAGCTCTCCCCAGCCAAATAATTTGTATAAAATTTGTATTTATTTATATACATTTGGGTTTACATATGTTCAGGTCTCTCTCTCCCTCTCAATAGACTGTAAACTCCTTGAAGACTATTTCACTTTTTTTTTTTTGTATCCCCGGTACCCAGCACCATCCTATCTCCTGCCCTATTTCATCCACTGTCCACAGTCCAGTAAATGGAGTGAGCCCAATGAAAGAGATGCTGCAAAAAGTTCTTTCCCTCAATCCTCCTGTCAATTTCTCCCCCTTCTTTTCTCCTCCTGGCTAGATCCTGACACACATATCTCATGAGAAGAATTCCAGGGCCTCCATTCTACTCTGTCTGAATTTCCTTAAGGGCCTTGCTCCTATGGTTCTCTTGTGGGAGGATAGCGGCTATTCACTCAGCTAAAATGAGCAGGTACAATCCTTCTAGCAACATAGAAGACCTTGACACTGTGGTCTATGGGCCCTTGAGTCTTATTATCTATTCTGCCACATCCTTTTTTCCATCTGGCCTTACTATTCTCCTCGCTGCTGTGCTATTTCCATCCCTACATGTTATAATGGGGCCTACCAATGAACTCTTAAGAATCCCTGGCCCTTGCCATCATTCTGCTGCCGAAACCTTATGGGTCCCCAGGCCTTTCCATCCACTCTGCAAATGAACCCTTTACATGTTGTCTTGCCATATTAGAAAGTGAGCTCCTCAAGAACAGGGATGGTGTTGCTTTTCTATTTGTATTCTAAGCACTTAGCATGGTGTTTGTCAGACAATAAATCCTGTAAGTGTTTTTTCATTTGCTCATTCATTAATTGATCGTTCATTCATTCCTAATGTCTGGTACATAGTAGGTACTTACTGAATAAAGATGAATGAATGTAAAAGCACTCAATCAGTGGTATAGCACTTCTCTGTAGAATTAGATTTCTTAGAATATCTGATTTGAATTTACACACTAATTTACTTATCTTTTGTATCATTGGTTAAGCTGTTAGTTATAATCAGTCCTTTCCCCATTGCATCTCCCTAGTTACATTGCCATTAACCAATACTCCAACCAATAGCCAACATTCACTGTGGTACTCCTTATCATTAGACAAGTCAGACAATAGGGTTTTCTCTCCCTCCCTCCCTCCCTTCCTCTCTTTCTATCTCTCTCTCTCTCTCTCTCTCTCTCTCCTCTCTCCACATAGGGTATCACCTATGGGTGCTCTGCCAAAAGGGAATGTAAATTTTAATCTTATAAACTTTTTCATTTTGGTTTTTTTCTCGTAAAGAGCAGTCTTAAACTCAGATCACTCTGATCTGAGACCAAGCCCTGCGTGGTCACTGTTTGGGCCCTGATTGTCTCACAATGAATGTAAATAGCAATTGTTTCTGTTCTGGCCAGAAATCCCGAGGATGTTTCCCTCCCAGATCAATTTTTTTTTAAAGAGGCCATTCTTCTTCTCATTTCTTTTCTTCATTAAGCCTTAATCACTGAATGGGCCCTGTTTCAGTCAAACTGAGACCAGTTAAAGACCTTAGTTAGGTTGAAAAGGCCAAGGTCCCCCACTGTATCCTGGGCCATCTCCAGTTGTCCTGATCTATATCTGGTCACTGGACCCTGATGGCTTCTGAAGAGAAAGTGAGGCTGGTGACTGCATAGTCCTCCCTCACTCAAATCCAATTCACTTGCATGTCATAGTATTACCTCCCTGATGTCATGATCCGCCTCAAAATGAAGGACAAACAGTAGCTTTGCCATGAGAACCTAATCTTCTTAGCCTTTCTCATTAGGAGATCATTTAAAACCTATCCAAGTCTTTGAATAGAGTCTCTCCATTCTTTGGAAGGCACACATTCAATACAGTATTACACCAGAAATTTGGAAATGCTTCTCCTTGAAAGTGATCCAGAAATGTATACAAGTTCTTTTTTTCCTTTTGTAAATATTATCTCTGACCATTGATAACACATTTTGCGATATTTACCTTTTTGGTTTATGCTATGAAGGACTGTTCTTCCGTCTTTATCTGTAGTCATCAGGAATGTAATAAGACAGTCATTTTCTCCTTGCAAAGAGCAGGAAACAGAATTTTCCTTTGAGAAATCTGCAGGGCAAGGAGCCATCCATCAGGTCAAATGCAATTTAAAGATTGATGAAGAATAACAACCCATGACATAGATGAGTATTAGATTAATACACAAAAGAGTTGCAGTTGCAGTGTGGGAATAGAAAAGTTCCAGGAATAAGGGAGTTTTAATTCTACTTTCAACTCCCCTTTCTCTCTGAGTTTTAAAGTTTTCCTCATGTTTCAGGAAATGGTTCCAGGTGTCCCCCATCAGCACTGACCATCAAATGCCCCTATCAATCTCCTATATTCTGAATCTCAAGATGCATTGAAAATACTTCCAAGGCAGGTGCCACCAGCTGCCTGGGGAATAAAATAGTCCTGATTATGGCCAAGAGTGAGCAGTATGTTCTCTTTGGCTGGGAGCTTCTGGAAGAATGCAATTCTTTGGGATTATATTTCAGAGGAGATAATTCACTTATTAAACTGATACTGCTACTTTGGAACGGAATATCCATTTATTCTTTCCACAGTGCAGCTCTAGAAGACCAGTGTGGCATGCACTGTCACAACAGTAAACATAAATTAATAACAGAAACCCGGGGATTGTGGAAGCATATGGTTCAAGGGCCAGTGCAGAAAGGAGTAACCTGAACCAACAGTTTGCCCTCCATTTTAGTTGGCCCAGCACTTAATACATTTCTGTAAGAGAATTCAATCCTGCTTTTCTCAAACTTCTCCCAAAGAGTAAACCTTTCAGGCTGGGTTCATTCAGGAGAAAAGTACAAAAATTTAGTGCAGAAAAAGAAAAGGAAGTAATATGACTATAATCTGAGACCCAGATCTCTTTCTAGTTACATTATCCAGACCAATGACTTCTATATAAGAATTTTTTCCTAGAAACATTGTGTTAGATAGCTGTTTCCATATGACTGGCCTTTATAAACTAGAAGGTTATTTTCAATGTTTCTGTTACAAAATATGGCTTTTAGACAACTTCCAATCTACTTCATTTATTGATTTGTCAATATAGTTTTCACTCAGCCCTTCTATGTGATTTTTTTTCTGTTGCCAAAGATGGAAGATGAATTTTTTTTTAACTTTGGATGTTTATTTTGTTTGTAACTCCCAGACAGCTTAGAATGGATTTTTTTTCTTACTGAATTTTTAAAAATATTAATGTTCATTCTATCAAGGCTAAGGCATGTCAGGCACTATTTATCCCTCAAAGGACTTGATAAGATCTTAGGTCTAGAACATGATGGGACATCAGATGACATCTTGGCTAACTCCTTCATTTTACAGATGATGAATTTGAAGCTTAAACTGGTCACACAGGTAGTAAACATCAGAGTGGGCAATCTGAACCCAAATCCTCCAAGCTCAGTGCTATTTCTACCATATCCCACTGCCTCCAGCATGGTATAGTAGGAAACCCACCAAGAAAATTCAAAGTAAAAATAAGATTCCAGGACAGTGACTTCAACTAAGACTATAAACTTGCTTTTGAAAACTTTAGAAACAATTCTTTACTTATGGGTGATTAATATTATTTATAAACTTCTTATATTGTCTTTAAAACAGAATCTAAGAAGCTTTTACCTTTCTTGGTACTTGTAGCATGGAGCAAAGTACCTGGCACGTCATAAATGTTTAATAAATATTTATTGACTCACTTTTCAAGCTCATACTTTGTTAACTTAATTGGAGCTATTGCCTGTACTGAAAAGTCACAGTACTGAATTAAGTATAGACTCTGTTGCTTAACTCATGTATGCCTCCGTGTGGTGTGAAGCTGACCCTGGATTCTCAAAGATTCTACCAGTGGAGTACCAGCTTGATTATCAAAGTTTCTACTAATGAAGTACCAGCTTGACTCTCAAAGATTCTGCCAATGGAGTATCAGCTCTGGCAAATGGCATCAAATTGTCAAGGATGTGTTTAGTGAGGAAAATGTCCTAGGACCAAACAAGCTAAAATAGGAGAGGCTTATCACCAGATTGACTGAAGGGTGTTAAATTTTTTGGCCACAGCAACTCTTAAAGACTTTCTACTAAATGTTAGAAAGGTTGCCATCTTGATTGGCAGTGGGATAACCAATACTGACAAAACTGTAGATTGCTAAAGTGTATATTCTGTAATTCAGATTTTTCACTAATTTTAAATGGACACCTGCGATTTTTCAGAAGCAATGACCTTTTCTTGTAATATGAGTTTTGATGAGTTAGTTAGTCACTTCCTCACTTATCATGGACCTGGCCTTCTTTCTATTTCCCTATTACATTCCTCTTAGTATATTTCATCTAAAAATAGGGAATTGCCTCATAGACTGGGTATCACAGTTCCCCTCAGTTGAATGATATTAATCCTGTTTTTTTGTTGGAGGTTTTTTAAATGGAAAAATCTGAAGCAAGGGGAGGCTTAAATTACTTTGTCAAGATCATTTAGTTTTAATGGAACTGGTAATATGACCTGTGAGTCCTTATTCCCGATAATGCTTTAATTATTTCAAGATTCTTTTTCATTAAAGTTACTCCTCCAGTTTTAGACTTTTTTTTAAGTGTTTGGTTATTGAAATGGGTGTAATTGAATGTGATACTCAGGATTCTAGCCTAGGCGTGGATTTGCATAATTAGCCACTGTTTTCTTTTGTAACTCCATGGTTTTCAGTCCTTTTTTCCACAGCTGTGATAGCCCTCTGCACTACTCCTGAATGTTACAAAATTTCAGGCAACGATAATCAGGGCCAAAAAGGGGGCTTTGAAAGATGGGTAAGAGGGTAGGTATTGGGGAAAGGGTGTGTAGATAAAAAACTATGAAAATTTTGCTATGCTGGATTACTTGTAAACCTTTAAAATCAGAAATTTCTACAAGGGTTTGGAGTACTATGGTAGAGGGATTGAATTTGACTTTAACTTCTGGTAAAGTCTGGTAAAGCATAAATAAACACTTTAAAACCACAATTATCCAGAATTAACAATTGTTGAAACTGTAACAGCCTGTAGCAAAAAGACACTTGCCCAGTGATTATAACAGCATATGCTAGCTAAGAATGATGGTTTAATTTACTTTATTATCTGTAAAAGGGTAGGAAACTGGGTTGCTAATATACCTTCTGGGCTTTCAAATATCCTCTACCTATTTTCAAAGTGGATCCTGGTATATTTAGAGCTGGACGGGACCTCAAAGGGCAACTAATTCAACCCCTACATTTTACACATGTGCAAACAAAGGAGCAGCTAGGTGCCACAGTGGATAAAATGCCAGGCCTGGAGTCAGGAAGACTCATCTTCCTGGGCTGAAATCTAGTGTCAGAATCCGACTAGTTGTGTGACCCTGGGCAAGTCACTTAACCCTGTTTGCCTCAGTTTCCTCATCGGTAAAAGGAAAGGCAAAAAGGAGAAGGAAATAGCAAAACAATCTTTGTCAAGAAGACCCCAAATAGCACCATGAAGAGTCAGACATGACTAAAAAATGACTGAACTGAAAACAAAGGTCCAGTATGGTTCATTTATGTAATCATGGTTACACAAGAACTAAGTGACTGATGCAGGGTTTGAATCCAGTTCATTTGACTACAAATCCAGCTCTCTTTCTATAGTATTTCACTGACTCAGAGCAACTGTTTAGATAATTATATCTGTAACTTGAAAAAAATATTCAGAAAAAGAATGTTACAAAGCAACCACTCAATTCATAGGCTGATAAATAAATCTGTCTTAAATTCATACACATTTTCAAAGTGATTTAAAATCCAGTTATCATTTCTACTTTAGGAGATAGAAATGAACATTAGCAAAAAGAATTCTTTTGAAGATTATTTGCTCCTTGTAATAAAAACTACACTCAAATAGGACTTACATAAGCCTTATATCTCCCTGAGGAGCTTAATAATGTGTTTGTTGCATTGAATTGAATTTACAGTTTCCCTCTCAGACAACTTAGAAGGATACTGCTCTCAAATTAAAGGATTTTGATATATTAAACATAGTGAAATAACTTGTTTGATTACCACAATTTACATGTTTTTTGCAACCCACTACATTTCTTATACTGCTAATGCCTTGACTTAGAGCAATTTGTAGTGCATTTCCTGAAATTTTCATTCATTTTTCAGAAATGATATCTCAATTGTTTGTTGTGAAATGAACCTTGAAGAACAGATATTCCCTTATAAGGTACCAGCTGAAAGTCATGACAGCTGCTTTACTTGGTCTGGTCACATGCTTTGTCATTGATATTAAAGTAAGACCCAAGGTATCCTTCCTCATTTATCCTCTCCCTTTGTTTGAAACATTTATCCTTAAGTCACCAGCAAAGTACAAGAGAGGGTGTTTTCTGTAGTTCTACTTCCCTTTATTACTAATCCTAAAAGTTATTTCCTTTTTATCACCACCCAGGATCAGATGGCTTAATTTTTTTGTACTAAGTATATTGATTTAGAAACTCTGGAAATAGTTTTGGAAAGAATTTCTGTGTTACTTAGTAGGTCCATTCCTCGAGCAGCAGATGCTTGTCTTTTGAATATAGCTATTCAAGCTATAGTTCATAGATTATCGTAAATTATTGGTCTAATGACCATTTTTTATCATGAGATAAATTTCAGGTCCCATCTACCTGTAATGTTTTATGGTATTGCAGCTACTCAGACTGAATAATACATTAGCACGGAAGATTTGTTACCATTAAAAATAAGATCCTCCCAAGTTTTCCACTTAGAAAAAACCAACCACCCTCACTTTTTTCCCTGTCTCATGGAAAAAATAAATATTGAAATGGATCTGTGATCTTGAAAGTGTGGGTATTCCCTCCAGTGATAAAGATTAGAATCCATTTGGATCCTCTCATCTTGTGCAACTCATGGAAATCCACAAAACAAAGATAAAGATATGATCTTGAAATGACTTTCAAGCTAATACAAAGACCCTTCAAATGTTTAGTAAAATGTTGTCTGGAAAAAAAAGTCTTTTTTTTTAAGTCTTTAAATTTTAAATGATAAACCCAGGTAGAATCAGATTAAATAACAGGTCTGTTAAACCCTTGACCCTTGGTTTGGGGTCACATGTACTTTTCTTTTGCCCTTTATTAGGGCAAGGAGTATGAGAAGGGAGGCTGACAGACAGGGTGTATGAGTATATCTAGTAATGGCTTGCCAAGTCTGGAAGCTGGGCCTCATGGCCTGGGATCATGGGAACTAATCCAGCTTTCTTTGTGTTCATTGCTGTTGGCCTGCCTTTGTGCAACCTTGAATCAAGGTCAACAGACAAAGGAGGAAGCTATCTGAACTTTGGGCTAAAATTCAGACCATATCCTGCTACCCATCTGCATTTGCTATTTCCCATTAAAAGTAGTTTAGCATTTGCCAACAAAACCTATGCCAACTTGAACTCTCCTAGCCATGAGTCCATCAGACATACCAGGATACTGGGGTTAGACACACCATTTCCTTTCAATTTAAAAAACCCAAGTAAATGTGCTGAGGTCTTGGCATGAATTAGATCAACTCATTGAAAATAGCACTATAACCTAAAATGTAGGCCCTGGTGCTATTTCCTAGGGTTTAGAGCTCAAAGAGGGCTAACTAGGCCAGTCTTCTCATTTTCCAAATGAGGAAACTAAGGCCCATGGAGGTTACATGCTCAAATTTACACAGAATCAGGATTTTCGTTCAGGCCCTCTGACGGCAAGTCTAGTAATTTCCCCACTATGTGATATACTCCCTCCTTACATGGTTTTAGCTATTACCTATAACCCACATCAATTTTGTCCCTTAAGAACATTTGAAATACATGCAATGAATTTAAAGAAAATTGAAACCTTCATCACTGATGGTTGCATCTGCTAGTTTACATTTGTCAGTACATTCTCCTTTGGACTGCTCATCAGGAGATAAATGACATTCAATGCAGCTCCTATAAAAAATATTCAAAAGAAATTATTTCATGTTGGCTTAAAATACTGATTAAACATTACTGCACATACATACATGTATATATACATAAATTTATGACACACACACACACACTCATTGGAGCCTTACTATGATGCTGAGAATTCTTACCATGGATTTGCCTTACAATGACTGAACTAAATTTCCTTACAGGGAAAAACTCAAGTGGGTCCTGGTGTCTATGTTTTCCTTACATTAACTGTACCTGTAATTATTTGCTTTATTGCCTACACCTAATAGTAATTAGTGTGCAAATGAAAAGTAGAATGGAATCTTTGTTAGGTAGGTTTTATTTTTTTTCCCCTTGGTAGAGAGAAGAAGACCCAGCCATTATAATATGATTGGGGTTGGAAAATGATTTCTGCTTCTTTGAATAAGAATTAACCAAATATTCAGGACCCTTCTTATGGTAGTTCTGAGATAGGTCGAGGAATCTCATAATTGGAGAGAGTCTTATGTAGGAGTGTGGTGTCATGGAATGACATTACATTTGGTGTAAGAAGACTTGGCATTAGCCCCAGTTCTGTGATTTGATCGAGTCATCTGCCCTTTATCCCCAGTTTCTTCATCTGTAAAATGAAACTATTGGACTCCTGTCATCTTAGTCCTCGTTTTAATAATAATGACGATAACTACTATTTATACATTAAAACTTTGCTTGCCAAGTGCTGTCTATACATGTTATTTCATCCTTCAATAACCCTGGGATGCAGGTACTATTAGTATCACCCCCATTTTGCAGAAGAGAAAACTGAGGCAGACAGAAGTGGCTTGTCTAAGACCACACAACTAGTAAATATCTGAGATGAAATTTGAACTCAAGTCTTCCTCGCTCCAAATGCAAAATTCCATTTACTACCTCATTTAGCAGACTTCCCCTTTAAAGGAGAAGCAATTAATCTCCTATAAAGAGATGTTTCTTGAACAAGGTTACACTGTCGGTTGGAGGCAAGAACATAGTTTTCCTGATTCCAACCAATACTCCATCGACTACCACATGTGAGCTTACAGAGTCCAGCATGGTCCTTTACACATAGCAGCCCTTTAAATGTTTATTGATTTGTTATGGATTAAAAAGATGACAACAAAACAAAAAGGAAAAAGAAAACCTCCAATCCAAACAAAAACAAAAAAAGAAAGGACCTCTTATTATTTCAACTTCCTGAAACTTCTTGTCTGTCTTCAGCCTCCTATTAGGCATGGACCAGTGCCTTAAATAAAATGTCGGTCTTTTAATGAAAGATAGCTCAATATAGCAATGACATTTCCAAGGACAAAGTTTAAGAAACAAACATTCTAAGAATGTTAATATAACAAAAGAATATTTGAGCCTGAATTTATCTTTCACCAAAAAAAAACATAGGCTAACAAATTGTTTTCCATGTAACCTTGAACAGCTATAGTTTTCCTTATAGGTCTGCACAAAGCAGACCTAGCTTGCCTGAAGGTACTATCATAAGCACTGGATAGAGTAGATGCTTAAGAGCCTGCCTCTGTCTCCCCCCACACACCTTCAACCCATGTTAATTGTTCATTTCATCCTTCATGAATCACATTTAAAATGAAATCACATTTAAAGAGAAGATAAAAATGGAAAAAAGAATATTAGAGGAGAGAAAAACCTCGAAGGAGGTACTAAGGGTATTTACAATCATAATCATGTCTCTAGACTTTTTTTAAGTTTTCCTTGGCGTGGTGACAGAGAAGTTTTGACACGAGTCATATGTAGCTGCTGAGTCAATATTGGTGTTCTCCCTCTGTGTACATCAGAAATGCAAATGCCACCATTTGGGTTGCTGAGTTAATGAAAATATGAGCTGTATAAATATATTTACTGTGTAAAATGTGGCAAACATTTTTTTCATTGTGTAATCTGTGGAAATGAGTTTGATTTGACCCACTAATTTTGTCCTGACCCCATTAAAAAGCTGGCTGGCAAGTAAAGAAACCATTCTGTGGTTGGAAGAGAGGAGGATGGGCTTTGTTTGTTCATATGGTGTGAGAGCGTACACAGGGTTATGGTTATGTGCAGCGACTGCCTGAGAAAGACCCTAAACAGTGTGTGTGACCAATAGAACAGTGCTATTGTCAAGGAAGGGCCTCTGTCTCTAGCCACAGTAGTGCTATAGATGGAAGTGAATCAGAAAGGTCAGGCTGTAGAAAGCTGTGATAAGGAAGCAGCTTGTCTGTTTTGCTCTAAAAGGTATTGGCTACATGAGGGTGTTGTCAGCCTGTCTCTAGGGCCTTCCTTATGTGTGGCTAGTACTGTAGCCCAGAGTGAATCTGATGTTATCAGTATGGGACATCAGCTCAACTTCCCTATGTGAACCCCAAGCAGAAATGTAGCTTTGTGATCCTCAACAATCAAGACAGAGAAGGAGGAAAGTGAAAGATAAAGCTCCAGGCTTAGGATCACAGGTGCATGATGGCCACTTGCTTTCTGGTTAATATTCTGTGACCAGATGTGAAGAAAAACAAGCCGGGATCTGAGCCAATGCAATATCAATGTAACTTTGGTACCACATAAAGCTGACCCCCCAAAACTATCAATGAATGCCATTACTCTCTAAATATTACCGTTTAGAATTACAGGGGTCACCACAAGTAGGGCATTGCTCACACCTAGACCCTGAGGCCCCAGGGTTGGTGCATACACATTTTCCACAGGTGCAGTTTCCTCTTCCACTGCAAAGCATGCCATCTTCAGAGATGCATGAATCAGTGCTGGTGGTACAGTTACAATATTCACCAGTCCATCCATTGTTGCATTTACATTCTCCACAGTCGCAGTATCCATTATCTATAAAATATATCCAGGGACAACAAATCCTAATTAAACTCACAGGTAAGTGATTTAAAATGACCACCCATTCATCCTATTCAATGCTTGTGGTGTGTATGTATATATATATATGCATATAAAGTGTGGGTATGTGTATGTATATAATATGTATGTGTCTATATATATATATATATACACACATACATATTATATACACACAGATACACACACATATATCTATATACCAGATATATAGGTCCTTTATGACAATAATGAGAAATGATCTGCCCTTTCCCTATTATCATTTCTCATTATTATAACAAGGGAGGGGGTAAAAAGGACCACATGAGCACACCCTCAAACAACAACAAAGGACAATCACCAACAAATATTTCCTATTTTTTAAAAAACTTTAACTAGGTATATATCTGTGCATTCCTATCTTGACATACTGCCAACTTCACCATTTGAAGGCATATGAGGCACAGCCAAAGAAAAGAAAAGAAAAGAAAAGAAAGAAAGAAATCAGATACTTCTTAAGTTGTCTTAATCAGTATTTTCAACTTTCTTCTAAAAGAAAATTTGAAGCAAAGTGATGAGTAAGTAACAAAGAACCTGAGACACTGCTGCTCACAGAGTTCCTGATCAATAAATATTGATGTTTTGATTTGGCTTTGGCAAACTGAGAATTTGACCTGAGAATTTTTCACTTCCTTTTCTTTTTCTAACCCACTCTATTATGATGGTGCTCATGCTCCCTAAATGAGGAGAAAATGGAATTAACTAGTAGAAACAGGAAGACCCTTCCAGTCTAAAAAGAAGTTACTGATTGGTCTTCCAGTTAAGAACTGAATGACCTTTTCAAGGTTAAGGTTATATCCTCAGCACATTGGGAGCACTCCACAGTTGTGAAAAATTAATCATGACATTTAAAAACGTAACTAAACCTTTTCTACTCAAATTTGGAATATCAACTTTATTTGTTTCTTATTAATATGAACTGCTTTTCATTTTCTTCTGTGTACCCCCAGAGCTGAACATGGTGCTTTGTGATAGCCCAAGGATTCTTAGTCTTTTTTCTGTCATGAACCTTTTCTCAAAAAAATATTTGTTGCCTGGATCCATAATTGAAGGAAACGCTACATTTCAGTTAGAAGTTGGTGAAAATAAAGATGTAATTATATTTTTCCATCCAACTTCACAGACCTTCTGAAATCTATCTACAGACCCAGGTTTGTAAATCCCAGCTTAATGAACCAATTTGATAATACAAAATATTTATTGAATTGAATTGAATGCAAAATTTAAAATTTGTTGAAATTCAACCTTATCCAGAAACAGCTAAATTGTTTGTTCAGTGAACAAAGTGCTGCAATTAGACTCAAGAAGATCAGAGTTCAAATCCTGATTTAATGACTTATTAGATGTGTGATCCTGGGCAAGCTATTTAATCTCTCTCAGTCTTAGTTTCTTCATCTGTGAAATGGAATAATAATAGCATCATCTCCCAGATTTATTGTGAGGATCAAATTATATGGTATTTTATAAAGAATTTGCAAATTGTAAAGTGGATTATTATTCACCACTATCTTATTAAGATTCAGTTATAGTAATAGTTCATCATATTTATTTCTTTAAAAATAGTGTTGTTGTTGAAGACGAAGTTGTTCAATCATGTCTGACTCTCTGTGGCCCCATTTGGGGTTTTCTTGGCAAAGATATTGGTTTGCCATTTCTTTCTTTAGCTTAAATTACAGGTGAGGAAACTGAGGCAAACAGAGTAAAGTGTGCCTGGGGTGACACAGATAGTAAGTGTCTGAGGCCAGATTTGAACTCAGGGAGATGAGTCTTCCTGACTTTAGGCCTTGTGCACTATCCACTGTGCCACCTAGCTGTTCACAGGTGACATTAAGAGGCTATAATAATACTGATCCTTCTCAAGTGTGGAAATTCCCTCCTTCAATGGGATCAGCACCTCTTCTGAAATTTAGTCTTGAGACTTACTTGGGGGGTACTTGAGAGGCAAAAGTACTTGATTAAGGTCATATAGTATCTATTAGAGTTAGCACTTGAACTGAGGTCATCCTGATTCTATTGATCTCAGCTGTCTCTCTAGCCTTTATTTAAGAAGTTAGAGAGTGGGACTTGGAGTCAGAAAGACCTGAGTTCAAATTCTACCTCAGATACATTCACTTAATATTTATTAGCCTCATTTTCCTCATTTGTAACCTTATGAGCACTGTATATGATTATTGTAAGAATAAAGGAGATAATACATGTAAAGTGCTTTGTAAATCTTAGACGACTGTATAAATGTAGCTACATCATAAATTTTTTCCTTGACCTTTCTTGACTTGTATTAGAGAAGCCAGAATTTTTGCACAAGTTATTTAAAACCATAAATTGCTACCTAGGATTTTTCATACTCAAAATTATTTCTAAAACCTGCTCAACCAAATGATTTTCAGAACAAATTATATACAGCATTAAAAGCTTAAAATTCTGGTGGACTGGGGACAATTACTAAGCATGATTCTCAAAGAGATGTATTTCTTGCCTCCGGGGGTCACGACCACTCTCTTAAGGAATAAGGATCCAGTGGCTCTTTCATTTGTGGCTCTTCTTTTCTTTACTTGATTTAGCAGTTGCTGGATATTTTCCTTTTTTAAAATTAATTTATTGATTTTTAATTTTCAATATTCGTTTCCACAAGATTTTGTGTTCCAAATTTTCTCCCCATCTCTCCACTTCCTGCACTCCAGGACACCATGCATTCTGATTACCCCTTCCCACAATCTGTCCTCCTTTCTATCACACCCCTCCCTTCCCTTTTCCCCATCTTCTCTGTTTTCTTGCAGGGAAAGATAGACTTCTATACCCCATTATCTGTATTTCTCATATCCCTGTTGCATGCAAAAACAATTCTCAACATTTGTTCCTAAAACTTTGAGTTCCAACTTCTCTCCCTTTCTCCCTACTATCCCCACTGAGAAGGCAAGCAATTCAATATAGGCTATACATGTGTAGTCATGCAAAAGACTTTCATAATAGTCATGTTGTGAAATACTAACTATATTTTCCTCTATCCTATCCTGCTCCCCTTTTATTATATTGTCCTTCTGACTTTGTCCCTCCCCAAGAGTGTTTACTACTAATTACTCCCTCCTCCCATTTGCCTTCCCTTCTATCATCCCCCACACACACCTCACTTATTCCCTTCAACCTTACTTTCCTGTGGTGTAAGATAGATTTTCATACCAAATTGAGTGTGCATGTTATTCCCTCTTTAAGCCAAATATGATGAGACTGAGCTTCACTTTTCCCCTCTCACCTCTCAACCTTCTCCCCTTCATTGAAAAAGTTTTTCTTGCCTCTTTTTATGAGAGATAATTTGCCCCCATTCCATTTCTCCCTTTCTCTTCCCAATATATTCCTCTCTCACCTTAATTTTATTTTTTTCAGATATCATCCCTTCCCATTCAACTTAACCTGTGCCCTCTGTCTATATATATGTGTGTGTATATATATATATATATATATATATATATATATATATATATATATATATATATCACTCCAACTACCCAAATACTGAGAAAAGTATCAAGAGTTACAAATATTATCTTTCCATGTAGGAATATAAACAGTTCAACTTTAGTAAGTCCCTTATGATTTTTATTTCCTGTTTACCTTTTCATGCTTCTCTTGATTCTTGTGTTTGAAAGTCAAATTTTCCATTCAGCTCTGGTCTTTTCATCAAGAATGCTTGAAAGATCTCTATTTCATTGAATGACCATTTTCCCCCTGAAGTATTATACCCAGTTTGGCTGGGTAGGTGATTCTTGGTTTTAATCCTAGTTCCTTTGACTTCTGTAATGTCATATTCCAAGTCCTTGGATCCCTTAAGGTGGACGCTAGTGTTATCCTGATTGTCATTCCACAATACTTGAATTTTTTCTTTCTGGCTGCTTGCAATATTTTCTCCTTTACCTGGGAACTCAGGAATTTGACTATAATATTCCTAGGAGTTTTCCTTTTGGGATCTCTTTCAGGAGGTGATCAGGAGATTATTTCAATATTTATTTTACCCTCTGGTTCTAGAATATCAGGACAGTTTTCCTTGATAATTTCATGAAAGTTGGTGTCTAGGCTCTTTTTTGATCATGGCTTTCAGGTAGTCCCATAATTTTTAAATTGTCTCTCTTGGATCTATTTTCCAGGTCAGTTGTTTTTCCAGTGAGATATTTCACATTGTTTTCTATTTTTTCATTGTTTTGGTTTTGTTTTGTAATTTCTTGGTTTCTCATAAAATCTTTAGTGTCCATCTGCTCCATTCTAATTTTTAAAGCACTATTTTCTTCAGTGAGCTTTTGACTTTCCTTTTCCATTTGGCTAATTCTACTTTTTAAAGCATTATTCTCCTCATTGGCTTTTTGGACCCCTTTTGCCATTTTGGGTGAGTCTATTTTTTAAAGGTATTATTTTCTTCAGCATTTTTTGGGTCTCCTTTAGCAAGCTGTTGACTTGCTTTTCATGATTTTCTTGCATCGCTTTCATTTCTCTTCCTAATTTTTCCTCCACCTCTCTTACTTGATTTTCAAAATCCTTTTTGAGCTCTTCCATGGCCTGAGACCATTGTACATTTTTTTTGAAGGTTTTGGATGCGGAAGCCTTGACTTTTATGTCTTTCTCTGATGGTATGCATTGTTCTTCCTCACCTGAAAGAATGGAAGAAAATACCTGTCCACCAAGAAAGTAACCTTCTATTGTCTTATTTTTTTCCTTTTTTTTTGTCATTTTCCCAGTCAGTTACTTGACTTTTGAATCCTTTGGCAAGTGGAGGGTATACTCTGAGGATCTTTAAGTTCTCAGTTCCTCCAAGATGGTACAATCAAGGGAGAGGAGTTTACTCCTCTCCTGGCCTGCACTCTGTTCTGGGAGCAACCACAAGCTTTTCTGCCCAGGATCTGAGAGTAAAATTTCCTCTCCAGAACTTCCACCAGCTCCACCAAGCCAGCACTGCTCCTCACCCCAGGTCCACAACTCAGGGCTGAGATTCAGATCAGAAGCTCAATTCCCCCAGGATCCTTAGGCCAAGGGCTCCAAAAATGGATGCTGTCGCTACCTGGGGTCAGAGCTAGGGCAAGACCCTGCTCCCTTCTCACCCAGGTGAAAGAGCTTTCTCACTGGCCTTTGAAATTGTCTTTGGCATTTGTGGGTTGAAAAATCTGGGAATCACAGTTGCTGGCCTTGATTCCATACCCTGAAGCCTGTTCCAGTCCTGTTCCATATGGTGCCATGCAGTCAAAGCTGGGCTGTGCTCTAGTCCAAGCTTGATGTGATAGACCTTTCCTGTCAGCCTTCCAGGTTGTCTTGGGCTGGAAATATCTTTAACACTGTCATTTTGTAGCTTCTGTTGCTCTAGAATTTGTTTAGAGTCACTTTTATAGGTATTTTATGGGCTAGGGGAGTAGAGTATACCAAGTTTGTCTTTCTACTCCATCATCTTGGCTCCACCCCCTGGTGATATTTACTTATCTTCCTTTCTTATCCTTCCAAAGGACAAAGGAGTAGGTTCAAACAGTAAGAAACAACTTTATTTTGGGGGGCAGGTGCTCTATTTATAATTTTATTTGAGTGGAGAACAGTTGGTCATGTGAAAATTCCACAACCTTTCTTGAATTGGAAGTCTTAAAATGTCACCTGGAACACTGAGAGATGACTTGCCTATGGTGTCATGGCCATGTATGAGATGTGGGATTTGAACCCTGGTTTTTCTGATTCCAAGACCTATCCCCTGATTGGGCCACATTGCCTCTGTGACCTTTGACATATAGTTTTATACAAAAGTCTTTGATTGCATAGTATAGTCATTTGTTTCAACAGAAGTCATAAATCAAGAGCCTTTTCCCATTATTCCTTATTGAAAAACTCAGGAAAGGGGGAGAATCTGAAAACAAGATGGAACCTGGCTCCTAGTGTTATGATCTAGAAAGATTTTGAATGAAAATATTCTCCTTTACAAATAGGTGATTACATTTATATTAATGTATACTACACTATGCTTTTACCAAATTATACTCTAGAATGCTAAATTATATTTTAACTACATTAGCCTATTTTCATAAGCTATGTAAGTCATAATTTAATTCCAACTAACTTGATTTGTGCCAAAATGAAATGAGGCTTGCAGGACTAGAAACTGTTTATCATTTACTCTGAGAATATCCAATTATTCATATATACTGTTCATAGTGTAGCTTAGTCTGAATATGCAAGCTAGTAACTAAATTAAATTTTCCTTTTCATGCCCTACAAAAGAGTGCTACTAAATTTTAGCTGATGGAGGAAGCATGTCTACACTGTGAGTGATTCTGATGAAAGTGTTTTATAAATGCTATCAAATAAAAGTACTCAGGTTCCAAAAAGGACTTGGGAATAGCAGCATATTCTTCTGGAATACTATTCTCAGTAACTGGAAATGTATATTGTCAGAAACTTTTTAAAAGAAATATGGAAGCCATAAGACAATTTCTCCAGTAGAGAAATTATTTGAACAAACTTCTTTTTAAAGGAGAAAATGAAAGACCATTAGAATGTCTAAGAAAGAATCAAGAACACTATACTTTTGTTCTTAGAAAGTGATGGGTCAATTTACAGAGATCTCTGATATCCAAACCTCAATCAAGATCTTACAGAAGTATTAAGACAAGAAAGAACAAGGAAGATCCACTGAAGAATGTGTCAGGCATAAAATATGGGAAGTCCCAGAGAAGACAGAGCTGACTGATAGTGTAGATAGCATTAAAACAACATTAATGAAAGGTCACAATGGATGAACATGGACATTCTACTTACTATGAACTGGATTCAAAAGTGACTTAAAGATCATCTAGTCCGTTTTACAAATGAGGTAATTGAGGTTATAAGAATGACTTGCCCAAGGTCACAATGACAGAAAGTAACAGAGTTCCTTAAAGATATTGTGATGTTCTCTGAAAGATCTATTTGTAGAAGAACAAAGGATGCTCTATAAACAACTCATTTGTGGCTGATATCTTCAAGTAGCAAAATGAAGAATTAAATAATGACACAGAAATTCTTAACTTGCTTGGGGTGGGATGGGGTGAAGGAATGGCAATATCCTTTGACATATAAAACAAAAAGAAACCAACATGAGAATGAATAGGGAAACTTGTCTTAATATAAGCAAGTCTTCAATTTTTACATGTTCATGAAGATAATTAAAATACTATATTAGAAGAAACAGAACATCTTGATAATGGTAGTTAAAACAACATTCCCGCCTTTGCTTCCTCCTTCCCTTTCTCTCTCCTTCCTTTATTTTTTTCCTCCCTCCCTGTCTTTCTCCCTCCTTCCCTCTCTTTTGCTCCCTTCCTCCCTCCCTGCCTTCCTTCCTTCCTTCCTTCTTTCCTTCCTTCCATGTTTTTAAGTGCTTACTATGTGCTACTATGTCTAATTACATAAAGTTCCATGGGAGACAAAAGTTGCATTTAATGAATTGGTCCTTTGCCCCATAAAGTTCTCTCTTAAAAGGAGCGCTTTTGTATTTTCTTGACACATCATGCAGAAAACATAACTTCTGTTGTTTTATAATGCTGTTAACATGTTCTTTTGTTTCTAAAATTTTGCTTGCCTCTCATTAAATGGCAAAAATGAAAAGATACTAGATGTCTTAACGTTAGTTCAGCTGCTGAACAGCTCCATTTTAAAGCAATACTTTAAAACACTTAAAAAGAAAATTCAAGTAGTGAATTTTTCTCTACTGTTGGAATCAAATATATTTTAAAATGTAATACAGCAAGCCCAAAGTGATAGAAACTTCACATAGAGCATTGTATATATTTTAAATTTTCTCACATTTTCTATTGTTTTCTCGCTCTGTTCCTTTGGGGAAGAAAAAACAGTGATAATTTCAAAATTTCTACAGACTTTAAACTTTTGGACTTTGAAAACATCCTTTACATGTAGATTTCAGAAGTACGTAATTTTATTAAGATTGTCATTTTCAGTCAAGCCTTGCTTATATAATAGCTCCTATGTTTTTCTATTCAGGAGAATAACCCCCTAATTCCTTTCTCTTTGTGTTCACATTCCAACAGCTGTCCTTGCCTCTTAGATGGAAGCAGCAATTGAAGGGTTGGATATGAGATTGGACAAGAAGACCAAGATGGAGCTGGAAGAATTTAGTGTCTTTCCATTTCACAATTCTGCAATGGTTGAGTAATAAAGGTATATTAATGATGATGATAGCAACCGTAATAACAGGTACATTAACATAGTACTTTTTTTGTGTGTTCAGACATGTCTGACTCTGTGACCCCATTTGGAGTTTTCTTGGCAGAGATACTGGTACGGTTTGCCATTTCCTTCTATAGCTCATTTTATGATGAGAAAACAGACAAACCAGATTAAGTGACTCACCGAGGGTCATATAGCTACTAAGCATCTGAGGCCAGATTTGAACTCAAGAAGATGTATCTTCCTGACTCCAGGTCAGGCACACTGTCCACTGCACCACATACTTTGGTTCATTTATACTGTGCATGTGATCTTGGGGAAGATACTTATCCTTTTATGAATCTTGGTTTCCTCATCTATAAAATGAGTGTATTAATGTATGAGCTGCCTACATCATAGAATTATTATAAAGATAAAATGTATCTTTTCTGTACCCTTCAACTCAAAAGTGTTATAATCTTTAAGCCATGTGACAATGGGATGTTTTATCTGCTTAAGCACCAAGAAATGTTAAAAGAGAAGATGAAGTGTGGAGTAGGGTAAAAACCAGAATGCCCAGTTGCAGTGGGTCTGCTTTGAATTCATCCAATCAACCAATCCCACTCACCCAGGTACACTGGCAGCTACTTCATCCTGGGAACTTGGGTAAGTGTGGTCAGGATACACTGACTTTAAACAGGTAAAAGACAACTTTAAAGGGAACCTACCTCCACATATCAGTCCTTTATGCCTCACACAGGAAAAATTGTCACATTCACAGTAGGTCCCATAAACCTGTCCATATGTAGACAGATGGCAAATGCATTGGCCACAGTAGCAGTCTCCTCTTCCGCTGCAGGAGGCATGGCCCAGGGTATCTCTACATGAGTCGGTGCTCAGGGCATTTTCATCACATTCACAGAGAGGGCCCATGTAGCCAGGGTTACAAATGCACACCCCACACTGGAAGGAACCCTTCCCTCCATTGCACCTGAAACTGTTCACTTCTATGTCCTTTTGACAGGTGCAGCTGCACTGAGGGCTAATCTCAATTTCTAGGGCATCTGCCAGGCCTACGGGCTTGATGGTGATGTGCCTGCTTCTTTTCTCACAAGTTGATAGGCTTACAGTCACATTGAATGTTGCCTGGAAAAGAAAATACTCATCATCTGCTTCTTTAGTCTCCCCCTACCTTACCTCCGCCAAAAAAATTATTTTCAGAAGCAAATAAGGATCAGCTTTGTAAACACACATGGCACAGAATAAGCATGTTTTTGTTATTGCCTGGAAAACACTCTTGAACTTCTTGAAAGAAATTAATTAAAGGCATTGAATGGAGAAGTCCAGCTTCAGCATTTCAAGCAAAATTTCCACTTAGAATAGTTTTCAAAATGAAAATTTACTTACTGTGCCTCCTACTTTTATGTGAGAACATTTTTTTTGGTGTGGGAAGATGGTTCCATTATTACAGATAGCAGTGAATGCCAGGCTGAGTCCCTCTGTATCTCCCAATACCTCTAGTTCCACTTCTGATCGCAACTCCTTTGAGAAATAGACAACAAAACTATATAAGAGTCAAAAATTTAACTAGAAAAATGAATACTGATTTGTGGACCTGAGTCTTAAATAAGCCAGGCTGTGGGCCTCAGAAATTCACAAGAGCAATCAGTCGATGGACATATATTTTATTGAGCCCTTAAAAGCCCCTCTTGAGGGGCAGGAGAGTCAGTGTATTGAGGAAGCCATATAGTTAGGTAGACCTGTATTCAAGTTCTGACTTTTGAGGCAATTAGGTGGCTTGGTGAAGAGAGTGCTCTTCCTGGAGTCAGGAGGATAGGATTTTGGCATAAAATCTGTGATTATGCTGTGAAATATGGTATTTAACCTCAGCCTGACTCAGTTTCCTCAACTGTAAAATGGGGACACCAATAACACTTGCATCCCAGAATTGTTGAGAGGATCCAGTGAGATAATATTTGTAGAGATCTTTGCATAGCACTTTATCCTCCAACAGTCACTTAATAAATAAAACTTAATAAAAACTTGTTCCTTTTTTCTCTTCACTTCCCTCTTTGGCACATATCAATGTTTGCCTTCCCCTCCTAGATCACTGCCTTGTCATGGCAGAAGGGATTGCATAGTTCAATGAAATTATGAGTGATGCTGTATAAGGTTACCCAAGATGAACTGGTGGAAAGTTCTGACAAAAGATTATCCACTGGAGAAAGAAATGGCAAACCATGCCAGTACCTTTGCCAAGAAAGTCCCATGGACAATGGGGGAGGACAGAACGACCAGACATGCTATGGTCCATGATCAGACAGTGAATTACAGGATTTGCCACAGATAAGTCACTTGGCTTCTCAGGTCCCTGGGCAAATCTCATGAGAAGCTGACGGTCATCATTGTGGTAGGGAATTTCCATACCAAGGAATTCCCAAACAGAGAATTTCTGACCCTTCCTTCTCTCCTCTTAAAAAAAAATGGTCCAGGTGATTCATGCTGTAGTTAAAACTGAACCTTTAGTACCACCCATCATGAGCTACTCATTCAATTCAGTTAATGTTTACTGAGTGGTAATAAGAGGTGTGTCACTGGATTGGATAGGATGGGTCATGGAATGAACGTGGCTTATTTACATTTCCATGTCAGATGGACAAGAAATTCTTGGAGCTTACTTGCAGAGTTTCATTAGGAAGCAATGGAATACCATTACTGCTTGACATTCTACTTTAACCTTGGTCACACTGAAATTGTTTTCTTAGCATTCACTATAGCTATTCTGTTTTATTTAATTTTTATTTTGAGCATTTAAATACACATTAAAATTCACATTTTCCAGGTTATCATTGCTCCATCATCAGAGTGTTTTCTTAATTTTTTGATCCAGTATTACTTAATTGGGTAAATCCTACATTTCTCTACCTTCTCATTTTCATCTTGCCCCAAATAAAAACACTTTCAGTAAACAAATTCCTGGTGTTTTGGTTTTTTTTCAAAATGTGCTATGTATTAGAGATTTAAATATTTTTTCCCAGTCTTAATATATATTACTTTATACATAATTATTTTACATAACTGCTTTAGTTTTGTTTTTTAATTTTTTTCCTTTTTCTTAAAATGTGTTTTATTGATACTTTTTGTTATTTAACCTATTACATAAAACCCTCTCTTGTGAGGAATGAAAACAATTAAGCAAAAGAAAAAGTGGATACAGTGATTATATTTGACATATATTCTTTCCTAGTGGCCTCCTGCCACTTTATCATGGTGGGGCACGGGTATATCTCATTATTTATTGTCTTAGACTTTCATTGTTTTCCCCTCAGTTATTTAGAATTCAATTTCCTTTTAATGATCATTCCACTTACACTGTTGATTTTATGTTCTGGTTCTTCCGATTCTACTATTTAATAAGATCAAGACTTTGGACTTTTCAAGTCATCAAGTCCAATTCTCTCAATTTTCAGACAAGGAAACTGAGGCTAGGAGACATTAAGTAACTGCTCAGGATCACAGAGCTATAAGTGTCTGAAGTGGGATTTTTAAGCTTGCCTTTCTAACTTCAAGACTAACACTCTAGCTGATGAGCCACCCCTCATAAATCTTTCTCTGTTTCTCTGAATTCTTCATGTGTTCATCTCTCTCTCTCTCTCTCTGTCTCTCTATCTCTGTCTCTGTCTCTCTGTCTCTGTCTCTGTCTCTCTGTCTCTGTCTCTGTCTCTCTGTCTCTCTCTCTCTGTCTGTCTCTCTCTCTCTTAACGTACTTAGAATATCAGTACAGTATACCTTGTTTTAATAGTATACTTTATGGTGCTTCACAGATACTGCCTTTATTTTTATAAACAAATTGAAGGTTTGTCTATCAGTACCATTTTTCCAACAACATGTTCTCATATTGTGTCTTTGTGTCACATTTTGGTAATTCTTTAAATATTTCTAACTATTTCAATATTATTTTATCTGCTATGGCGATCTGCGATCAGTGATCTTTGATGTTACTTTTTTGATTGTTTTGAGGCATCACAAACCATACCATACAAGACTGTGAAATTAATTGATAATGTTGTGTGCGTTCTGACTGTTCCACCAACCAGTTATTCCCCATCTCTCTCCCTCTGCTCAGGCCTCCCTGTTCCCTGAGACACCACAAAATTGAAATTAGTTCAATTATTAACCGAACATTGGGTTATTAAAGGTTTAAATGAAAGGAAGAGTCAATTGATGTGGCAAACTTCATTGCTATCTTATTTTAAGAAATTGCCACAGTCACCCCAGCCTTCAGCAACTACTGTCCCAATCAGTCAATAGCCATTAATATCAGGACAAGACCTTCTACCAGCAAAAAAATTGTGACTCGCTGAAGGCTCAGATAATGGTTAGCAATTTTTTTTTTAGCAATAAAGTATTTTTAAATTAAGGTATATACATAGGTTATTTTTTTAGACATAATACTATTGCACACATAATAGCCTGCAGTATTGTGTAAACATAACTTTTATATGCACTGGGAAACTAAAAAATTCCTATGATTCATTTTATTGCGATATTCACTTTATTGCAGTGACCTGGAACAGAATCTGCAATATCTCCAAGGTATGCCTGTAAAGGTTCCTAAGGGCAGTGGCCTTGTTTTGTAGTGATACTGTATGTTCTAAAGATATTTTGTTGGTTCATGTGAAATTTAGAATGTAATATCCTCTATAAAATTTGCAAAAATGTAATTATGTTCTATCCCAATTTATCTGTCTCTCTCCCTCTCTGTCCTTCTGTATCTGTCTCTTACCATCTCTCTGATTTCAATAATTAATACATTTGTACAGCTTCTCTAAAATTACAGTTGTAGAGAGTGGCTTGGGACAGTGAGAGGTCACCTGATTTACCCAGGATCATACAGCCAACATGTGGCAGAGAGGGCCCACTTGAATCTGGGCACTCCTGATTCCAAGGCAAGCTCCCTCATGCCTTAAATTTGTTTTAACCAATTATGTTTTCCTGATCAATTTAGTTTCAAGCATAGAAATTAAAGGATGAAAGGATTCATGAAAAGGAAGGAAATTTCATCATAGAGTAATTGGAATAGAGTATATTTAATTTTTTGTTTTTGTCAATTTCAATCTAAATTTCACATGGACCAAAAAAAAAATCTTCATATCATTTAATGTCATCACAAAACAAGTAAATCTCCTTATCACTTTGACAGTGGAATGCTGTTAACCTCATCCAACTCTAACAATAAATGAAACACCTCAGATCTTTTGGTATATCATAAATCTTTTTCAGCAAATTAGAATGCATTTCATTTATTAGCACTATATGGCTCCGGTTTTTACTTGGGACTGTAAAGAAGATTGAAGCATGGCAATTGAGGTGATATTTTGAGCTAGAGCAAAGACAAAACACTAAGAATATAGTTTTGAAATAGCCTTATCTAATTGTGTTTAGTCGTGTAGGACTCCTCATGACCCCATTTTTGGGCTTTTCTTGGCAAAGGGATTGAATTGGTTTACCATTTCCTTTTCCAGCTCATTTTACAGATGAGGAAACTAAGGCAAACAGGGCTAAGTGATCTGCCCAAGGCCATACAGCCTGGAAGTGTCTGAAACTGGATTTGAACTCATGAACTTATCTTCCTGACTCTAAGCACAACACTCTATCCACTGCACCTAGTTATTGTTTTAGATAATAACTATAGTATTTCCGTAGTCCATTAAGGTTTGCAAATCACTTTATAAAAATAATCTCATTTGATCTTAACAATAACCCTGGAAGGTAGATGCTATTGTCCCCATTTTACAGTCAAAGACTGAGGCTGACAGATGTTAAATGACTTGCCCACAGTCACACAATTAGAGTCTGAGGCTGAATTTGAACTCATTTTCCTACCTCCAGTTCTGTAGCTCTATCCACTGTGCAACCTAGTTGCCTCAAAGTTTAGGTTAAAGAACATTAGGAATCTGCAGCTTTGTCAGAGTAAGAATTCCCTCCTCTGACTTAAATGCAATCCACATATAACATAGTTTTTAAAAGATTTTCTAAAGATTAGAACTAAACCAGGGGGAAGTGGAATGGATTTGAAACTAAGTTCAAATTCTACCTCTAATTGTTTCCTAACTCTGTGACATAGGGTGAGTCACTTCTTCTCTATGGACCTCAAGTTTCCTTATCTGTCACATAAGGAATCTGAATTAGATGGCTCTTGAAGTTCTTTTCAGCTCAAGATCTTTGAACTTCTGATTTTCGGGGAGAATTATCCCTTCTACTGAGGCAGATGGATGTAATAATTCATCATTTATAATCTGACAAAAAATCATCTGAAATTCAGAGAAGTTGGGATAGTGGAAAGAACAATGGCCTATAATCTCAGCATCTGAGTTCAAGTTCCTCTTCTGATGCTTCCTACATGTATGCTTTTGGGAAAAAATTACTTCCCTGGGTCTCAGTTTCTTCATTGGTAAAATGAGGGGGTATGTGAACTAGATGATGTCAGAAGTTTCTTTCATTCATATTTCTTTGCTAAGTGTTAATCTCTGGTCACAAAACTGCCAAATGTGAGAATCAGAACTTTCTGATTCCATATCCAGTATTCAACCCATTGGGCCACATTGCCTTTTTTTAAAATAACACTGAAATCAATAAAAGATCAGAACAATAATTTGAAACGAGAAAATAAGGGAGTACCCATCAACTGGGGAATGCCTGAACAAATTGTGGTATGTAAATATAATAAAATACTGATGTGCTGTAAGAAATGATGAAAGAGATAGTTTCTGACAAATTTGGGAAGGTTTGTATGAACTGATGCAGAGTGAAGTGAGAAGAACCAAGAGAACAATAACCACAACAATGTAAAAGCAACTTTAAGATTAAAAACTTTGATTAAGGCAATGACCATTTGCAATTCCAGAGGACCAGTGATGAACAATTCCTGTCAGAGAGGGGATAGACTCAATATACAGAATGAAACATATAGTTTGAATAAGGAAGGGTGGAAAATCATTTTGCTGGACTATGCATATCTAAAAAGGTTTTATTTTTCTTTTCTTCTTCAATGAGACAGACGTGGGAGAGAAAATGAAGTTTGCTAATTGAAAAAAATTTATAAATCTTTTGAACAGAAAAATAATTTTAGCTTCTTCTGAGACCTAGTTCCTGATTCATGATTGTCCTTACTTTTTAATGATTTGTGATTGTTTAGAATTCTGATGGTTCAGCAACAATTCTAAGTCAATTATAAACCTTCCATAGAGTATATGCTTATTTATACTTTAGAATATTTGAATATAATGGGGGCTTAATTCAAATGATCAACAATTTTTACTTCAATTACCTTCCAAGTTACATTTGCACTTTCAGATCATAAAACACACACACACACACAGTCCTAGGACAGAATTTAAATTTTGTTAAAGCAAGCAGGGGCATGAGCGGAGCAGGCCTTGAATAAGACATGAGGAAGAGGGAATATGAGAATATCTTAAAATAAATATTTTGACAACTCACTCTTTTCCAATTTCCTTAAATCTTTTGGAGATTTTAGAAGGAAACTAATTTGAAAATGCTGGAGTAAACTAATTGGAGTGTGTTCTCATTGAGTAAAGGATCACCTTGTGTTTTTTATTAGATTCTACACATTAAAACTTTAATTACTGTATGGGCAGAGAAGAAGGTTTTTTATAGTGTTGTTGTTGACTGGCTTTTCTTCCTGGAAGAATTTCAAACCTGAGCTAATGTGGTGATAAATTTTTGATGCGAGCCAAGTGAACTGAAATTTCAAAGGATGACAGTGTAGACCCTAACACTGTGTTTGACTTTAACCAAGAAGACAAATTTGTGTTTCATTCTTTGTTGGAAGAAGATATTTGAGAATGAATGATTGTTCAAAATCTACCTTGAATTGGGAGTGACTTGTGTAGGGGGGAATAGTTATAGATAAATTGTTGGGTATCGTTCATTTGCTATTAATTTTATAGTGTCAAAAATTACAAAACCAAGCTATTTGTGAGAGAGTAAGTTTTGATAATCTCTTTATCTACTTCCTTCTCCAGGATTAGAAGACACACCTTTTTTTATGTCTGTAATTTTTCAATTTTTTCTCCAAAGAAGAAAGACAAGGAAAAAAATTATAGAATAAAATAAATGGAAGAACACTCATCAGATATCTTTTCTTCATTCTTTTAAATCATGAAACCAGACCTCAAAAAAATCAATACTGTAAATAGTAAATTGGTGTGCACCTTCAGTGAAGGGAGAAATTCTATTCTCAGGGTAACAAACTCTAATACAATAATTGTATATTTATAACAGTAATGGAAACCTCCTCTGGTTTCAGACAGCAGAATCCAGAACAGAGGTTTCACTGGCTTGACTTTGGTGATTTTTTTTTTGTCAATTTCTTTTTTTAAAGGTCCATTTGAAAATGCTAAGTTAAAGGTAATAAGCAATATTTTCTTTTTAAAAAATGGTAAATAGTATTTTATTTTTTCCAATTACATGTAAAGATAATTTTCAACATTCATTTTTTATAAGATGTTGAGTTTCAAATTTTTTTCTCTCTTCCTCCCTCCCATGGATGGCAAGCAATTTGGTTTAGGTTATACATGTGCAATCATATAAACATATTTCCACATTAGCCATGTGCGAGAAATGGAACAAAAGTGAAAAGCCACATAACTCCCACCCCCACCCCAGAAAAATAACAAAAAAGTAAAAATAGCATGCTTTGATCTGCATTCAGACTCCATAGTTATTTCTCAGTATGTGAACTATCATGAGTCTTTTGGAATTGTCTTGAATTGTATTGCTGAGAAGAGCTAAGTCAATCATAGTTCATCTTTGCACATGTTCCTGTTACTATGTACAATGTTCTCCTAATTTCAAATGAGCAACATTCTAATGTAGCAAAGGATTGTCAGTTACTGTGCAAAAAACAAACAAACCAATAACCAAAAAACAGCCAACAAGAAAATGCCACACCACCTATCCCATGCCTACGTCAGCTCTTTAGGTATTCTCTTGCATTACTATATAATGTACAATTATTTCTCAACAAATTGTCTCTATTTTTTTTACCTGTAGTTTTGAGAGTTTCCCCCTTTTATGTAGAGTCATTAGAAGAGCCTTGAAGGAGTGCTATGATTGACTCTTACAATACATAGTTACAGTCAGAAAAAAAATTTCACCGTCATAGCGTTTTGTAGTTGGATGCTATTTTGTGAACAAGTAGAACTCTAGGACCAGACATACGAGTGTGTGCACGTGTGTCCCTGTGTTCTGTGTTCCCTGTTTTAGGAAGGATAGCTATTCAGTTAAATAAAAAGATGAAAAGTACCCTGTGTACCATCCAGCTTTGGGTATTCATGACAGAGGCCATTCAGTGGCATGAAAACATAGCTTAGTTTTAAAACAAACACACATACAAACACACACACACGCAATATAGAGACTGTAAGGTACCATACCTTGTAAGCTGCAATGATCAACTGAAGGATATTTCCAGAATCTTTCTGAAGAAGCCCTACTGTAGCTCCAGGAATAAGTTTGGCATAATTCTGTAAAAAAAAGAAGAGTAAAAATGTCTCTGCCCAATGGGAATTGAGATACATGTGGTTCAGCTTGCTGGCTTTGATCACTTCTATTCAACTGGCCAGTGAAAACAGGCTTCTGATAATGAACGAGCGTTTCCATTGAAATTGTAGCCCAAGTCGTGTATATGGCTTCCTGTATTCAAGTGGGAAATGTATGGGTCAGAGCTGCCCATGGGGAAATCTAAAGGTTCTGTGGTTAGCTTAGTCAAAGGCTGTGCTTCTATAACAGGAAAGGAGTCATGCCTTATAATAACAATAACAGTAACAGAACTAATAGTCCAAATTCATTGAACTCATATTTTCCCAAGAAGCCCAGAGCATTTTTTCCTATAAATTTCTGCTTAGTTGGTATTAATTTTCTTTTTTTTATGGTTGAGGGAACTAAGTAAAATAAGCAACTTGATCAGGCTAGAAGAGTCCTTAGATCTTAATGACCAACCTCTTGGTTGCCCTTCAAAAAGGAAGAATTACTTAGGTAGTTTCTATTGATTAACTCAGGGGCAGCCCTCCTCTGTGACCTACTGTGATTGATTTCAGAGCATAGGAACAATGTCATAAGCCTCAGAGGTTATTGACGTATAAAGGAATGGTTGCTCTCGACCTTGATGGCCTCTAAGTTGTTCATTCTCGAGTGTAACTGTACAGCTTTTGGTTTCATCCTTTCTAGTTAAAAAATTAACTGTCTCTTCCCATGGCACTCAGTGATAACTGACAGTTATCTTTTTTGCTATCCATTACTGTCACCTTCTAATTTGGGTGAGAGGTAGTATGGTATAGAGGAAAGACCACTAGCCTTGGAGACAGAAGACCTGTGCTCGAGTTTGGGTTCACCTATTCATTTGGTAATTAGTTATATCATTTGATCCTCTCAATTTCAATGTTCTCATGCATGATGTGGAAACAATTTGTTCAATCGTTTTCAGTTGAGTTTGACTCTTCATGACCCCATTTGGGGTTTTCTTAGCAAAGTACTGGAGTAGTTTGCCTTTTCCTTCTCTGGATCATTTTACAGATAAGGAAACTGAGGTAAACAGGCTTAAGTGATTTGTCCAGGGTCACATAGTAAGAATCTGAGGCCATATTTGAACTCAAGAAGACTCATCTTCCTGACTCCAGGCCCAACACTCTATCCACTGTGCAACCTAGCTGTTCCTAGCTATTGAAATAGTCGATAGTGTTCAGCTCAGAATTAACAAGTTCAAGTTCAAAATCTGATGCCTAAACTTACTGCCTGTGTGGCTATAGGTAAGCGACTGCTCTCTGAGCCTTCCTTTCTTTATCTATAAAATTGGGACAAGAATTCTTGTAGTATCTTTCTCACAGAGTTGTTGTGAGATTCAAATGAAGTCATGTACTTTTTAAACTATATACCTCATGGGGTTGTTGTGAGGAAGACATCTTGCAAACCTGTTAAGCTACACAAGTCTTGGGCTATTAAAATTATTTCTGATCTCTAAAATCTAGATAACTGATCTTGTTAGAAAAGTATATAAGATAGAGTAAATAGTCTTTGACTGGGATAAAAATCTTCTTCGATAGTAAATGTATGAGTTATGTAGTACATGGGTTTTTTCATAGATGTTTCACCATCAGAGAGATATTTTCATTTACTTGTGGAACTATAGATATGTTCTCAGGAGCTGAGATTGCCAGAAATTTGACTTCTGTTTCAATGGGGGTATTGATAATGCAGATCAAAGCGCAGATAGCATTTTTGCATCACGGGTCATATTGGACAACAACTATCTAACTTCCATTGCTTTTGCATATTGCTATCTATCACAAACTCTATGTTCTAGGCAAGTCAAGCGTCATTTGATTACTAACTGCTCTCTAAACTTAGCACTTTATCTTTCATCCTTATACATTTGCATGAGCTTTTGCTCATGCCTGGAATTTTTCCCCTTATTTTCAGTATCTCAGAATCTTCAGCTCATTTGCCACATACTGTGTAAAAACTTTTTCTGCCCAATTTTCTTTATATTATACTTAGATTGCAGATCACAGGGGCAACTCCCATTATATATATAAGTTTTCAGAGGACAGTGACTATCTTGATTTTATTTGTAGTCATGGATGTTAACACATTGCCTACCACATAATAAGTACTCAATATATCCTCTATCTAGTTTAACTCTCTTATTTTATAGATGAGGAAGCTAACTTCTCCAAAGTCACATAGGTAATAAGCACCAGAGGATCTGAACCTAAATCCTTTAGTTTAAGAGGAAGTTAACTTTCTTTTGTACCATGTTTTACATCTGCATTTTAATTGCCCAAGTAGAATATAAACTCCTCAAGGACAAGTCCTATTTTTGTAGCACAGTGCCTTGAACATAGTAGGTGCTTAATAAATGTTTGTTGAATTGAATTGAATTACTGACTCCCAGGCTATTGCCATAATTTTCTTGAGTCATGCAGTACATAGGCCATGGTATTTCCACCTACCCCAATCCTTGTCCTCATATTAGAGGACTTTAATGTACATGTTCATAACTCCACAGACATCCTGGCTTCTTAGTCCATTCTTACACTTCCCTAACCTACACTTGCACTCCACTTTTGCCACAAGTAGGCATAGTCATATCCTTGATTTCACCATCAAATATAACTACTCTCCTGTCACTTCCCCACGAACTCTTAAATTCCTCTCTTTTGTCATAACATGTCATCTTTCAATCTCTTCTTCTATCTCCTTCCTCATATAATTATTTATTATCCCTGTGACTTACAGTCAATTTTTATTTAAGGCTTGACCCTTGGCAGTTCAATTGCCTGGAATATAAGCCTCCTTCCAGTTCTATAGAGAAACAGTTGATAAATTCACTTATAGGTCATAGGTCTATTGATCTGCCTTAGAGAAGCAGTTACTAAGTTAAATGAAACTTAAATGTTCTGAGATAGCAGTTACTTGTTTGAATATGACAAGCTGTAGAATACTGGAGTGAATGGATGATGAATTTATTGTAATAAATGCAAATTTATTCATTTATATAGAAAGAACAAAAGAACTTTTAGACTCAACTGAGGAAACTTAGATGTCAGAATTGTTTTGTGATAATGGGACAATACAAAATTATAAACAACTTAAGAACTTGTTACTAACTATAAGCTAAGATGGGGATGTTTGTAGAAAGGACTTAACTGCTAAATCAAGGAAGAAGGGGAACTATGTGAAAGGGCACATTTCAGAACTGCATTAAAGAGAATGTAATTTTGCCTCTGGACTGGTTACTTGTTATTAGGCACATTGGTTGCTCAATGAGAAACTGGAGCTCTCTGTCTGTCAACCGTTGTTCAGAAGAAGGAATATGGAGAACATACTCTATTTTCTATTATGATTTGTTGAGAAGAAAAGAAAAGACAGGAGATACTTCTTTGCTTTGCCACCCAATGTTGCTGAGAGGTGGAGAAGGAAAAGGATTCTGTAAAGGAGCAGTGCTGTAGACACTAGGATAAAGGACAGGGTTTTTGTTTTTTGGGTAAAAGTCATTGTCTTTTCCTAAAAGAGCATAATATTACTTGACTTGAAGGCATAAGTTAAATCTGAAGCTGAGAATGATTGATACTTCAGTTTCTGCTAAGAAATTAGCTCATTAGAGAAGAGAAATAGCTTGGAAACAGAGAATAAGACAAGATTCTGAGTGGAATATAGAGTTGTCTAGCTGAAATGCTTTGGCCAGTGAAATATTGTTAGTTAAGCACTGTATGAACCAGTTCAGTTGAGTAGTGTTAAGTATCTGTTAAACACAGAAGACATGCATATGAAAAAGCTTTCATTAGCAGTTCCAGGGACAGGAAAATGACACTGTCTACAGTTGTAGAACTGTGAGTTTCCCTCGCTACATGTATTTCCTTTATGCTTCATAACTACAGGACTTTAAGTATATGCCCACTATCCCATGTACAGTATATGCCTTAGTGGGAGAGTTTAAGTGAAATTTATTGATAGAATATTATGTAAATATTATGTGTTTGCTTTGTATATTCAGCAAAATTTTGATTGAATGTGCTTATTTACAAATGGGAAATACCACAGTGGGGGCTCATGAGTCTTTAACATTTAAAAATTCAACATCTAGTATCAGTGGGAATAGTAACATACAAAGATTACTCCTTGGGCCCTGGGATAATTCTCAGCAGGGTAGTAGTTCATGGCCATTCCTCTGAGCAACCATCTCAGTTTGCTGAAGTAGATACAGGTGAAGTGAGCAAACCTACCCCAACCAGGGAGAGAGAAGTCAAGAAGATTTCCAGCTGGGGCCATGCCTACAGGCAGCCCCTCCCTCTATGCTATTCCATATTATTACTTCTGCTCTGGCTTCACTTTCTTCCCAACATATTTGTAACTGCGTAGTCTACAAGTTCACACTTGTACTTTGTCCTCTGCCTTTCAATCCCTTGGCTTCTTCCCTGCCACTTATAATTATGCCCATGTCTTTCAAATCCTATAAGTTCTTGACTCTGTCATCTCCTCAAGCTATCATTTTATATCTCTTTCTCTTTCATGGCCAAACCTTTAGAAAAAGCTTTCTACACTCATTGCTTTCCTTTCTTTAGCTCCCATCCATTTACCATCCCTTTGGAATGTGTCTTCCAAACCAGCCATTTGACTGAAATTGCTCTTTTCATATCTACCAATGATCTGTTAGTTTCTAAATCCAGTGACGTTTTTGTACTCCTACTCCTTGACCTTTGCACAGCTTTTAACACTAAAAAGAGACACAAGGGGCTTCCAAAAATCTGTGCTGGGATTTTTTCTCTTCTTTCTCTATATTATCTCCTTGATGTGGTCAAGAGTATTTATGGCTTCAATTATTATGTCTATATCACTGATTTCCAGACCTATATATTTAGCTCTAATCTGAGCAGTTAGGTGGTACAGTGGATAGAGCACTGGACCTAAAGTCAGCAAGAATTGAGTTCTAATCCAGTCTTGTAAACTTACTAGCTGTCCTACCCTGGGTAAGTCAAGACCTCTGTCTGCCTCAGTCTTCCCTTCTGTAAAATGAAGGGCCATTGGTTGTCATAAGTATTAAATAAGAAGATATTTGCAAACCTTAAAGCACTGTATCAACACTAGCTGTTATTATGAGCAATATTGGTTGGTTGTTGTTGTTGTCCTTCATTCTTGAAGAGGACCAAAATGACATCACTGTGTTAGGGTCAATACACTGTGTCTGATTGGCTGATCAGACCAGTATAAACTCAGAATGCTCTACCACAGGTTGAACACAAATAGGTCATGTAAACATTTAAATAAATTTGCATACCTTGCATTTCTTTTGCGTTATTTCAATTCTACTTTGCTCATGGAGCACATACCTTCTCTAAGGTGGGCATGCCGTACTGGGCAGTCCTGTACCGATATCTCTGATGTCACACAATCAATTCTGAAGTTCTTCAGAGAGGCTTTTAGAGTGTTCTTGTATCAAATCATATTAGTATTAGTAATAGTGGTCATCTCTCTCCTGAACTTTGGCCATATGTTACCCACTTCCTCTAGACGTCTCTACATGCTTGTGATGTAGAAATCTCAGGCTCTACTAAACCTATGCCAGTTCTAAACGTTTCTTTTCCCACTGAGAGCAGTTATAGGTTCACCAACTTGGAATCATCTCCAAGTCTTCACTCTCCCTTCTTTCCCATATATAGTCAACTGCCAAGACTTGCTGTGCCTATCACCGTTACATCTCTCAATTCTGCCTGGTTCTCTCCACTCCCATAGACGTTCACCCTAGGTTAAGCAGCTAAGAACAGTGGATAGAGTTCTGGGCCTGTAGCTAAGAAGACCTGAGATCAAAACCAGTTTCAGACCCTTAATAGCTATGTGATTCTGGGTAAATCATTTAACCTCTCTCAGCATTAGTTTCCCATAAAATGGAAATAAAAACAGCACCTATTTCCTAGGGTTGTTGTGAAGACAAAATGAGATAATATTTGTAAAGCATTTAGCACAATTCTTGGCACATGGTAGGTGTAATGCAAATGCAAATATTGCTGTTGTCATTAAGTTTCCTCTTTCTTGTCCTTGTCTAGTACATCCTCCACATAGTTATAAAATTAATATCCCTTAGACACAAATATGATCATACCATTTCTATTCTAAACAATCTTTAATGTTGCTTCTATAATAAGACACAAACTTCACAGGTTAATGTTGAAAACTCTCCACAATCTGTCTCTTCCTCCTTCTCCCCCTTTCACACCTTTCCAGATTTATTTCAAATTATTTCTCTTCATACTCTCAAAGTTTCAGACAAACTGGCCTACTAGTTTTTTTTTTTCTGAACTTGGCATTCCATTTCCCTTTTCTCTGTGGGTGCCTTTACACAGGCCATTCCCCATGCCTGGAATGCACAGCCTCCACCATTTTCTTCAAGATACAACCCAAGAACTATCTCCTCTTAAAGCCTTTCCTGATCTCACCAGAGGGTTATCATTCCTCAAATTATCTTGAGTTTACTTGTCTGTATCTGATTAGTATCCTTAAAGTAGAATGTAAGATCCTAGAGGTTAAGAAAAATTTTTCATTTTTACCCCAGAACCCAAGATTGCCTTGTATGGTGTAGGTATCGTTGTTCAGTCATTTTTCAGTTGTGCACAACTTTTCATGACTCCATTTAGGGTTTTCTGGGCAAAGGTTGTGAAGTGACTTGTCATTTCCTTCTCCAGTTCATTTTACTGATGAGGATCTAAGGCAAACAGAGTTAAGTGACTTGCCCAGTGTTACACAGCTAGTAAGTATCTGAGACTGGATTTGAACCTAGGAAGATGAGTCTTCTTGACTCCAGGTCCCACACTCTATCCACTGTAATAGCTGCCATGGTATAGAAACATAATAGTAACAAAGATACTTCATAAATCTTGGTTAGATTGCATTTTTTGACTTTTCACCAAAGGAAATAATACTACTGGTTGTGGACAATATTTCAAAATGTCACCCAAATACACATCACTTGTATGAAGACATTCAGTAAACATTTTCCCCATAACATATGAATATAATTATGAGCCTAGATTTCTAGGTAGAAGGGACATTCTAAGTCATCTAGCCCCTCCTTTGATACATGTAGAAACTGAGGACTAGAGAGGTTGACCATAGTTACTTGCCCAAGATCACAGAGATAGTAAAGCAGACCTGAGATTCAAGCCCTAGATTCTCTATTTCAAAATCCAGGTCCCTGTCCACTATACCAAAAGCTCATCTTCTGCAATAATAGGAGACATGAATCTTGGGCTAACATTGGACTTCCTCATAGAAGCTGACGCGTATGCGAATTTAACTGGTCCCAGGAGAAGAGAAGGTGGGAGGTAGCTTTTAGTACCTGGTAAAGGGAATCTTAAAGTCTCTAAGAAAAAGGATCATAGATCCCAAATGTTGTATGAAATTGTCATACCTGATAAATTTATGGTAAATCATAAATTAGTAGTGGAGGTATAATGGATATTTTACAAAGACAATGGTCCAAATGGTCTTGTGAATTTTGGTCACCTCTCTACGGGTAAAGTTAAGCTGATTCACTTCTCTTGGCACAGTTATTCCCTTTCATGTGGGACAACATTTATCGGGAGGCTATTAGAACTTGGAGCTAACATTAATCACATTTGCTGATAACCACTAGTGTGAAAGTATAAAGGACTAGTCGGTCAGTAGCAGTGCCAAGTAATAACATTGAAAATTGTGTAGAAGAAAACTATTAATTAAATTCTGGATGTTGGTTCCCCAAAAGTATTTCAAATAATTATCTATAAACATGGACAATTTGGCTTCCTGGCTTAATGCTGTTAAAAATTATACTTCAAATCTCCAGGAGCGTTATGATTCCTTTAAATATTATGTATCTAATGCCTCTCTTTCATTACAACACTAAAGTGCTATTGTAAATCAGCATGATTAAACATGTTTTACAGCAGCGAAGGAAGACTTTGCATGCCTGGCTGTTATGAATTATAGTATTGTGCCTTTAGAAGATTATTCTTGGAAATTAGGAATCCTGGGGTTGGTAAACAATAGCAGAGAAGCTGATTAGGAATGCAAACCAATGTGCTTGGGTCTGAATTTCCATCACTCATTTCTCAATTATCAGTCCATGGGCTATCCTAATTATGGTTCATGGTTGTGCTATGGGGGCCACCTCCCTATGATGCCACCCAGAAGGTTCTGAGGCCTCTTTTCCTGACTTAGATATTCTGGGCTACATTGTGTGTGCCTGCTGCTCTCTTCAATTCTTTTTTGCAATTTCATAAGATTCCCAGCCTTACTTCTGCCTTTTTTATTTGCTTTTTTTTCCTTGTTTAAAATAATGTTTCATTTGTCACTAAGATTGTGTTTGTTTTTTCAGATATTTTTTATAGTTATTTACTAGGGCAAGACAAGGTATGAGCAAAGGGTCATTTAGAAGGCTGGCACCAAAGGATAAAAAGGAAAACATCTTCATTTACCACCTCTATTCTTTGCTGAGATTGTCTGTTAAGGTAGGAGATGTCAGGTATGAGCCACTGACAAGCTTGGGGAAAATTAACTAAAAAATCCCATATTCCCCCCTTCAATCTGGCCTTCCCCAAATAGTTGAAGAAAGTAAGGGACTTGAGGACTTCACTGGTTCAACATTAGCTTCTATATATAGCTTGTCCAATATTCCCCAACCTCTGGCTTGATCCTGGCTTTGGATACTGAATGCCACTTGGTTAACACTTCATCCATTGGCTAACCAAGGCTGAATTAGTGCAGTGATAATGCTTGCTACAAAAATTGCCCTCCATGGTTATTCCTCTTCTTGTTCCTGACCTTGACCATCTACCTTGGACCTTGACTCCTGTTTAGTGGATCTTTGTTCCAGGTTTGATTTGCTGAGGCTCTGATTGTTCCCAGTCTATCATACCATTAGATCTTTGCTTTCTCTCTGGGACTGGAACACATGAAGGAATGATGCCCCCGGGCTCAAAGCCAGACAACACCAATGTCCTCTCATTAGTATAAATAATCAAAAGTTGACTGTACCAATGGCAACTTTTTACTCAGTAGGGTACAAAAAACAGACACACAGAGCAGCACCCTAATTCTCTTTGGGCCTTGGACATGGGACATGCCCTCTTGATATACAGCCCAAAACATATCAAGAGGGAGCAGTCTATTTTCATTATTAATGAATATAAAGTTCTAGCCTTAAATATATGTAATGAGAAAGTTAGTTTCTATTGACTGAGAAGATATGATGTTATGTAAATTTAATGCAAATATTTTGTTTTAGTTGTTAAAAGGATCTCCACCCTCTGCTCCCTACCCTTAATAGGACAATCTCTTCAGTAAAACAAGAGTTCTTAACCTGAGGTTCATGAACACATATTAGAACATCTGAGAACTTGGATAGGAAAAAAATACATCTTTATTTTTATTAACTTCTAACTGAAATTTAGAATTCCTTCAACTGTGAATGTAAGCGACAAATGATATTCTGAGTCGGGACTCATAGGGGTCAATGATATACAAAAAGCTCCCAAACCTTGAATTATGTCACATTTGCTTGCACTTGGTCTATATTTTTGTCTTTCCATACCTCCCTTCCTCTCTGTTTCCCTAGTCCCCCACTCTTTCCCCCTCCACTACTCCATCACTTCTACCTTCTCTCCTTTGCTCCATCTGATATTGTTCTATTTCTTAATTTGAACCCATGCCTTTTACTTAAAACATTCCTTAAATTCCATTCTAGCCTATTCTCAAAATACCTTGTTCTTTTCCACAGGCCATGTAATCTTTAACGAAATTTTTGTCACCGTCACATATTGAAGTGTGAATTTTTTATGTTGGTTGCTAGCTGGCACAGTGGATAGATCACTGGGGTTGGAATCAGGAAGACTCTCATCTTCCTGAATTCAAATCAGGAGTATGACACTTATAGTTGTGTGATCCTGGGCAAGTCACTTAAACCTGTTTGCCTCTGTTCCTATGGAGAGAGAAATGGCAAACCACTCCAGTATCTTTGCCAACCCCTCCATCCACTCCCATTTGGTCATAGTCAGAACCAACTAAATGACAGCAACCAACAATTTTGTTAAATACTCAGTGGACTATGTTGAAAAAAGGTACTATCTCTGTTTTCTCACTTTGCATTCTAAACAACATTGAAATACATTCATAGTAGGAATGGTCGTCCTGTTATTATTTCTTCTTGTGATTCAATCATTTTCAGTTGTGTGAGACTCTTTGTGATCCCATTTTGGGGTTTTCTTGGCAAAGATACTAGAGTGATCTGCAATTTCCCTCTCCAGCTCATTTTAAAGATGCAACAGCTGAGGCAAACAGGGCTAAGTAACTTGCCCAGTTCACACAGTCAACAGTGTCTAAGGTCAAATTTGAACTCTGGAAGATGAGCCTTCCTGTCCCCGGCCTGGCTCTCTGTCCTCTGTGCCACCCAGCTACCTATTATTTCTTTACATTTTTATGGTTTTAATTTATAATTTTTTATATGGATGTAAGTTTTGATAGTTGTTATTTACATTTTATCTATATAGAGATAACCCAATTAATTTTGGTACAAGTAGGGGATGAAGTTTCTACATATGAACCTGTCACATTGTTTTTAGATCTTTCTCCAGTATTTCAAGATATCTTCCTAAGTTTTAGCAGGTGGTCGTTGTTCTCTCTTTCACTGATCAATTTATTCTGGTTACACTCTGATTTATTTACCTGTTTTGCAAGTCAGGTACAATGAAGATAATTGCTATTAATTATTTCACTTCTACTTTCTTTCTGTGTCAAAAGGATGCTTTTACTTACATCTTTTGGATGATCCATAACTTTGTCTTTAACTTTGATATTCTTTGCCATAGGGCTTTGTTGGACCATTTTCTAATTTAATTATTATAGTCAGTGGAGTGTGGATAAAGGTTTAACAACCATCTCTTGAAAAATAAAAGTACACTTGACAAAGTTTTAAGTTCGATCTGCATTATTAAGATTTTTCTCCATCACTTTTCTTAAATCAACAACCAACAAAACAGTACTCAAGCCTTGATTTGTAGTATTTGATGATTTCTGAGGTATAAATGTTCACCTTGAAAATTTAACGATCAGATCTTAAGAGACAGTTTGAGCAGGTTCCTGCACACCCCTGAATATATTAGAACTACATATGCATTTACAACATAAATCTTATTGCTTGTACTTAAGAAAGTTTTAAATGTATTTTTACATTTAATGTAAGCAATGCTTTCTTAAATTTTGATGCAATTGCCGAAGCCTAAATTATGCAGATATTTTTTGGGAGGGGGAAGGAAGTGGAGGGAAGTGATGCTGATTTAGGCAGTTTCCAATCATGAAACTTCTTTTTCTCCTGCTGAAATGCATAGCAGAACAAAGCCAGGATGCTTACCCAACTAATTATTATAGAATGCTTTACCAGAGTGATCTGGATTTTATTTACTGGTTGGATTGGTGATTTTAAATGGAACTTTTCCTCAGAAAGATCCCCAAATACTCTGCACATTTTTTTTTTACTTTTATTTTTCAAAGGGAATTTTTAAAAATGGTATTTTTCCTTACATACTTCAACCTTCTTTGTGAACAAGCTGTTCCTGAGTATATATGTCACTATTTCAATGTTTAAGTTACAAAAACTTACATAATGAGGGGTTCCCCTAGGGAACTTTCAATTTAATTCTCCAATTTTATAAATGAGCAAACAGAGCCCCAAGGAAGTGGAGTTCCTGGTCCAAGGTCACACAAATATAGCTTTATATTACAGATGATTTCCATACCCTGCTTGCCCTCTCCAGATTCAGAAGGAAACTTATTCCTTCTGGTCTCTCATGACCTTTGTTTTCCAAGTTTTTGATGCACTTATCATGTAAGATAGTGTATTCTAGATATCTATGTTTGCATACTATATCCCTAATAGACTGTTTGATGACAGCAGGGACTGTCTTAGGTAAACTTTGTAACTTCTTTAAAAGCTAGGCTAGTGCTTTGCAGGCCATATACTTAAATGTTTGTTGAATGAATGAATCCTAAAGGGTCTCAGAGAAAGGGGTTTTCTGGTTACCAACTTAAACCGACCCTCTACATCCTTTTGCGAAGCAAAATCTGACTTCCTGGACCTCATACTGACAAGCAGGTTCTCAGGATTTTATTGGTGAACCTTAGAGCATGAGTGGAGAAATGGCTTTTGGTTGTTCCCCTTGGAAAAAAAAAACCTTCTGTTGGGGCCTAGAAACTTCAACTGTTCCAAAAAACCAATGCAACTGAATACCAAAAACTACTACACAGTTATCTCTTCCATATCATGACTTTCCCGATGGTGAAACATCTATTGTGGGGCAGCATAAGAAATGAAATGGGAATTTGGGGGAATTTTGTGGAAGCTGCAGACATGTGAATGTCACTGAAAAAGTTTAGGAACTCAGAAATGCATAAAACATATGTACGGTATTGTATAATATCAATATATTTTATTTTCTAATACCATAATAATTCAGACTTCTCCGGTATGAAGGGAAAGCTCAACATTTTACACGGATTATCCATATCTCAGGGGCACTGTACCCCCTAACTGTCCCATGATGTGGAAGGGATAACTGTATATTAATACCCACATGGGTCTTAATCATAGAATTCAACAATGTTTGTTTAGTGAATTAAAAGAACACTAAGGTTATAATTCTCAAAACTGGAGGAAAAAGAGTTTGAAAGCCAGGGAGGAAATAGTAAAAGTTTAGGAGAGAAAGTATGGAATATACTATGCTATTTATCTGGTCAAAGGAATGGTAACTCCGCTCTGGTGAAGTCCTCTTTTGTAGGAGTGATGTATTTGTTCTTGAGCCCAGGGGGGAAAAATCAGGTTGATTCTCAAAGAAGGTCCCTACTTCTGAAATAAATCAGAAAGCTTTTCTTCCCCAAGAGGCTTTTCATCCTTGTGGGTTATAGTCCCCCTTGCCAGTTCTTACATTCATTATCTGTAAACGCAGGGCTCCTAGCTTTATGCAAGAATTCCCCCCCCAGGCCATACTGTGTTACTAGGACACCCGCGATTCCAAGAAGAATGTGTAATTGTTTCTGGCACTAGTGTAGCATGAATTTCTTTCATTGTGCTGCATGATATCTCCTTTGCCTTTAGGCTTCCCATTGTCAGAATTCCATGGTGATGCAGGTAGCTATGAGAGTGTGCTAATTAAATCAGGGTGCTTAGATTGAAGTTGGCTTCTGCAATGACTAGGTAGGCTGAGAAATTTTCTGGGTGCTGCCTCCTTTTCTCCCAACCCGTTGTTGGATGTAATTATCTTGTCAGCCAAGATATTCTTGTATTCAGCTGAGTGTGCCTTCAGAAGTAGCTAGGAGAATGATAAGGAAGAAAAGAATGGGGGGGGGGGGCTAATACATCGCTCTTCTGAGACAAGCAAACACACAGGGCTGCTTGTATCCAAGAATCAAAGAAAGAGGGCAATGGACAAATATCTGTTCCTAGAGCTATTTTAGATCCTCCCTTAATAATTTCACTTGTATCTTTGGAAGGACTGCAGATTTCATCCAGCAGTGCTGGTCCTAATACCTATAAAACTCTAAGAGGAAAAGATCTGGTTCAGTAACAGCCTATGTGCTCTGCAGACCAAATAGCAGGTAATAAAACTTGGAAGGATAACTCCTAGAAAAGATCTGAAGGGAAAAAGAAAACAGAAAACAGGTGTGCATGTGTGAGGGCTATTAAAAAGGTGTCTGCATGCTCTGTTTCTTGGTGTTCTTTGTACATAACACTCTAAAGCCTGTCCCTGTGCCTTTTCCCTGGCCACCCCAAAGGTCTGTAACCTCCTGCGTGCTCACCTCTGTCTCTTAGAATCCCTGGCTTCCTTTAAGACTCAGCTCAAAGGCCACCCACTTTCCACAGAAGGCCTTCCTTGGTTCCACCCAGTTGCTAGAGCTTCCCCTACTCCACCAAGGTTACTAGTCATCTGCTTTATTATGTGTGTTTTTTGTGTTGCCTAGTTGTATAGACATTGTCTCTCTGTTGGAACATAAGCCATTGAGGACAGGGGTCACTTTTGCCTCTTTTTGTATCCCTGGAGTTCAGCGCAGTGCCTAACATATGCTTAATAAATGCTTGATGATCGATTAACTCAAGAAGGGTCATGGCAACTAGGAAAGTGGAGGTTACGAAGTTTGCTTCAGGTTTATCCTTTTGGAGGCAGCACATCCACAATTAGGGTGTATTATAATGGGAATTCCTTCCTGGCATGGCTTAGACCAGCTGACTGCTTGAACCCTTCCCATCTCTTCAATTCCATGACTCTGAGTCTTCATTCTATCCAATGTCTGATGCTGTATTTTCAGGCTGATGCCTTTGCCTATTTTAATTGCGCAACATAGCCCCAGATTCCACTTTATCCTTTCCTACAGCCAGTCTCCTACGGTGAAAGTCTAGGCTGGGCCACAGGAATTTTGATTATTTCTTCACTACAGAATTTGCCTTCCAAATGTCACTGGGGGAGATCTTGTGCAGCTGTTTTTCTGTTTTGACTTACTCTAGCAATGACACCAACAACAAAAAAATGAAAGCCTCTCAAATTGCTTTTGATCTGAAGCAACTTTAATTTTTAAAAAATTGATTCCTTTGTGCAATTATTCAGGATCTAATGACCTAAAAGAGACCTTGCATTGATCTACGGAGTATCTTTTGGCATCTTAGATAGGAGTCAAAGCATGTCCCTGTGCTGGCTCTGAAATAAGAAGGCCTGGGTGTCAATCTGCCTCTGTCACAATCTGTGGGATCTTGGGCAGGTTTCTTAACTTCTCTGGCCTTCAGATTCTTCCTGTGTAAACTGAACTGTGTAAACCTGTAAGTTCCTCCATGAATCTCCTGTCAGCAGCTGAGTCAGGGTAGCTACCCCTGCATACTCGAATATTGTAGTATCATTGATGTGGGTATTTCCTGACATAGCCAGGTGCCAAATACAAAATAATATGGAGTCAGGTGGAAGAGTGGATAAAGTCACGGTGGGCCTGGAGTCAGAATGACCTGAGTTCAAATGTGACTTCAGAGACTTATAAACTGTGACCTTGGACATGTGTCAATTTCCTCAACTGTAAAATGAGGATGATAACAACATCCATGTCCTGAGGCATTTGTGAAGATTAAATGAGAAATATTTGTCAAGTGCTCAGCCCTGTGCATGGGCATACCCTAGGCACTTAAGTGTTTGTTTTCTTTCTTTCTCCAAGAATTCACATCATAAACTGTACCTGACCCCCTAGTGCTACTATTGTGCACGTCCTTCTATAGAAATTATGATTGATTTCAATTTTCAGATTGCCAGACCTAGACCCTAGTAGTTAACATGCATAAAATCCTAAGGGGACAGAGGGAACTGATTGTAAGGAGAGTATGTTGTTATGTTGGACTTAAAGAAATGAAAGAAGGATAATTAAATGGTCCTTAGCATTTTGAGACTCCAAGGGAGGTTGGGCACAGACTTGGGAGTCAGTATCAGACAAGAAAGCTTGAGGTTGGGGAGGACTGGAAAGAGACAGGAAAGCTAATAGAAACATAAATAAATATATATATTATATAATATGTTATAAAATAGAAATATCAAACATATAGAAATTATTTGAAGATATACTTCTAGAACTGTGACCCCCCAACCACATCCCAAGGCTTAATTCACGTTGGCTCATTGGTATGTAGCTCAGTCTAACACAATGGTCTGTGTCTTTATTGTACCCTAATTTTTAAAGTTGGTAACATTACGTTTGTGTCTTATAAATGTGCAGCAGAAAAAGAAGACTTTTCAAGTAGTCAGCCTTATTTTATCTTCCCAATACACTCCTCCTCCCCCAGGGCTGAGGTAGACAGGAGGAGGTGTTTGGCATATGGCAGAGAGTGGGGTAGAAAGAGTACCAGATTTGGAGTTTAAGGCCCTGGGTTTAAATTCTAACTTTGCCAAACAACTAGCTAGCTATATGACACTGGGCAACTATGTCTCTAGAGGCTTCAATTTCCTAATCCCTAAAAATGATGGTATTTGACTAGATGGTCTCTAAGGTCCAACTTCCCACTAAATCAATGATCCTAAGAAATAGAAAGTCAGAGAAATGGAGGATACCAGGGCTTGAATATAAATGAATGAAATGTTGGTGGGCTTGTGGTGAATGATATCTAAGGAGCAACTTTTCAAAGCAGTAAGTTGAACTTGGGACTCATTAATGAATTGATCTGTTCATTTTATATCAGGAAAGCAGGTAGAGCCAAAGAGATTGGCACATAAAAGAGTTTGGAGCAAATTTTACATTCACATGCATTCTCTGGTATGTTGGATAGATCACTGGGCCTGGAGTCAGGAAGACCCAAGCTCAAATCCAGGCTTGGACAGTAATTAGCTATATGACTCTTAGGCAATCATTTAACCCGTCTGCCTCAGTTTCTTCAATGGCACTTATGGTGAGAATTAATGAGATAATGTCTGTAAAGCACTTAACAGTGCCTGGCACATAGGAGACACTTAATAAATTCTTGTTTTCTTTCTCCTTTCTAACCTTAATTTTGCCATTTGCCCAAAAGAATCCTGTATCTCAACAGTGTCATTAATTAACCAAAAAGGATTTACTGAGGACATATTATATGCTTAGCCAAATCTTCTCAATGAATATTTCCAGTGATCTGATCACTGGTATGGGTGGTTCTTGCATTGACACAGGTCACGTATCATAGCAGATAGCCTCATAATAGATAGCACTTTCCATTGGCCAAAAACAATCATCATTTGGTGACTCTCTTTCTGGTGATAGGCATTTTCATACTTAACTATTCTGTTCCTAGGACAATAGTCACATACCACATTATTTGATCCACTGGTAGAATGCACAGAGTTTGTTATCCAAGGACATACTTTCAAATACTCTTGCATCTCCATGTGGTTATCCAAGTAAGAAATTTTATGATGATTAAAAAACATTTTAGGGTAAAACTAGTTTAGATTCACTTTTAGACTATTAAAGACTTTTGGGATACCCCACATATGTCATACAGAACTTTTAGGAAAGTGAGTACAACTTCTGACAAAAAGAAGTGTGTCAATTTCCAAAAAGGATTGAAATTATACCTCCAATACTTCAGGACCCAGCATAGTTAGCTATGAAGAGAACCAAAATTTCATATGTGTAGACAGTACTTCATGCTTACAAGATAGCATGGAGATGATATGAGTATGAGAGAAATTCAAAGGTCCCTATTAGATACCTATTTGTGCAAGGCAGCTAGGTGGCACAGTAGATTTAGTCAGGGAGACCTTTTCACAGCCAGCCTCAGAAACTTCCTAGTTATGTGATCTTGGGCAAGTCTCTTAATCTCTGCCACTGGAGGAGGCAAACTACTCCATTAAAGATACTGAGAAGCCCACAGACAGAGGTTCATGGTGATGAAGAACTGGACCAGACTGAAATGACTGAACAGCAGCAAGATACAAGGCACCATATATTGTCTTCAGAGTGATGCATGTGCCAGACTTATTTCTGGTTAATGGCCAAGGGAGTGAAGAACAATAATTAAATGCAGTAATTGTTCTTTTGTTTACATGTACACTCCCAGATTTAGTGAAGCAAGAGGTTGGTGCTTAGTAAATACTTATTAAATGAAAGAAATCATGAATGAGTCTCTGCCTTGATTACAGTCATTAATAGTCATTAATAAATGAACGTATTATTCCTGTAGCCAGAGGCAGTACAAAGTAATGGAAAGAGTTCTGAACCAGGAGTCAAAAAACATGGATTCCAGGTCCAGCTCTGCCATTAACTAGCTGTGTGGCCTTGACCCACTCATTTTGTTTCTTTGGCTCTGTGTTTCCAAATCTGTAAACGAGAGGAAGTAAGTCAGATCATCCTTAAGATTTCTTTCCCTTTCAGCTCTAAATTTCCATAATTCTATAATCTTAACAATATCTGCTGATGGATTCATTTTCTTTATGCTTCCTCTTCCAACAAAGAAAGCAGAAGTGGAAAGGTTAATTTTATAATAAAAGCTCAAATTCTTAGCCACAAAGCAAAGTGTAGCAAAATGTCTCTCCTACAACCCAGCACCCCTGGAAGCATTTTCTCCATTTACATTGGGGAAACATCTGCATTTTAGGGGCTGTTTGAGAGGTAGTTAAGGCTAGAGGTAAAGCCCATCTTGTTTCTGGTTTTGTGAATTATGGAATTCACAGTAAATTAGTATGTGGGGTTTTTATAGAATATGGACCCTTTACTCACATCAGCCGTTACAGTTTTCTTGACAGGACTCAACTGATTGTCTGCTCATTTTTTCCTGCAGCTTTTAAAAACTGGATTATGAGACATTGAGCTCCAGAGGAAAAGTGCTATCTATAATCCAAGTCATAACTGCTAGTGACATTTCATTGTTAGAACTACTGGATAACATTGATTGGACTGATTCATTGTCTTTTAAGAAGTAGCATGATTCAAACCACTCTGCCCTTGTAATCAGAGGGCATGAGTTTTATTTTCACATTCTCTCTTTGGGAGAGAATTATTGCTTTAATGGAGAAATAGAAGGCAGCTGGCTCTCATTACACCCTTTGTTCCCAGAGAGCTTCAACTACGGCTGTCAAGATCCCTTTACATCACACTCAAAGCAAGTATAATTTGTCAGGCTAGATAGAAACTTTCCATATTCTGGAAAGTTGGCTCATTTACTCCTACATGATTTTATTTCCTACCAAGAATAGAAAATTGAAACATCATCTTTATTGGAAAATACATATTTAAGGGAAAAACAACTTCCTAGGTCATGCCAAGGAATGAATTGTATGATAGTTGATTATTCTTTACTAGCTACCTGGAGATAACTGAAAGCCACAGGAAATTCTTAATCTCACAGAATATGAGAGCTGGAAGGCTCCTCAGAAATCAGCCCCAACCTCTCATTTTAGAGATGAAGAAACCAAAGCCTAAGGGATCAAGTGAATTGCTTAAAGTCTATTCCATCCTCCACACAGCAGCTAAAATAATCATCCTAAAGCACTGGTCAGAACATGTCACACTCAGGAGTATGCTGATAAATGTTTAACAATCAGCTCTTGGGGTGGGAGGAAGATGTATACAGTACATAATTTTAAGTTTAATCTACATTTTTAATATTTTCTTTTACTTTCTTTAATCTAGCCCTAGGGATGGGGAACCTGTGGTCTCCAGGCCACATGTGGCTCTCTAGGTCCTCAAGTGTGGCCCTTTGACTAAATCCAAACTTCACAGAACAAATTCCCTTAATAAAAGGATTTGTTCTGTAAAACTTGGACTCAGTCCAAAGGCTGCACCCAAGGACCTAAAAGGCCACATGTGACCTCGAGGCCACAAGTTCTCCACCTGTGGTCTAGACAATCAACAAAACAATAAGTCTAGCCCTGATTTGTAGCATTTGCCAATTTCCAAGGTGTAAATGTTCACAAAGAAAATTTTACAATTGGTTCTTGAACCAGTTTGATCTGGTTCCAGCACATCCCTGACTGCGTTCCTGCACAAGAATCTTCAACAACCCCTTATTATTTCTAGAATAAGATACAAAATCTTCAGTTTGACATTTAAAGATTTTCCATTTGGTTCTCACAACCTAGCCAGACTTTGATTTGTACTGAGAGAGCCTGACTAGCGTTAAGTAGTTTAGAATCTAATAAACTTAAAATTGCTTAGTCTATGAAGTATTGTTATCTTTACAATTAGACAAACAAGAAATAAAATAATAATAAATTTATTAAAAGCAATCAACTTGGCAAAAATTAGGTTCCATATATGATATATATAAATATCTAATAATTACATGTTAATTGTATGCTACATAATATACATTGTATACTATGCACACACACACATATAGTGTATCCCAAAATTCTTAATGAAATTCAAAACTTAAATAGTTTAAAATTACATTAAGACTTTTGGAATATCTTTTAAAATTTAGTTACATAATTATCTGATATTTTATTGAACCAAGAAACACAAAGCACTGACAGGTCCTTCTTGTTGTTTAGTCATTTCAGTCATGTCCAACTCTTCCTGACCCCACTTAGGGTCTTCTTGGCAAAGATACTGGAGGGGTTTACCATTTCCCTCTCTAGCTTATTTTACAGAGGAGGAATCTGAGGCAGATAGGTTTAAGTGACTTGCCCCAAATCACAGAGCTAGTAAGTGTCTGATACTGGATTTGAACTCAGATCTTCCTGACTCCAGGCTCAGCGCTCTATCCACCGTGCTACTTAGCTGCCCTTCCAACCTTAAAAACACAAACTATGTTTCTATTATCCAAGGACCAGTCTAACCAAAAAATCCGACTACTAGGTGATTTTTAAAATTTTTTAAAATTTATTTTCAGTTTTTCTTCTTTCCTTTCCTCTCTGCCTCCTTTCCTTCCTCCTTCCCTCCTCCCTCTCTTTCTTTCTCCCTCCCTCCCTCTTCTTTCATTCCTACCTTCCCACCTTCCTTCCCTCCTACCTTCCTTTCTTCACTTATTTATTAGTTTTTTGCTATAGCCAGTCAATCTACTAAGGCAAGAAATAGTTATAATCTTACTGATTGAGGGGAGACTCCTACTAGTGAAACTTCAGAAATGACAATCCTTTCCAGTGTTACAATATTGCACTATAGTACTCTGCAATTGTAGATTTTAAAGTGTTACAACAATGAAAGGAACTAGTCATTCTTACTATTATCCCACAAGATAGTAACTTGGCATGTTGACAGAGCAGTAAATGTACTAAACCAAGGCAGCGTCTTTACATCGTAATCTTTATTGCTTCTAAGAAGCTATGTGTGGCCTTGGACAAGTCATTTCATTTCCTTAGGTCTTACTTTCTTCATCTGGGGCAGCTAGGTGGTGCAGTGATAGAGCACCAGTGCAGGTGTCAGGACAACCTGAGTTCAAATCTCACCTCAGACACTTGACACTCACTAGCTGTGTGGCCTTGGACAAGTCACTTAACCCCAATTGCCTCATCCTGGGTCATCTGCTGTCATGCTGAGGAATATCTGGTCACTGGATTCAGATGACTCTGAAGGAGAAGTGAGGCTGGTGACCTGCACAGCCCTCCTTCACTCAAAACAAAGTCAAATGCAAGTCATGTCAGCACTTCCCTAATGTCATGGTTTTCTTCGACAATGAAGGACAACACTTTCTTCATCTATAAGGGTTAAAAACCTCTGGGCTAAATGGTGTATGAGATCCTCAAAATATAACTATCAACTATATTTGCTGAGGATTCCAGTGCATCTAAAAAGACTGGTGAGGGGGTATACTGGATGGAAAGCTGTGTTGGGAATCAAGAAGACCCGACTTTAAGTCCCTTTTCTGACACATATTATCTGTGTGACCTTGGACATATCATTTGACCTCCTACTGCCTCATGCAACTCTCAAGGACTGCAAGAGTCCTTGTTCTCTGCACTGATAGATGGAGTTTCCTCAAAGGAAGTTCCATATACAGTGAAATCATAGGTCTGCCCTGCCCCCCCCCGCCCCTCATCGATCCTAGCAACTTTTATTTGTACTATTGTAGCTAAGTAAGCATGCAATTTTGCAATCTTCTACTTTTATAAGTAACTTCCCTTCTGTAATTTCCATTACATTTACCCTCTCAGTTGGTTTACTTTATTCTTATCAAGGGTTTCAGTTTTCACTAATTCTTCAGTGGTTTATTTTCCTCATATCAAAGTTATCAGTCATCAGGTGATATGCTTTTGTTCCCAGGGTTCCTTTTAAGGAGATTTAAGCCTTCTTGGGACCATTTGCAGTTTTCTTTATCATCAAAATGGGGTATCAGCATTTTGATGTTCCTATGCGGCTTATTTAGGGCAATGTTGTTCCTGATCTAGAGACCAGCCCTGGATTTAAATAGAGACACATGGTCTCATCTAACAGGCCAGCAAAATGTGTGATGACTGGTCAGTGAAACCCCAAATATAATAATGAAAGCCTCCTGTAACACACCCCAATTTTAGTCTTTTTCTCATTGCTTATGAACTGGTACTGAGCATCTGAGTGTCTCCTTTAATTTGATTGACAGCCAAAAAACACCAAAAAAGACCCAAGGCAAACTCCTCTCTCTGTTCAGACACAAAGGAAAAAGGACCAGTCGAATTCCACTTCTGACACCTATTCCACTTGTACCCTTGGCCAACTGCTAATCTCCTTAGGCTTAGTTTATTCGTCTGTAAGAGTGAATGTTGCCTTATTACCTTGGACTTGATAGCCTCCTAGGTCCTTTTAATTTTATGACCTTAATACTATAATGTGGTGGAAAAAAAGAGAAAATACACGCCCTGCTGTTAATTTGGGGGATCTTGAACTTCCATCTTTTCATCACCCCTGGGTTCTGGGAAGGAAGTTCCATTGGATATCTTCAGCTTCCTTTGTGGCCTTTTAGTGATTTTTCATTTCAACCCGTCTTATCACCACTTCCTTTTTTTTTTCTTAACTGCACTCATAAGGAGGCATAGAAAGGGCCAGGTATTTTTTTTTTAAAGACCATTTTAAAAAATTGGCTTGGGAATTCAACATTCAGGGTCATTGATCGTATTCTCCCGACTGCACTTTGAGAAAGGTCTTTGTGCAACTTGCCCCTTTCTAAACACGAGCCCCTGGTGTGATAGGAAGCTTCAGTCTCCACTCAGAGCTCAGCAGAATAGACCCGCCATTGTGTTTGGCAGTGTTTTTATCTTGACCGCAATTCCACCACTTAAATCACTGGAAACAAGTATCACACATTAGAAGAAAATGTCCGGATCAGGTGATTCCAGAAAGGAACAAAGCCTTCTCAGAACATGTATTATGACAGGGGACTTCCTTAGTTTACAAGGAGAGGCAGTCTCACCTTGGAGCTCACTGCTGTCATCTCATGAATAAAAGGGCAGATCTTGGACTGGTTTCGCTCTGCAGAACTTGCCACTAGTTTGGGGGTGACTGGTTTAAACAATGAGTTACAATGTAATTCAATGCCTTGTGTTAAATGAGATCAACATTTCCAAAACCCTATTAAGTTAGTGAGTTATCCAGGACTTGGACCCTGGGCATTCTGACTCTGGGGTTGGCCTTCTATCTGCCATGCCCTTGTCTCTCCACATGAATGAAAAAAACAACCAAGAAAATCAACTTCTGTACTTTCATCAGGGATAACTTGACCAAGACTCCCTTGCCCAAAAATATTTCTGTACCTATGTTAAATAAAAACGAAATAAAAAACCAATCCTTCAGAAAGGGGTAGATTTGGAGGAGAATATTTATTAGCATGTATAGTAGGCTCCTGGCAGGGGTTTTTTAGACTGTTAAGAAATAGGCTTTTGATAGCTCTACACTCAGAAAACAGTGAAGGATTGAGTAGAACCAATTATCTGGTAATTCATTCCTAAACTTGAATTGCTAACTCAGCTAATTTAGTTTGGGGGAGGGGATGAGTATGTTGGGGAAGGGAGCTGAATTTTAAATGTCTCATTCTCAATTCTCTGCCCCATTTGGTCATGGACACCACCATGAATTATTTCTATACTTATGCATATAGATATGTGCATGTCTATACACACATATGACTCTATATAGTCATATGTGTGTGTAATTGATTTGCAAAAATGTCAGAGGAAGAAAATAAGCATTTTGTAATGAGCCAGGCACTCTGCAAAACTCTTCACAAATATCACTTATTGCATTGGATCTTCACAACAACCCTAGGAGGCAGGTGCTACTATCTTCCCCACCTTCCAGGTGAGGAAACATACTAACAGAGATGAAATGACTTGCCCAGAGTCACCCAGCTAGTAAAATGTCTGAGTCCAGATTTGCACAGGTCCTCTTGACTCTAAAACCACCATGCCATCCACATTGCACTACTTAGCTGCCTCCACAAGGATCAGAAATGTCTGTAAGGCAACCCCCTTAACATTCTCCACCCTCTTCTCCACATGCTTAATTCAAGTAAGTTTACTGTCCATTGCTATACTATTAACTGTTGCTATACTATTTTTGTTGTGTGAATTCTCTATTTTCTGAGTCTTTCCACCTTTTTTTGTGTGTACAGCTTGGCTTTTAATCAGCCTCCATCCCGCCCCCCAATCCATGCCAAAAGACAAGCAGAGGGAAACTTCAAAGAAAGACATCTCATTTTTCTTCCTTTCTGGTGAGTTGGCCTCATATTTTCTTCTAACTTGAAAAATAATAACACAGGCCCATTGCAATCAGTGTTCCACCCCACATCCTTCTTGTTTCTCCTTTCCACACGCCCCTGCTCTATTTCATGAAGTTTCCAGTGTATTTTTATGTTAATGATTATCTAATTGCTTTTCCATGTGTGAAACTCATAAAGTTAATGCTAGACCGAGGCATAACACCTCCCTGATGGAATTCCCCAGAGTTAAGATATCTTACCTCATATAAATGAACTTGCTCCTTTGTCACAGCAAAGATCAATAAAACATTGTTTTGCACCAATTTCTCTATAAGTTGTCCAATTGTTGGATATTCCTGGAAAGAATACAAAGATTTAAACTGAATTCATGTAATATTGAATTATGGAATATGAATTACAAGACAGATTTGGGAAGTTTTGGTTAGAATCATTTAGAACTGAGAATTCTCATAACTAATAAACAATTATTTAATGTTTAGTACAGTGCCAGGCACTATACTAGTCATTGTGCCTCCCATTATAGATATAGACATATAATATATAAATGTACTATTATAGGGTAGGTATTTATTTGCTAATAACTCTTTGTAATGAACATTTGACTATTAAAAGTTTTTAACTTCTTAAAATTTTTTTCAATAGCCCATGTGTTTTGTCTTCTTCAGTAGGTCACTTGACATTTAATTAGAAAATTGGAAAAGATTTGTGGTTAGAAGTGATCCTTGAGTGTTATTTTCAAAGTAGGAAAACATTACTCCTCTTATTAAGTGCTGTTTGGCAGTCAAGAAGAATGCTGTGAAGGGGGAGTGACGGGAAAGCATGGGGAGTGGCACTCACTGCTGGAGGGATCTCACTGCTACAGGCCTGAGATTCCAACCACCAGTATGAGAAATGGGGTATGGAATGAGGAGGATCCAGGCAGAGACAGCTGGACAAAGAAATGAAATACTGTCTTTTTTTGCCCCACCTTATGTGACATGATCCCTGTACTATTTCATTGGTTGAGAAAACTGATCTTTCCTTATGTCATAACTTTACTTTTATATGATTCTACTGTCCTTTTTTCAGGGCCACTGAAGTGCATTCCAATTCTGTATTGTAGTAACTAGCACATTTCCAGGAGATGGGGCATATTTTTCTTCTAAAAATATTCTTAACAAAAAAAAGCTATTGAGAAAATTTGGAACTCAAAATCATATAGAAGTTAATGTTGAAAACTAAAAAGAAATATTAAAAAAAGAGAAGAAAAGCTATTGATATTCATTAGCAAGTCTATAAATTATCCTTTTCAAGTCAGGCCTATTTATTCTCTAAGGTTGGGGATTTGAGGGGGTTTTTCTGTTATGATACTGGATGAAACTGAATATAAAGAAAACAGGCTAATGGGCACAAAGGATTGAAATGGATGGAGAGTGCCCATGAAGGTAAATGAGAATGGCTCATGTCATTCCAGGATAGAAAATCAAAGTAAATAAGCCACTCTGACAAGCACACTGACAAACATCTGGTATGAACATGCGTTCCTGAGTTTTCTTGGATATTTCAGGCTAAAGGTCCTATTTTAGATATGGATGAAACTTCAAATGCAATCATATTAAGTTTTGTTTTGTCTTTCTCTGAGATCTCAGGTATATGAGCATATATATTTCTATATACTTGGATATAGAAATCTGACAATATTGCATGTATTTTTATTTAATTAGTTCATTAGTAATAGAGGCGGTGAATGACATAAAAGCAAATTCATATGGTTTCCCTAAATGTCTCATAACACAAGTTCATGCAATCTTTGTTCACCCAGAATGTATAGCTTCCTTTTACCTTGTGAAGCCTTCAATGTCCTGTTTTACTTCCTTTTCCTATATTTTTCATTACAGTCCAATTTACCGGCTGAATGTTTCCCAGTTAGCCCCTAGCCCTCTCTGCCACTGCACAAGTGATTCCCCACATCTGGAATGAGTCTCTCCTTCCCTGCTATTGCCTTGTGGAATCCCTAGCTTTCTCCAAAGCCCAGCTCAGGCAACACCTCCTTTAAGGCTTTGCCTTATCTTTTTTCTCTCTCTAACAGTTATTAGCACTCTGTTGCAATTACTTTTTTTGCTTTCTATATATTTTCTATTTATTTACTTGGGTACATGTTGTATCCCCACACTAGCATATAAACTCTTGAGGGAAGATACCACTTCATTTTTTTTATTGCAGTCTGAGTGCCCAGTGCAATGGTGTGTACAACACAGATATTTAATAAATATTAGTCAAGTTGAATTGTCTAGTCTAGTCTCTACAAAGGCTTCCCTAACTCCTCTAAGCCTTCTCTCTTTAATAACTTAATCTCTTTCAGTCTCTATCACAAAATTTAGCATTTAGTCACACATTGTCCCATTTTATATGGGACAGTTTTTATGTTTTATAAAGACTGGGGCTACTTTTTTGTGTGTCATAGACACATTTGGTAGTCTGGCGAAACTTGTTGACTGCACAGAATATTTTTAAATGTGTAAAAAACATACATTAGATTGCAAAGGAAACCAATTATTTTGAAATAATTATCAGAATATATTTGTATTTTTAATATTTTTAAATTAATTAGTCAAAATATTTTAATGTTTTAAAAATTAATTAATTAATATTAAATATTAAAAAAATAAGTACAAAGACTCCAGGTAAAGAATGCTAGTCTAGACAATGGCTGTGAACCACTAACCAAAATTATCCCTAAACAAATTACAAATTTGTTTGGTGCTACTGTACTGAATGCTGGAAATGTAAAGCTACTGACAACACACATCTTCAAAGACTTTACAAATGAATATTTCCTTGTCTAATACTTGCTGTCTTGCTTGCTGCCTACTCTCTGCTTACCTATCCTTAACAAATTATCAAACAGTTCACTTACCTCTGTCATTCCTTAAAACTATTTATCTTTATTCCTTTCATAACCAAACTCCTAGAGGAAAACACACAGACACACACAAACACACACTCACACACACGCATGCACCTGTTTTCTCTTGCTACCTCTACACCCTCTTCCAGTTCTCAGCCTTTTCAATTGTGTTCTTCTTATTACTTAATTGAAATGACTTTCTCCAAAGTTACCAATGATCACTTATTTTCCAAATCTAATGGTTTTTTAAAAAAATAAATCTTCACCCTTCTTGATCCTATAGTACTTTACATTGCTGAACATCTACCACTTAACCCCTTGTTGGCTTACTCCAAGGCTTGGTCCTGGCCCCTGCTTCTCTTGCCCTTCTACTAATTCATGACTTCATTCCATGCCTTTAATTTTCATATTTATTAAGATGACAAATCAGTATACCTAGCCTGAGCTTCTCTCTTGAGCTTTGGTCCTTCCTCACTAACTGCCTTTTGGATATTTTACAATGGATGTCCACTAGACCTTTCAAACTCAACTTGTCCAAAATAGAATTCATGATCATTCCACCTAAACCCACCCCTCTTCCAGACTTCTTTTTGATTCTTGCTAGTACCATCATACCATCCAGGTTCACAACTTTGGAGTCATTCTTGACTTCACTTTCTTTCACCTCATATATCTAAGCAGTTTTCAAATCTTGTCAATTTTGTCTCACCAACATCTTTCATCTACATCCCCTTCTCTCTATACTTAAATGGCAGCATCTCTCATTCTGGCCTTTATCACCTCTCTCCTAAACTCTCATATTTAATTCCTAATTGATCTCCCTTCTGCCAATCCCTTCCTGCTCCAACTAAACTACTACACAACTGTTAAAGTGATTTTGCTAAAGCACAGAGATGAAATCACTCCTCCATTCAATTATCTCTAGTGGTTCCCAATTACGGCTAGATTCCAATACAAACTCCTCTGTTTGGCATTTAAAAATCTTTACAAGCTGATTCGAACCTCCTTCTTTACCTTTCTTGTTATATATTACTCCCTTTCACAAGCTCTATATTCTAGCAAACTGACTTTCTTATTAGTCCTTGCATACGATAACCTACCTCCCATTTCTGGGCCAAGAACAGACTGCCTTCTTCCAATGAACTTCCTTCTCATTTCTACCTCTTAGCACCCCAAATTTCCTTTAAAGTTCAATTCAAAAGATACCTTCTACATGAGTTTTTTCCTTATCCCCTTAGCTGTTAGTGCTTTTCCTCACCTTTACCAATGACCTGGTATTTATTCTGTATATACTTATATTTTACATGTTGTTTCCTCCAATAGGCTGTAAGCTCTTGGAGGACAGAGATGGAATAAAACAATCTTGCCAGTGTCTGATATGTAGTAGATGCTTAGTAAATTTTTATTGATATTGGGGACAAGGATATCTATCTATCATCTATCTATCTATCTATCTATCTATCTATCTATCTATCTATCTATCTACATAAGAAACTACAACAAAAGTTACCATACTACCATAGATTTAGAGTTGAAAGGGACCTTAGAGGTCCAACCCCTTAATTTTAAAAATAAGGAACTGAGACCTAGAGAGGACTTCTTCAAGGTTGTACAGCTATTCATCTGGAGCAGGATTTGAACCCAGGACTAGTTTAGAGCACAAGTCCATTGTTCTATCCACTATACCATGTTGCCTCTCAGTAAAATATATGAATAAAAGAGGTTAAAAGAAATTTTGATGAGAAAGTTGAGGGAGAGATCACATAAAGGAGGGTAAGTTTAGGAGTGAGGGAAAAAAGTTTAATGGAGGGGTAGTACCTATGTGGTTTAGCAACTAAATGCTTTGGAGTTTGAGATACAAAAATAATGCACAAATGCAACAAATGCACAACTTGTCATGATCTTGAAACTGAGAGGTCTGGAAAACTCTTGGGATAAAGGAGGGTTGGGGAAATTATGTACCAAAGCAGAGGAAAATGACCGTTTTCATATAGAAAACTTGGCCTGAAAAGGTGCTTTTGATACACAATTCTACTTTTCAGATTTTTGAAGGGTAAATGTCACTAGCATTGATATTTGTATGATATAGAAAGTCCTAATTCTGTAGAACCCAGTTTGGTAAACATTGAATTAGGAGAAAATTATGTACAGAAGGGAAAACAAGAATAGAACACAATGGAGAGAGATGTGAAAGTAGCCAAATGTCTTTTGTTATCCATATTCTATTTCTCAGTTTGAGAGAATGGAATAAATATTAATTTGACCTTTCCTTGATTGATGATACAGGAATTATGTTAGTCTTCAATGATTTTACATCCATTCCACAAAAATTTATTGAGTATTTATTATATGAGAAGCGCCATGATTAGCTGGTGGGTTCTATCCCTCTGTTAGTATTTTTGAAGTATTTGCTACAGTCCATATGGGCACTGAGACAAAACACCTAAGCAAAAACAAGGCAATAAATCATCTCTCAGATTTCTCATTAGTAGAATATAAGTCCTTGATAGCTGGGGCCATTTGGTTTTTGTCATCATGACTCCAGGGTCCAGCACACAGTATGTACTTGAGGTGCATAGTAGGTACTTAATATTTATTTGTTAAATTGAATTCATTATAATTTGGTTACATAAATTATATAACAAAGTATTGGAGTGATATTGGGAGATGAGAGGCAGGATGATAGAAAATACTTAGAAATTTGGAGTATTATTGGTCATAATCAGGAGGAAATATCTATCTTGACAAATTTTACTTTGCCCTGTTAATATCACAGTTCAGTACACTATACTCCAGTGCTTCGCTGAATTCATAATCTCATTGATGTGAGTATTTGCTCAGCTGCTACACGCTACAATCTATGGCTTGTCTGCCCAGCATTGGCTGGCTAACGAGAACAACAGGGGCTTTTATTTAGAAGACCTGGGTTCTACTGACAGACAAACAGTTAGCTAGCTTTGTAACTGTAAGCATGTTCCTTAATTGCTGTGACTCAGTTTTCTCATCTGACAAATGGGAACATGATTCATAAACAATAGTTTGCATGACCTTTATGGTACAGGAAAACGTTTTGTTTAAAAAAATATGGTTTATTGGATACCATTTGCAGTTAACACTAGGGCTTAAGAATGCTTGTGCCCCTCTTTTCATGGCAGTTCAGGATCCAGGTCACATGATGTAGTAGAAAGTACTAGACTGAGAAGATGAAGGTTCAAATTCTAGTCATATTACCCAGCATGCACCTTTGAGCAAATAACGCCTCAATATAAGGGTAATAATATAGCAAGGTCCTTTATGGAGTTACGTGTAACCGTGTAAAGTGCTTTGTAGCATCAAAGTGTATCATCAGTGTTTGCTACTTCTAACATACAGAAGGGCGATTCTTTGCTCTCCTCAGTCGGTTTCAGACCAGAGACTCTCCGAGAGGCTGGTCAGTTCCAGGGCCACAATGGAGTGGAGGTAAAGTGATCTCCAAGGTCCCGCTACCAACAAGACCTCCTGAATCTGGATTTGAGGTGAGCAAGGAAAAGGAGGTGAGGTTCAAAGCCCCAAACACAGACTTCCATGGTATTTTTGTAACCTGTTCTGTATTATGTAATTTCAACGCCCTCCAATGATGCCCTACCTCTGAAATCTCATCATAGCATACAAGTGACCCTGGATTCTCAAAGGCGAGGTCAGCAGACTACATGAAGTCTTCCCAAGTAACACTTAACTGATTTTGATATCTGAAAACCAGCTTAAGTAAATTCAGAGAAGGTCATTGCCAATATGAAGGCTTTCCAAGTAGCATTTAAAAGTGATTCTTACAACTAAAAAGCAGCCAAGGTAGGTTTAGACAGGGTCATTGCCAAGTAACCACCTTGTAGGTCCAAAGCGTCTCTTGCAGACACTCCACTCCACATCTACCAAAGTGTGGAGAGATTGTGATCTGTGTGAGAAAAGAGAGCCCCAATATTCCAGTAGAGTCTAAATTTTTTGAGGATGAACACTGTGACTATGTTGCTTTGATCAGAGTAGAGGCTTAATAAATGTTTGCTAATTTGAACTGATGAAATCATAAATGTATTGAAGATGTGTTTAACTGTCATTTCTCATACTTGATCCTCTCTAGAATATTTAAGACTTAAATTAATATGGAACACATAGTATGTTACCAGGAGAGTTGACATGGAGTACTCATTCTTGCTGTCCAAGTGGCAAACTCCATCATTGGGGATAACGATTCCGGCCAATTTACTGTCCATTCCAAAATGAGAATCCGCATCACTCACAAACACAAGAAGATGGAGGGAATCATTTCTCCACCCAATTTGTTCCTATAATTAGATTGAGAAGTTGAGGGTGTGTTTGTTTCAGATAGACATCTGTTGAATGTAGATCAGCTATACTTAGAACTGTTGAGAATTGATAAGACTTTACATCTGCTTCAGTTTTTCCATTCAGTTATCTACTAAGTATTGTCATATAAGAAACATAGAACACAGTGAAATGCTTCCCTGCTCATTTTCTCAAGATTCTCTTTTAAGAGAAGATGTGGTTTGGGTTGTTCTGGTTATTTATGCACAGATTATTTTTAAAAATAATATTTATATTTTGCCTTTCCTCTATTCCAAGTACCACCCCCAGCACTACCATACCAAAATCTTAAGGTCTTGCAGCATGAAAAACTATGTTAAAATATACCATAGAAATCTTCCTCTATCATGTATTTGCATTTTAAAGAAATTGCCATCACCTTCTTTGTGCTTTATACGTTTAGCCCATTTAATTTCCTATTCTGATGAAAAATCAATAGAATTAGCTTTTGTAAAGCAGTCTAGAATGTGAGCTCCATTTTGGGGAGGAGTCATAGCAGCATTATCCAGCATGGTATCCCACCTTACAGACAGCAGCTTGCATAATTGCATCAAATCCCCCCTCTGGAGTGTCAATATTTGCTGAAATTTTCTGATTCTTCACGATTTCATTGAACCTTTCTGCATCACTTGTCAGTGGTAGAATGTGTTTAAATCCAAAGGTAGGTAAGCAAAAATGGGGAACACTACTGCAAAAGAAGATGCAAAAACATACATAATAAAATTTATCGGAACATAATTTATTTACAAGGAATAACTTCATCAGAAATTCCTTTAAAATGTTTGATTTTCAGGAGAATCTGATTTTTAGAATCAGCCTTGAATCTCGCCATTGGTTCTAAGTGACTACTTTCATGCTTAAAGGATCTTTGGTGTCATTAATGTGGATATTTCTTGACACAATGTAGATTTCAACCCTTTCAAACTTTCTCATCGAATGCCATATTGTCCACACATTCTCATTTGAATCCTCCACATTATATCAGTTTGTAAAAAGTCAACAATGAAATTGTTAGAGTGAAAATTGTTTCTTACAACTCCTAACCACATCATTAACTTTTGTTGGGTCCTTACTGCATTATATGTTGCTAGGATAGGAAGCAGGAGACTTTCTATCTCCAGCATACAAAATCTGATAATTTACAAAAGGTAAAAGGACAAGCACAAGTCAAATTATACTATATTGTCTCTATATGCTATATTGAAATGTAATACCCTACCCAACTCATTATAGTACTGCAGAGACAGAGAAGACCTAGCAGCAATTTAATCTGAGAAGTCTTCATGGGAGAGGTGTATTTGGTGCAGCATCTAGTCTGGTGTAGTGGTAACTGAGAGTTAAAGATCTTCCTCACCCTTTAAGGGAAGTTTGATTAGGGAAGATTTGTTTTGTAGGAAGGCCCACACCTTTTGTTAATTTCTAATAAGCACTGGTTCTCAAGGGTTGTGATTCCTTCTGGCTCTGAAAAGTGTATAAATACCCTGAGATGAAGTTTTACTTTGGGGCTTACTCATTGGAATTGTTTGGCCAGATGAGATTCTGGGTAGCCCTGGCTTTGAAAACCCAGACGTCAGTGTTTCTCTCTCTGATCACTATGTATGTATTGCTTATGGTCAGACAGTGGGAAGCCCTGTCGGTTGATTTTTATTTCTCTGTATTTTCTCTGAAGTTCAGAGTGCTGACTTTTTCCCCCGAATTAAGTGAAAGATATATATGTTTGATTAAAGTAGGTTGCTAATGCCTCAAAATTTGCTTTCCTTTCAGAAAAGCATATCTAAGGACCTGTACAGCACACCTTCCTGTGTATATTGGGGTCTTTGCTGTTACATCTGGCTACAAGGAAAAGGATGGTGTTCTGGAAAATAAATGGTATGTGCAGTATATTGGAAGTGGGGTGGGACAGTTTTATTAGAGGGGGTAATAACTAGTAGAATTACTGAGCTAAACGAAAGGACACCCATCCGGCACAGAGTAGGGGGTAGAAACAGTGAAGTGTAGCAGAGAGAGACCAGATTTTTGGCTTGCAGACTCACTAAACATGTGATGCTGGCCAAGCCATTTTAATTTCTTTGTGCCTCTCTGTCCTCACTATAAAATGAAGAAAAAATACAATGTAAACCTTAAAGGCCTATTGAAATGAGAGCTGTTTTGCTTCTGAAGACAATTAGGTAATGGAAAAGGGAACAAGGGATCTTAGGCAATGGAAAGTGGAGCAGCATGAAAAGAGTAAACTTAGTTTAACAAGGAACTTTAAGCTTCTGAAAAGAGAGGGAAAGCAAGTTAAATGGTCAAGATGATTATAGAGATAGATGGCAGCTGACTAGGAGGAGAATTCAAGAGAGCCAAGTCTGGAGGCAGTGAAGTCAGCAAGGCATCCATTGTAATATTTAGGGGGAAAGGTATTTAAGGCTTGGATGGAAGTACAGAGCAGAATAGGAGCACCAACAGACAAATGTGTGGGTGACTCCCTTAAGGACTTCTTCCCCTTGCATCCATCACAGCATTTCATTCATACGTTCATTCATTCATTCATTCATTAAGCATTTATTAAGCACCTAGCAAGGGCCAGGCACTATACTGGTTCCTGGAGAGATAAAGATAAAGATAAAGCAAAGATGAGATGCCCTCAAGGAGTTTCTATTCTGTGGGAGAGAAGGAGAGCATGAATATATATATAAAATACATGCAAAGTAGTTATTGAGGGGATTGTTGTTCAGTTGTTTTCAGTCATGTTCAACCCTTCGTGACCCCATTTGGGGTTTTGTAGGCAAAGATACTGGAGTCGTTTGTCATTTCCTTCTCCAGCTAATTTTACAGATGAGGAAACTCAGGCAAGCAGGGTTAAGTGAGCGATTTGCCCAGACACTGGTAAGTGCCTGAGAGACAAATTTGTACATTTAGGTCTTCCTGACTCCAAGTCCAGCACTCTCTCCTAAGCCACCTACCGGTTACGTAGGGACTTTGGAAAATTCTCAGTGGAAAGTTCATGCAATGTCTTGGAAGCTTTCCTGAACATCATTCTAGAGGATGATTATAGATCCAAAGTAGGATTATAGATCTATTGTTTATCATTCTTTTTGTTTGACTGGCTCACCTTCTCTTCCAGTCATACATGTCCTTAATACTTTATTCTACATCATTTTGCAATTTTTATTGGAATTGAGATAGTATCTCATTTCCTCAACAATTAAAACACTACAAAAATCCAAAGTAGAGGTTTTAAAAAATGGAAATATGATTTAGAACCTCAGAAAAGAGAATATACCTATGTTCATATACTTGATGCCATATGTTGATGAGGGACATTCCCCAGGAAATGTGACCCCATCTCCCTGGGGAATTGAACTGGCACACATCAGAGAGCCAAAAGTAAGCAATGTCTTATTTTACCAGCACTAGCCAGATGTCAAATGTATATCCTTGCATATATCACTGAATATGTGGAATCAAGGATACATAAATGTGTGTATGCTGCTATTATTTCCACATTAAGAGAACCAAATGTCAAAGGTAGGAGGTAGTAATCATCTCACTCCCTTTGGCAGAATTTTTTTTTGTACCTATCACCTGTATGATGTATGCCCTATCTTCTCACTAAGCTAAAAACATCTTCCTAAAATATACTGCCCCAAACTGAACGTAATATGCCATATGTTGTCTGACTAGGACTCTCTCACCATATTCCTCCTCAAGGAGACCTGTTGTCACATAGTTGCTTCACTGGGATCTTACAGTCCAGCAAAATCTCAAAGAACCTGGTGAGGACACTCTCATCCTATGCTGGTAAAGCTAAGTTTTTGAAGCTAAGTGTAGAACCTTATATTTACTCCCATTAAATTGTATCTTCCCATCTCTGAAGCTTTCTTTCTCTTCTATTCCTTGCTGCCTGGGCTCAGGTCCCATTTCTGACACATTAGGGTTGTGTTACAAGTCACAAGTTCTTATGACTTGAGGAAATACTTTAAGAGGAAAAACTGCAGAGTCGTTACCTATCTGCATTGCTGGGTAGAAGGCATTTGCTCACAGGGCACACCTTATATCGGTAGGATCGCAAATCTAATACAAAACTAAATAATTTTTCCAAAAAGTTATTGTTCATCTTGTTTGATTCGAACTATCACTCCAACCTGACATAAACTTTTAGATATGAACTCTGTCATCTACTGTGTCAGCTCTCTCTGCCTTATGCCCCTATCCCCTGCCCATCCTCACCTTCATGTTATTTGCCAGTTTGACAAACATGCCATCTCTGGTTATATCTGCCTAATCACTGATAAATCAATCAATAAATCAATAAGTAAACATTTACTAAAGGCCTACATGTCAGGTGGGGTAGCTAGATGGTACGGTGGATTGAGTGCCAGGCCTAGAATCAGGAAGGCTGAGTTCAAATTTCCCTCAGATGCTTACTGTGTGACCCTGGCCAAGTCACTTAACCCTGTTTGCCTCAGTTTTCATATGGTTTTCTTATGTATAAAATGAGCTAGAGAAGGAAATAGCAAACCACTTCAGTATCTTTGCCAAAAAAACCCCAAAAAACAAATAGGGTCAAAAAAAGTTGGGCACAACTGAAATGACTGACCAACCACAACTGATGGAATCCTAATAAAACTGCCCTCAGTCCCAATGAAAGAATTCTAATAAAGCTGCCCCCAGCCCCAATATTCTAACTTTGTTATGGGCTCCATTGAATAGTAGGCATGTCCTGATTTAACCACACAATCTGACTTTAACCACACCTAAGGCCCCCAGACTCAATACCACCACTCCCTCTTAGCCAGCCACTGCCCCCAGATCCAATTCACATATTTGAACAGGTGTGTTCTTGTACTCAACCACAATCAAATCATCAATTTAACCCAAGACAGGACCAGAATACCTAACCATCCATCTTGACCAGACAGGACCAACACAACCAGGATATTTGACTACCAAATCATAGAAGGGACCCCTTCCCCTATTATCCAATCCCTTGACAAACCCCATCTCCCTTTTTAATATTCATAATTTCTGTAAAGCAATTGCATTTCATAAAAATCCATCTTGCTTTCTCTGAAGCTGCTGGTTCCTTTTGGAACCGAGCCTGCTTCTGAGGGGCATCAGAACTCAATAAATGCCTGTACTTGGATTAGACGTGATCTGACTCTGAATTCTTTGAGATACTGCTGCCACGACACATGAAACTACAACAACAACTAAGAATTGAATGGGCCTGTCTTCAGAAGTAAAATCATGGATTTTGGGATGGCTAAGTGGTACAGTGGATAGAGCACTGGACCTGGAGACAGAAGGACCTGATTTCAAATCCAGTTTCAGACCCTTACTGTGTGACCCTGGACAAGACACTTTACCCTGTTTGCCTCAGTTTCCTTACCTAAAAAATGAGCTGGAGAAGGAAATGGCAAACCACTGCAGTATCCTTGCCGAGAAACCCCAAATGCGGTCACAGAGAGTCAGACATGTTGAACAATAGCAACACATCGGGCACTCAAAGAATGTTGAATGGCAAAGGACCATGACATGTCCACGGACTCTCCACTGGAGCCTTCCCTCCATGTTGTCTTCAAGTGATTACTGACTTTTCTTTAGGCCCAGCCATTCAAATAGTTCCAAATTTACTTTTTGCTACCTTTTACTATCATCTAGTTCAGGGCTTCCTAAACTTTTTCCACTGGTGACTCCTTCAGCACTTCTTAAACTGCAGGTCGGGACACATATCCCAACCCACAGTATGAGAAGTGCTATTCTAGCTCATACCTTCCTCGACAGCTTGGTATAACCTGCCTGTGTTTGTGCAACACAAACAAGGCCTTCTAGCTCCAGGGTTGCCTTGATACCAAGATGATGCGTCAGATTGAAACCTCTTTGCAAAGTGCCTGTCCTCAAAGGAAAATCATCTGATACAAGTACCTTGCAGTATAAGCTAGAATTAACAAGTGTATGGGAGGGCTTATAAATAATATTCTAAATAAACATTTTTAGAGAGCTATCTGGAACAATCAGGGAAAGCTTCATGGTGGAGAGAGCTTCTAATACGATCTGAAGGGATGGGGGAGAATTCAAGTCAGAGATGGAGGAAAGGAGTGATAGAATTATCCCATAAGGCTTAAAAGACCAAGCATTAGAGGAACCGGTGTCAGAGATTTTTATGGGAGCTCTCAGGCTCCTTAGAGAATACCTTCCTCACCTAGAAAACTAGCTGCCACCAAGGCCTTGAAGTAGGAGTGCTTTGTCTCACTCAATATCTTGTTTTAACTTGAGAAATTGTATTCTTTTCATCTCTTATCAGTCAAGTTGTTTTTATTGAATTTTTATGGTTCATGAGTATGCATTATGCATTCAAGATACTTTGCTAGCACATATATTAAAACAATTGAGATTATTAGTTTAATTGGGTTCTCTAGTAAACCATCATACTGATTACAATAAACTTCATGATACTACTGCTTATTCGTAGGTTTCCAGTTTGAACTCATCCAAATGTATCCCTTTGGGGCAGAAGTTACTCAGAGATAACTAGCTAGGTCTGCCCTTGGTAGTTTGTGGCAGGAAAGGGAAATACATATAAAAACTAAAAGCTATTTAGACTCATGCTATTATCTGTACTGACAGTTTAATAAATAGTTTTGTTCTAAATAATTAGAAGTATGGAAGTTTACACACAAAGTTTCCCTTACCTTAGAGTGAGTCAGAGTACTGAGAAATTGGTGCAGTCCTTGAAATTTGTTCTCACCTAATCCTGAAGCTATGCCAGTCATTCACCCAGAAGTCAAGCTGTCTTGTGCAAGACCTCAAAAACTTTATTTGGCCAGGCTCCAGTTGAAAAACAACTTACAGTTTTGGAAATATTATTTTAAAACTTGTTTTTCTCTTTTTTACATCCTAGTGATGCTGTATGTCTGGGAATTATAGAACACCAAAGGGACACGGAGAAATGCATGTTGGATATACATTGACTTTAACATGCAATTATAGATGACTTAAGGGTAGGAGTAGTAGAAAAAAGCTTTTTTGTGGACAAGTATGACTAGGAAAGGAGATAGGAGCAGTTATATGGAGAGAATGAGAGACAAGAGAGTGATACCCCGAGGTATTAAAAGAATCAGAGGAGAGCCTCTAGCACGTTAGATGAATGATATCACAAATCTATTAAAGTATCAAAGTATAAGTTTCTCTTTCATATATGCTGGTAACTTTGATGTATAAAAATGTATGTCAAATGCCAATATGAGCTTGGAAAATGGTCTTATAAATACTAAGTGCCTTTGTGCATTTCAAGGGGGTTAACATTTTAAAATGGATAATTTCAATTACATTAAATTAAAAAGTATGCTTTACTTTTCTCAAGCAAGGTAAACAGTGTCTCTTGATAGATGTGTGCATAATCCATGTTTTAGATTGATGATTACATTATGATATAATGGACTTACAGGAATCACCTTCCTACTGGAAGTTGTTGGTTGTTGGGGTTTAAATGAACTATAGAAGATAAATAATGGAAATTCACATTTTCCCAAATAAGTCACAGAAAGCTAAAAGAGGACAAGAGATAGGCAGAGAGAGGGAGAGAGAGAGAGAGAAAGAGAGAGAGAGAGAGAGGGAGAGAGAGAGAGAGGGAGGGAGGAAGGGAGAGAGGGAGAGGAAGAGAGACAGAGACAGAGACAGAGACAGAATGAGACAGAGAGATATTTTGGCAATAGTGAGAGTGACTAAGCAAGATAATATGAGTGGGTGTGGTTCCTTGCTCAAGTAACCTTAGTGAGGGGTGGTCATTGTGGCAAAAGGCATCTCGAGGACTCATCACAGTCCAGTGAAACCAGTATTGAAGGCCCAGTATACCTCTGTCTGCAGAAAAACAGAGCAAAGTTTGCCACATTCAAATGTACATAAGGGGCCCTTTCAAACTCTGCCTCTGAGCTTCCCAGTTTCATGTGGCTAGCAAAATGTCATCAAAGTGACCTCACATTTGTACCAAGCAAGAGAATGCCAAGCAAACCTACCAAATAAGTGCCAAAGACCTGGAAAGTGACTGGCAGCAGGAACTCAGAAAGGTGACTATTTCCACAGAAAAACAGTACATATAATACAAAGATGCGAGAGCTCTCATACTTACCTACAAGGGTTGGCTGTTTCTTCAGGTGTTGTCTTTATAAAAGGAGAAACTGGTTTTTCTACGAAGGAGCCAAAGCCCAGCTTGAAGTTGCTTGTTAATTTAGACATCTCTTTGGATAGCATGGAGCCCAACTCCTTTATTGTATTAAGGTCATCTTCCATGGAAGCTGAGAGATCCATGAGGTAATACAAATCTACTGGATAATCCTCAGTCTGGCGAACATGGACTTGTAATGTTTTCTCATTACCTTGTAAAACCACAGCAGGGGAAAAAATGAACACATTAAGCTTTATATCAGATCAGTCACTGGACCAGTATATTAAGTCATTTCAGTCAGATGTTCCTAAAGGAATGGCTGGTAAAAACAGTGACAGGATACATTTCACAAGCTGATATTCCCATGCAAACTCTTACCAGTTATGTATAGAGCTACAAAAGGACATGCAAGGCAGGATATTTTATATCATCTTGGGAAAGCCAGCATCCATTTAGATTTAAGATAATCTGATTTCTATGGTTTCAAAGAGGTGAAGCAAACCAAATGACAGACTGGAGTTGCATTCAAATACTCAAAGAAATGTGAAACAAACCTCAAAGGCATTTGCATTTTTTCTATTTCTTTTTAAAACTTAAATACAAAATAAGAAAAGAAAAAAAAACATCATGTGCATAGTAAAACCTAAGAGAGGATTCAATATTTAGCAATAAATTTTCATTTCAAGAAAGCCCATGTAATAAATACTTCTAGTTGTATTGAGAGCTGTCCATCTTTTCTTTGCTTCCTTGTAAATTTTCTTTTGTTTTCTGCTGCGCACTTTTTACTCTGTTCACCTCACCCCTTCTTTTCTGCCCCCCCAAGGCTATAATTACACTTGGATTGTTTGTTTGTTTGTTTTTTACAGGGCAAGGGCACAGTTGTTGTTTGGTAAGGTTTTCAATTCTACATTAGGAGCACTAGTAACCCATATAAGTAAAGACATTGTTGTTGGTTACTCTTCATTTATATAAAAAGAAATCGCTTGGATTCATAATTATAATCGGTGCTATACAAGCCTAAACACATACAGCCTGATTTATATAGGTGACACTGGAAACTTCGTTGTATGAATCAATGGAAAAAAAGAAATGAGACTACAACATCATGTTAATAAGGTGCTATAACATACCTGGTCGCAATTTTAGAACTAAGCTTTGGGGTGAAATTTGTACAATATCCGAACTGTTTTTCTGACTTCCTATACTCAGTGGCTTGCTTCTAAGTATTTCTATTGAGGAAGTTGGATTTTCAATGGCATGTGGCAAACATCCTTTAGCCAAAAGATTCTCTGCTGTGTCACACCTTTCACCAATTCCAGATGGATGGGTAAAATCCTAGAAAAGCAAAGTCAAGACTGATGAAAGTAAGTAGAATCTTTATTTATTTATAGAATAATGGGGCATGATTTGTGTAACATGTAATATTCATCTTTCTCCATTCAGGGATCAAAATACTCTCACATCTATTATACTTATTGTGTGTCCAAAGTTAATTCAAACTAGAAGGCTGACAGAGTTCTTGATAAAATAAGAAAGCTTTCCTTTTTATTTCAGCATTGTGGTTTCACATACCAGTATTTCAATAGTTTCTTCTTCTCGAGCATCTTTTCAGTAGTTAGATGCTGAATCTTCTACAGGATTGAACTATTGGCATATAAACATATATTTCAGCTATAGTAAAATAACTGATTTCCTATAAACTGTCCAGTGGTAAGAACTGTGTCTTCTCAGCATCCAGGATCTGATAGAGTATCAAGGACTATTTACTGTTGGAGGCATTATGACATTATATTATAATTTTATAGCACGTTTGGCTTCTCTCCTGAACTTTAAACTCTAGCTCTTCAAATGTTGCCTATTTAGCGAATTTCACTTTCTCACACATTCATTGCACAAGTAAGTATAAGACAACCCCCTTTTGTTGGACAGCAATGTTTTTGACTTTTTGACTATTAGCTGTTACTGAGCTCCCAATATAATTTCTCTCTGGTTGGCAGAAACTGGTGATCTGGGTATTGCAGAATAGAATCCAGTTTATGCCATGCTAACAAGTGCCAAATATGGCCACCAGGTACTGGACTAGTAAACTGTGAAGTGTCAGTCAAATGGGAGAAGGGTTAGTGTCCATTCATAGTTTCTTAAGAAGGCAGCTCATTGGATACATAGACCACATCTGCACTTGAACTGTGAGGCTGCCATGTGGGCATTTGTAGATTTAAAAATCACTAATTCTTTGGTGCTAACATCACCTGTCAGTAAAGCTACTGGTTTGTTATAATTGGATAGCCACTGAAAACAGTATTTAAAAAATAAGGTTTCAAAAGTGAGCTTTTTGGTCTTGGGATGCTTTTTTATCATAATTTCAGGATAAATGCTGCCAAGATAAGCTATCTTGAATTAAATCCCAATCTTAAAATTGTATATCTATCCCTCTATGTTAGAATGATATATAGATTAATCCTTTTAATAGCATGTACTCCTTTGTATTTGTTGTTGTTGAGTTGTGTCTGACTCTTCATGACTCTATTTGAGCTTTTCTTGGCAAAGACACCATAGTGGTTTGCCATTTCCTTCTTCAGCTCATTTTACAGATGAGAAAACTGAGGCAAACAGGATTAAGTGACTTGCCCAAGGCCACACAATTAGGAAATGTCTGGGGTCAGATTTGAACTCAGGAAGATGAGTCTTCTTGACTCCAGGTCTGGCATGCTATTCACTGTGCCACCTAGCTGCCCTCCTCCTTTGAATATGTATTGCTTACCTTGACATAGTATAGCCTCCTTGATGGTAGGTGAGGGGAAAGTCTGTTATTTTTTTCTGTATATTTCCAGTGCTTAGCATATAATAAATGCATACACTCATATATGGGGGCAGCTAGGTGGTGCAGTGGATGAGTACCAGTGCAGGAGTCAGGAGGAGCTGAGTTCAAATATCACCTCAGACACTTGACACTCACTAGCTGTGTGACCTTGGGCAAGTCACTTAACCCCAATTGCCTCATCCTGGGTCATCTTCAGTCATCCTGATGAATATCTGGTTACTGAATTCAGATGGCTCTGGAGGAGAAGTGAGACTGGTGGCCTGCACAGTCCTCCCTCACTCAAACCAAAATCAAGTGCAAGTCATGTCACCATTTCACTAATGGCATGATCTTCTTTGGCAATGAAAGATGAACACACAAACACTCGTATATATCCATGCATATATGTACATGTACACATATATTCACATAAATACAGTTGTGCACAAATTTGTATACACACATATACAGAGATACAGGACTTTGACGGCTATAAGTACAAATAAGTAAAAATCTATATGAAATATACTTTTTTCCAAGCTTATATGTCGAAAGTAGGATTAGAATACATGGGGAAGCAGGGTGGGGTGGAACTAGCTCTTTTGGAAATTAACTCTATGAAGAAGAACTTCTTAGTTTCTGTGGAGATCATATTTTTATGGCTAAGTCTGAAAGTACACGGAAATAAAACTCCTGTGGTCCTAGGTCTAGACATAGTTGTGGATTGGAGGCAACATATCAGGTATCATCTGTGGTCAGGGCCAATGAGAGAGAGACAGACAGAGACAGACAGAGGGAGAGAGAGAGACAGAGAGACAGAGAGAAAGGGAGAGGGAGAGGGAAAGGGAGAGAGGGAGAAGGAGAGAGAGAGGGAGAGAGAGAGACAGAGACAGAGACAGAAGGAGAGGGAGAGGGAGAGGGAGGGAGAGAGAGAAAGAAAGAGAACCTGATCACAGTATTTCTTGCTTTGACTGATCTGACAGATGAACTTCTGTCCTATGAACAAATATGTGATTAGTAACTTAGGAGGAAAGGATGATCCTCTTTGTTGGGGTGAATAGAAAATAATCTGTATATTTCTGAAATTTTTGCATAGGAGTTCCCAATTTCGATTTTTTGTTGCTTTCTATGAGATTGCTGCAGGCTAAGAAATGTTGACACCTTTATGTCATGATGGATTTTTGAGGTGACATTCAGTTGTCCTGGGAAGATGCTATACTGTGCCAAACTGACCTTCATGAATTTGAATTAAAATTGGAACTTGGGTTTTACTTTTTAAGGCTCTTTCCTGATTGGAATTCAAGGGCCTTTCTAGTATGATCCCTTTCCAAAGGATGTAGATCTTTGAACTATAGGTTCTCTAAGTAACCACACAATTACTTTATACAATCCATTATATAGAAATGGAAACATGAACAGCAATCTCTTCTAGTACATCTGGAGGAGTGCTTTATCTCATTAATCATTTATTCATCACAATTTAGTAATATGGGAATAATAACATTTAGAGAGTTATTATAATACAATAAAGATACTATCTAATAATAATATTTAGATTTTAGAGGGTAAACATGGAACCTTTTCCTAAGCCATCTTAGTCTTACCATTCCAACCCTAGGGGTCTGACCAAAGGCTATGATTCTTATCCCTTGTTTTTCCTCTAGGACAATATCTGATTCATTTAACTCATTAGCTGCTGAAAAATCCTGATATTTATACAGGGTATCCCAAAAGCTGTGATGCAGGTTTAAACTCTCAGAGCTTAAAAGTGCAAGAAGAATTTGAGGATAACCTCTATAATCCATATAGCTCTATAAAATGCTTAGATTACTTGCTTATAGTACATTGCTGATTTCTCACTGGTAGGTAACATAGATATGACTATTACTATTTCACAGATGAGGAAACTGAGGGACAAGGAAATTAAGTAATCCCCAAATGTTACATAAATAATGTATAGTAAGGCTATTATTTGAAACCAAGTCTCCATTGTTCTTCCTATACCTGAGCTGCCACTGAATGTAGTTTTGTTAGAACTATATATTTTCCAACAAGTCAAGTTCTTTCATTTTGTTGTCAGTGGGTCATTTCAGTCACGTTTGGCTCTTTGTGACCCCCTTTAGGGTTTCCTTGGCAAAGATACTGGAGTAGCTTGCCATAATCTTTTCAAACTCATTTTACAGATGAGAAAACTGAGGAAAACAGGGTTAAGTGACTCGCCTAGGGTCACACAGCTAGCTAGTGTCTGAGGCCAGATTTGAACTCAGGAAAATGATTCTTCCTGACTCCAGGGAGAGCACTCTATTCACTATCATACCACTCAGCTGCTCTTCTTTTTAGAACTGAGCTGCAATTGAATCTAGTTTTATTAGAACCATCTATTTTCATGAAGCCCTATTCTTCCATACCTATCATTTAAGTCCTTTTTGTGAACTTACACATTGCAACGAAAGACACGTAAGCACAAGATTGGCAGGACATTCATAGAACCATAAAATTATGCTTTGGAATTGGGTAAAAAGAACTTTAAGAAAAAGCAGAATATTTTAATGCAACAGGTGGTAAACTGCACTTTCCAGAATAACTTAACATCCCTTCTCTAACAAATGTTTCTTAAAATTAAGTAAATGAACATCCTATGAGCACTGCTAATGGTCTGCTACCAGGATTTTAGAGCAATCATCAGTGCTGGGAGAATAAATATAAAAGTTCACACAAACACTTCTGTTGGATATTCTTTGATGAGATTGTTTGCTTTACCTCTTGAGAACACCAGGAGCAGTGTGGTCCAATGAGCAAGCAGTCTTCACAGGTCTCTGCATTACCCACAGCACAGCTCCCTGTGTTTAAAGCCAGAGAGGCAGGAGATTATGCATTTACTCATTCTCTCTATAAGGCTTGTGGTGATTCGAGCACTGGGGTAGGACACAGCTGAAGTTTATCTTAAATGTCAGTTAACAAGTTCTTTAAATGTTAGTAATTCTTATGGAGCTTTACTTTTCCACATAAATTGGTTGTTAATATTTATGGTAAAATCCCCTTACCTTATGTTAATAATACCTTATTATTATGTTAATAATAAGAATGTTTTTCTTTAAAAAAATATATATGTATATATATATACTTTTAAATGAAGCTTGATTTTATTCATCATTTAGCACTTGTCATTTTTAAAAGTTATTGACATGTGAAGATAAATGTATTGGTAAATAGTTTTTATTATTATAAGACTGTCTAGCCAAATGAGATTTCTTTCTCTTCTGAGATTATCCTTGGAAAAACAGTATGTCACAGTTTAGAGAGGGAGTCTTTGGAAACAGGAAGAGTCCCATTTTTTGACACATTTTTGCTAAATGACCATAGACACTTTGCTTAGCCACTTAGTGTTCCAAGCCTTTCTCTAACATTATAATTGGCAGATGAGTTGATTTGCAAACAGTAGAGGGAGTTTTCACACAGAATTCCTACACTGATGATTGACACTGCCCCCCTCCACTAAAGAAGTTATCCTTAACAGTAGTGACTTGATTTACTGTGTGTCCAAATCATTTCAAGAAGATTCCAACTGGAGGAGGGAGAGGATGTCATTGGGGAATGACAGTAATACTCAAAAAAAATAATTAAAATATATTTTAAAGTTTCCAAAATAATTAATCCAGCTACACAGATTAATTTTTGGTGCATCAACTCTATTGTATTTCTTGTATTAAAGTGCCGAAGCAACATTGTAAGTCCTGTAATCCTTCAGGGTACCTTGTAGAAACAGAACCCCAAAGCTCCCCAGTCCTGTATCTGAGGTCTGTTAAAGCATTTTCTCTCAAAGGCAAGGGCTGTGGGATAGACCAATTCAGAAACTTCTCCCCATTTCTTGTTAAAGACAGTGTTGCCAAACATTCAGCGACAGAAATGGATGTGAAGGCTGACGAGTCTTACCTTGAACATGGTTATTCCTTCCCAGAAATAGAAAGAACAGGCAAAGCAATTCAATCCCCATTCGTTTTCAGTTCTCGCTGTGCAGACAGATTAAAAAATGAATTACCTTCAACATAGCAAGATCAAAGTTGAACAATGTAAAAGACTTTCTTTCTTGAAGCAGAAAATGGTAAGTACTACTTACACTGCTTTGAACAGAAACTCTAGATGGAAAGGGCAAAAAAGTTTTCATTAAGACTGAAATGAAAACACAGGCTACCTGGACAGGTAAAGAAGAAAAGCCCTGCTTAAGAGCAACTTGAACATGATTCACTTCCTTGTTCTCCTTATAAGGAAGGCAGGTGTACAATCACTAAGAAGGTGGGGAAACTCATTCAGGTAGAAATTTGGGTGTAAATTCTAGTAGTCTCTCTGGGTCCTAGAGAAAGTCAATATTGCAAATGAATTTGTAATCAATGAGATGATAAGAGAGCAATTCTTTAAAATGTGATTTTTGTGTATTTCCTATATAACTTTGATGTACACAGAAAAAAGTAATAAAATACTAGCCATAATGCTACATTAAAGTAAAATGTAATATTCATGAGAAAAAAAGATACCTGAGACTTAAAGATTCCATTTCTTTATCCAGATCTTTTTTTTTCTGAGTTTAATTGAGGCAAAATTATCTCTGAAAAAAGAAAAAAAATTACCACTAATATCAAATTGATAATCAGACCAAAAAACTAAAACAATGTGATCTGGTTTTTTGCAAATTTGCAAAGTGATTTTTATGGGAATAACTAAAATATAACATAAAATATAACTGTCGGAATAATTAAAATCCTTCATGGGATGTACTAAAGTAAGTAGTTTTTTTTTTATCCAAATACTTTAGCAAGTATGTTCCAACCCAAGTTAGAAAACAAAACAACACACAGAAAGCACAGTTTATAGAAACCACCTATAAAGTAGTAGCACCCACTGACTCAAAGAATTAAGATAAAGTCTACATTGTTACACAGTTAGGGTATTAAGTGAAGATCCTATTCAGTCAGGTGACTTCTGACTTGTTCACTTGCCCCACTGTCTGACTTTAGAGTAATGGAAACTCCTGGAATGTTAGGATTGTTTCATTCATCATATTATTACCTCTGGTGTCTGGCACATAGTAGGCTTTTGATATACACAGTGATTTACAAAAAATTTCTTTCTTTGGGCATTACTTTCCTTCCTCCCTCACCTTGCAAATGTATCTTTTTGGGGCTATGAAGGAGGAAGTAAGGACTGGAAATATTACAAATAGTCCCTCTTTGTGGGGGGGCAATGTCATTTTGAGCATTACACTGTAACAAAGTTTGGGAGAATAAGAGAGAAACCTAGGAGGGAGAAATGAATATTAGAATTAGATCTTTTGAAAGTAATAGCAACAGTATAAATTTACTTTATTTTGTAGTTACAATGCCTTTTCACATACACAATTTTATTTAAGTATCACAATGTCTTTGTGAAGCAGAGAATGTAAGTTTCATCACTTCTATTTCACTGGATTACGAAATAGACTCGTCTTAGATTGAGACTCAAAACCAGCTTTCTACTCCAAATCCAGTGTTCCTCCTTTCTTCCATCCAGAAAATAAAACAAAAAAACTTTGCAAATTGGTATTATTTGGTATGAGGAAGGCCAATGGCATTTTTCACATTCCTCCCTTTCTTTCTACTTACCCAATATCTACTCTAGTTCAGAACCTCGTGATCTTTCTCCTGGTATATTACAATAGCCTGCTATTTGTTTTCCCTGCTTCTCATGTCCCCTCATTCCAATCATCCTCTACTCAAGTGACAAACTTATTCCTTAAACCCAAATTGACTATATTATTTCCTTATTTAAACGTCTTCAGTGTCTTCCTAATTGCATTGAGGTAGGATAAAATACCAAAAACAAAATTTTTAAATTAGCTGATTTTTTAAAGTTCGCTACAATTTGGCTCCCATTTTCTCTTTACAGTCTGATTTCACATACTTCCCATTAGGCATGACCCATTTCAACCAAAGTGGTCTACTGTTGTTCCCAATATGTGATATTTCATTTGTGACCCAAGTACCTTTCCTCAGGTAGCACTCCAACTTGGGAAGGCACTCCTTTTTTTTATCTCCAGCTCTTAGAATCTCCATCTTCCTTCAAAGCACTGCTCAAGGGCTATATCTCCTAATTAAGCCTTTCTTGGTCCCTTCAATTGTTAGTACTGTCTCCCTCTTACATTTATTTTGTATCACCTCTTTTATACCTATTTGTCTATATATGTGTTTATTCTTCACACCCTCCAGTAGAATGTAATCTCCTCAATGGGAGATTTAAATTTTTATTTTTTATATCTCTAGCACCTTTAAGAATGTCTTGAGCATAGAGGGAGCTTATGGAATTGAATTAAACTGAACTTTGGAAAGTATAGTTCACCTTGGCACTTGTATTGCAGGTTAATAGGAAAAGAGAGAAAATGGCAGCAGGGAGACCAATTAAAAACCTTTTGTAATCATCCAGGATAAAAGGTGATGAAACCCTGAATATGGATACTGGCTGTATGAGTGGAGAGGAGAAAGAACTAAACATATCTGAAATGGAACTCATTATTTCTCCCCCTAAACACTCCCCTCTGCTAACCTCCGTTACCATAGAGGGCAGTACCATCTTCTCAGTTCCTCAGGCGAACAAACTAGTGGTCATCCTGGTCTCCTCATCATCTCAACTCCTCTTCTTCTTCCCCCCTCCATCCAATTTATTGCCAGGGCTTGTCCAGTTCACCTACGAAACATCTTTCCCATATGTTCCTGCCTCCCCTCTGACCCTACCACCATTCTAGTGCAGACTGGCCTCACCTCATTCCTCAACTATCATAATATCCTGCAAATAGATTTTCCTGCCTCAACTCTCTTTCCACTCCAATTCATCTTGCATTCAGTTACGAAAGTGATTTTCCTAGAGTGATGCTCTAACCATTGTCACTCCCCTACTCAATAAACTCTATTGCCTCCAAGATGAAATACGAAATGCTGTTTGGCGTTCAAAGACCTATATGATCTAGCCCTTCCTACCTTTCCATTCTTCTTGTACCTTATTCCTTCAGACGTATTCTTTGATCAGTAACACTGGTCTCCTGGCTGTTCCACAAACAAGACCCTCCTATCTCTTAGCTCCAGGCATTTTCCCTGGCTGTCACCCATGTCTGGAAAGGTCTCTCTCTTCAATTTTGCCTAACTTCCTTGACTTCCTTTAAATCCCAACTAAAATCCCATCTTTTGCAGCAAGCTTGTCCCCATTCCTTTTAATTCCGGTGCCTTCCCTCTGTTAATGATTTCCTGTTTATCTTATATGTAGCTTGCTTTGTATATATTTATGTGCATATTGTCTCCTACATTAGATTATAAGGTCCTTGAGGGCAGGGACTGTCTTTTCCATTTTGGGGGTGTATCTTCAGTTTTTTACATAGTGCCTGGTACATAGTAGGTACTTAATAAATGTTTGTTAATTGATTTATTGGAGATAGAATTGATAAAACCTGGCAACTGATTGGAGACAGGAAATAAGAGAGAGTGTGACCAGTTCAGAGCTGCAAAGTCAAGTTGCTAGAAAAATGGTGTCAGAATAGGGAAGTCAGGAAGAGAGGTGGATTTGGGGGAGAAAACAATTAATCTGTTTCTTCAACATTTTGCATTTGAGATACTTATGTGATATAAAGTGGCAGGACCAGAAAGAAGATATTGATATAGGACTAGAGCTCAGGAGAGAGAGGAAGACTAAATATATAGATTTTGTATCAAGATGATAATTGAACCTATAGGAGAAATGGCAAAGCAATACTTTGAATAGAGTTTGTAGGACACCAAACCCTAGACATTTTCAGCTCATCTGGTAAGGTTATTTTTTAAGTTGGGATGATGTCATTTTCACCTTCTGTTTTCTCCCTTCTAACTTCCCCTTTATGGATTGAGTCCTAATTCTGTCGTAGAAAATCACAAAGGGATGAGTGTCAACCTTCACCTTTGCCCTGATGCCAAAGTCCCACCAGGAAGCCAAGTAAACCAACATCATTGAGATATTTATATCAATTACCAGACCCACCCTTGCTCAATTTTGGCCCTGCCCAGCTGTAACTCTGAACTCTCCCTGAAGAAATTCTCATGATTCCATCTCAGGATCTAGGAAATAAGAGCTAGGAAGAGAAAGGGGGGAAAAAAAGACTGTACCAAATGAAAATACTGCCACCTATTAGGAACGAGTTTCTTATTACAACCTGCCTTATTTCAAGCTCATGCAAGTCAATTAGCAAGCACTTACTAAAGTGCATACTGATAATAGATAGAGAGGGACTAGTGGTTCAATGGATAGAGTGCCATTCCCTAGAGTCAAAAAGATCCACATTCAAATCCTACCTTGGACACTTACAAACTATGTGACCCCCCAGGTAGGTCACTTGACCCTGTTTGCCTTGGTTTCCTTAACTGTAAGGTAAGTTGAAAAGTTTTGCCAAGAAAATACTAAATGGAGTCACAAAGAGTTGAACGTGACTGAAAAATAACTGAACAACAACATGATGCATATATCACAATATATCACATTTTTGTCTGGTCTGTTTGCATATCAATAAAACAAAAACTATCAATCATTTCTCAAAATATTTGAAGTTTTGGTTCCTTTTTCTGTCTAGACCCAAAAGAAACCTTTGTTAATGCCTTTTGGTTATAGCTATTTAAATGAGATGGAAGAACAAATATTAGGTCTGAAGACCTTTGCCATCCTAATTGACTTAAACCCCATCACTGCTACAAAAGAACAGTCCCGCATTTTTCATTGATGATAAGGAAATCCCACTTCTGAGGCTGATTTTCTGTGCAAGAAGGGACAATTCAATTTAGTTAGATAGAATTTGTGAAGATCCTACTTAATAGATTGCAGTGCACTATGATAGGTAGGGGCAATTAGGTAGCTCAATGGATAGGACACTGGTCCTAGAGTTGAGAAATCCTGTGTTCAAATCCAACCTCAGGTACTTACTAGTTGTGTGACTCTGGGCAAATCATTTAACCTCTGTTTGCCTTAATCCACTGGAGAAGGAAATAGCAGACCTTGCCAAGAAAATCCCATAGACAGTATTGGTGTGCTACAGTCTGTGGGGTCACAAAGACTCAGACATGATTCAACACATGCTAGACACTAGGAATATATAAAAATAAGATAATTTTTTAATGATAAAAAATTTATATTTTTTTCTCTCACATCTATTCCCAAGAGAAGAAAAAAACCTCTTGTAATAAATGAGATATACAGTGTATAAAAGCAAAGCAGATGATGCCCTCAAAGAGGTTAAAATCTATGAACTGAGAGACATACATATAAGGACAGTACTAAGTGAAATGTAATGGGGGCAAATGAGAATTACAACCTTGCGGTAATAAAATCTGAATGGTAGGCATCCCTTCTGACTAGGAGCTGTTGCTGCTATTGGATGCAGTCCTTCACATTTTAGAGAAATGCTTCATTTGCAATGATTCTTTCAGTCAGGCTTTTCAAAAATGTTTTGATCTCTATACCAATATAGTAGCACTGACTCAGGAGAATCCTAGAACCCAAAGAACCTTTGTTGGTCATCTGATCCAACTTCCAATCTGAATAATCAATCCTATCTATGGCATCCTCCCCACCAAAATGGTTTCCCACTTTTTCTTGAGTACTTTAAGCATTGAGAAGTTCACTACCTGAAAAGGTATGAACTATGGGAAAACTCTAATTTTTAGGAAAAGTCTTCCTTATAATGAACTAAAATATGCTTCATTGTAACTTTCATCATTAGTCTTAGTTTTGTTCTCTCTGGCCAAGTAGAATATCTAATTTCTCGTCTAAATGACAATATAAGATATTTGTAAAGGGGTATCATTCTTTGCTTCCCCCAACCACATTTTCTGTTCTATAGGTTAAACATTCTGAGTCACATCAATTCATCCTCATTGAAGGCATTTTCTAAGTTCACTTTGGGTAGTCTCCTGTAGATTTCCTTAAGTTTTGCCAATGTCCTTCCTAGGATGGAACATGATGCTCCATATGGTCTAACCAGGACTGAATACAGTAGGATTATCATCTCTCTCTCTTCTGATCATTGAACAATAACTAATGCAAGCAAAAAATTAGATTTTTTAGCTATGTGATCCTACTGTTGATTCATATTAAGCTAGAAACTCACTATTACCTTTAGATTTATTATTATGATGTGTTATCTAGGTATATCTCTCCATTCTGCAATTGTATAATTATGTATAAGACTTTACATTTGTTCCTGTAAAATTTAATGCTTTTAAAGTGGGACAATCTTTCTATCCTATTGACAACTTCTGAAATTTCAAACTGTCTTCCAATATGTTAACCATCACTTTTAGCTCTATGTCATCTATAAATTTTATAATTCCTATATAATTCATTTATCTATGTAATTGATGAATATTAAAGAGAACAAGGACAAAGTCAGAGCTCTACGGTACATCACTAGGACTCTCCTTTCAGAGTGCTATCAATTTCTTAGTCAAGTCATTGACCAATTCCAAATGCACTTAACTATACCATCATCCAATCCACCTCCACATATTGTCCAAAGGTATCACAAAATATTCAATCATTGTTTTTATAGTCAGAATACCTGGGCTTGGAATTCAACTCTTTCTCTCTTTATTACTCTGACAGTAGGAAGTTGGTTTCCCTCTATAGTATGGTTTCCTTGTTAGTAAAATAAGAACTTTGGCTAGATAATCACTAACATCTCTCAACTTTGTCAAACACCTTGCTAAAATTGTGGTATGACATCTTTATGGCTTTTCACTAATCCATTAGTCTATTCATCTGGTAAAAAAAGAAGAAAATGAAGTTAATCTATAATTTATTACAGTGAACCAACAGTGGCTCATAGTGATCACTATTTTCCTTTCTAAGTGCCCTACGTCAATGGATCTATGATCTAGTACTTCTTTCACATGCGCAAATCTCAACCTTCCCATCCTACATTATTGCTTAGTGTTCTCCTATATATTTTTCATTAAATATCTTCCCAAAGCACTAGAAAATTGCTATAAGCATTGTTCATCATTCAGTCATTCAGTCACATCAGACCCTTTGCTAATCTCATGGATCATAATATTCCAGGTCTTCTGTCCTCTATTATCTTTCAAGGTCTGTCCAACCTCATTTTCATTGCTTCCATGACACTGTCTATGCTGTCCTCTGTCATACCCATCTCCTTTTGCCTTCAGTCCACAATGAAGCCTGTCTTTTCATTATGTGGCCAAAATATTTAAGTTTCACCTTCAGTACTTGCCCTTCCAATGAGTTGTCTGAATTAAAATACTGAATGATCACCTGAATGAAATTCACCCATTCTCATCCATTTAAGTTCATTGACCCCCAAGATGTTGATGTTTAATCTTTCCATCTCCTGTTTGACCACATTTAGCCTACCTTGGGTTCATAGATCTTATATTAAAGATTCCTGAGCAGTGTAGATTTTGCAGCATTAGGCTTTCATCACCAGACACACTCACAGCTGAGCTTCCTTTTGGTTTTCTCTCAGGCTCAAGATCCTTTCTGGAGCTATTTGTAGTTGTCCTCTGCCCTTCCCCAATAGCACATCGGACACCTTTGGACTTGAGGGGCTCATATGCCATCATTTTAATAGTGTTCATTGGGTTTTCTTGGCAAGGATACTGGTTTGCCATTTCTTTCTCCAGCTTATTTCATAGATAAGGAAACTGAGGCAAATAAAGTTAAGTGTCTTGCTCAGGGTCACACAGCTAGGAAGTGTCTGAAGTCAGATTTGAACTCAGGAAAATAAAACTTCCTGATGCCAAGTCCAGTGCTCTACGGTGCCACCTAGCTGCTCTTGTTGGAAAATAGCCTTCCAGAATGCATCGTGATCTATCAGATAAAATGTGGTTTGTTGTTGTTGTGTCCTTTTAATTAATAATGAATAATCACAATATAATATTGAATTCTCTATGTTTTTCAGTACTTCAAGGCATTTATAAGCCAAGCTGTTCACACTCCAGTCATCTTTCTCTTTTCTTTCCCCTCAGAACCCTGGCCTTTTCTCCTGGAACCCTGGATGCAGATCGATGAGTTTTTATCTTACTGTACCTGGAACCAGGCCTCTACATTACTTCCCAGCCATTTCTAAACTCTGCCCTCCCTTTCGAATACCCACTTTGTGTTGTCTTTCACCATTAGAATGTCTTCCTTGTAGAGTCTATGCTAGTAAATGTTTAATAACAGGATTTCTTGGGAAAATTGTACCAAGATACATTTTTATATTTAATCTATATTATTAACAGTTTATCTATCACTTTCTTAAGTGTAGACAATCAACAAACCGAAAAAATCAAGACCTCATTTTCACTGATTTCCAAGGCATAAATGCTCTCACTGAAAATTTAACAGTTGGCTCTTGGGAGCCAGTTTGAGCTGTCTCCAGTGCACACCTGCTAGAGATTGTATTGTTTATATTTTTAACCAAGCGTTTGGCCAGTACCTGGCACACAGTAAGCCCTTAATAAGTGTTTTATCATTTATCCATTTGATTATGTGATTGTGAAGATTTGTCTCGCTATAGAAATTTGTCTTTAAAAGCCTGACTCTTTCCTTCCTATATTTCCTGTGTAAACATTTCTTGTAAAAACTTTATAGAAATGAGAAATTAGGCATATGGTTTGGTTGTTGCTGTTGTCTTCCTAGTTGTCTTTTATTTTGGTAAAAATGCCATCTGTGATTTTTTTTCCATTTGGGCACAAATTGCCCAAACGCAATTCAGCCAAGTCTCTTCCTTCTTTTTATATACCTCGGAAATCAACTTATCAACACTTTCAAAATTGTTTTGCCTTAATTCTAGTGCTTTCCCTCTGTTAATTATTTCCCATCTATCTTGTAAGTTGTTCATGCATAATTGTTTGCACGTTGTTTCCTTCATTAGATTGTGTTCCTTGAAAGCAGCAATTATTTCTTCCTGCCTTTTTTCCTTTTTGGAATCTTTAGGACTTAGTGTAGCACTTAACTGATATAGTAGTAAGCACTTAATAAATGCTTATTCCCTGATATTGGCTTCTGCTATCAATTTGTCCTTGGTAAAGTCTAGCCTCTTTTTCAGATCATCTTTTTAAGTGTCCTTTCTAATTTCTCATCAACCAATCAATTCATTGACAAGAATTTATTTCTACTTATGTGAGATACAAAGACAAGAATAAAACAAACCTTGCCCTCAGGGAGCATTCAGTTTATTAGGGAAAAATGTGTACATATATAAAGAAATATGATCTCTTCATTCCTTTTTCTCTCTGTCTCTATGTGTCTCTGTCTTTCTGTATAGGTATATATACATTTACATAAATACATACATATATGAAGTAAAGAGTAAGCAATTCTTTGAGAGTGATTTGCAGCTTAAAAAGTTGGGATCAGGAAAGTTCTCTGTATAAATTCTTCATCTGAGTTTGATAGAAGGAAAGATTCTAAATGTCAGAGGCAAAAAGGGAGTGGATTCCATACATGGTAGAAAGATAGCTGATGCAAAGGCAGAAATGAGGGATGCAGTGTGGTCTAGAAGGAACAACAAATTAACCCATTTGGTTGGAATATAGAGTACATGAAGCAGAGCTAAATTTTATACACCTCAAAAAGTAGATTGGAGCTGTATTGTCAAAGGTTTTAGATGCCAAACAAAGGAAAATATGGTGGATTTGGAATCAGAAAATATGGATTCAAATTCCAGTTATTCTACGAACCACCTATATTTCCTTGGACAAATCACCTCGCCTCTCTGAGTCTCAGTTTCCTCATCTCTAAAATGAGAGCATTGGACCAGATGGTCTCCAAAGTATCTTTTAGTAATATTAATATCAAGCATTTATATAGAACTTTGTTTGCAAAATGCTTTGTAAATACTGTCTCATCTAATCGTTACATCAACCTGAGAGGTAGATGTTATTTTTATTCCTATTTTATAGAGGGAGAAACTGAGTCAGGTAGCTATCACACAGGGTCATGAGGCTAGTCTATGGTTGGATTCAACTGTTCCAATTTCAAGGTCAGCTCTCTTGCTGCCTTTTAGAATTAAATCTAGGCTATTAGGAGCAATAGGAAAATACTAGAACTTTGTGAGCAAGTGACTGACATCATCAGTCCTGTGTTTTAGGAATATCATGTTGGCAGCTATGTTGAGGATGGACTGGAGATAAGGTACTTGACTCTAGGACACCAATTAGGAAACAAGAACGGAGAAGTAGATTCCAAATATGATGGCTCTGTTATTATCTACATGGCAATAGATCACTATAGAAATCAAGACAAATTTGACCCATTTTGCATTTATTTGTTGTTCTCCTAGTTTCTTCAATAAACGTTCTTAGGATTATTTAGGTTTAGTTGAGTCTCACTTTAAAGATTTTCTGGGTTCATTTCCTCTTGTACTGATTTTGGCTGTTGTGTGACGCGATGCTGGGCCAGCAAAGTGTCTCAGTGGATAGAGTGTCAGGCCTGGAGTCAGGAAGACCTGAATTGAAATCCAGTTTAGACAATTACTAGCTTTCCACAGTAAGTCACTTAATGCTGTTTGCTTCAGTTTCCTTATTTGTAAAAGGAACTAGAGAAGGAAATGGCAAGTCACTCTAGTGTAGTATCTCTGCTAAGAAAACTACAGTTGGGGTCACCAGTCACTCAGGAGTGAACAGCAACATTGTGGCTATCAAGAGGTAAATAGAAGTTAAACAGATAGCATTCAGGCCAGGCTATTGAACTCCAACTTTGTTATCAACATGCCTACCTACAAGTGTGCCTATTAACATGCTTGCTTACCTATCTCTCCAGCAGGCTATCTTGTAGATTGCTGCAAATGCTTGTGAAAACAATATTCAATTGTTCACATGGGAAAGTACTTCTCTGGATAATGAGGTTTTTTCTAGCACTTATCCTTTCTCTAATCCTATCCCTTTTTTCCCATTCCAGATTCAAGGACCCAACCATAAGAAAGTATAAATAGCCTTAGCATTGCTTCCTGTTACTTTGTATGGAAACTACCAGATTCCCTAATTGAAACACAGAAACAAACAAAATTTTAGGATACTTCACAGTGCCCTGAACTACATCTTTATTTAAAGTGTCCTTTAGGGGGCAGAGCCAAGATGGTGGAGTAGAAGGATTCACATATGCTAACTCCAAACCCACAGCCCATAACATACCTGTAAAAAGAACTCCCAACAAATTCTGGAGCAGCGGAAGCTGCACAACAACGGAGTGGAGGAGATTTCTGTTCCAGAGAGCCCTGAAAAACTGACACCAAATGTCCATCATGTACCGCACCCAGAGTGGAGCCCAGTCCTGCCATGGCTGCACAGCACTGAGAGGAGCAGATCCAAACAGGCTTCAGGGATGGAATCTCCAGCAGGTTCATCCACCCACAGATGCCAAAGGTTAGTGAGAGAGCCTGTCTGGCTTGCCAAAAGGGGAGCGGGGTATCCCCATAACTCAGGCCCCCTCAGGAGGCAGCAGCAGAGGCAGCAGTGGACAAGGGCTCCCAAAGTAGGCAGGAACTTGAATCCATTGTTGAAGGTCTCCACATAAACCCCCTGAGGGAACTGAGCCCTGTTAGGAGACCCTACCCCCACCCAAGCAGCTGAACTTAATCTCACACTGAATAGCAGCCCTGCCCCCACTGAAAGCCCTGGAGGTGGGGAGCAGCATTTGAATCTCAGACCCCAAGCACTAGCTGGCTGGATCTGAAGGCGAGGTGGGTGTGGAAAGGAATCTCAGAAGTCAAGTAACTGGCTGAGAAAATGCCCAGAAAAGGGAAAAAAAAATAAGACCATAAAAGGTTACTTTCTTGGTGACCAGATATTTCCTCCTTTCCTTTCAGATGAGGAAGAACAATGCTTATCATCAGGGAAAGACATAGAAGTCAAGGCCTCTGTATCCCAAACATCCAAAATAAATATTCAATTGGCTCAGGCCATGGAAGAGCTCAAAAAAGGATTTTGAAAATCAAGTTAGAGGGGTGGAGGAAAAACCGGGAAGAGAAATAATAGAGATGCAAGAAAAGCATGAAAAATGGGTCAACACCTTGCTAAAAGAGACCCCAAAAAATGCTGAAGAAAATAACACCTTGGAAAATAGGCTAACTCAATTGGCAAAAAGAGGTTCAAACAGCCAATGAGGAGAAGAATGCTTTCAAAAGCAGAATTAGCCAAGTGGAAAAAGAGGTTCAAAATCTCACTGAAGAAAATAGTTCTTTGAAAATGAGAATGGAACAGAGGGAGGCTAATGAATTTCTGAGAAACCAAGAAATCACAAAACAAAAGCAAAAAAATGAAAAAAATGGAAGATAATATGAAATATCTCGTTGGAAAAACAACTGACCTGGAAAATAGATCCAGGAGAGACAATTTAAAAATTATGGGACTATCTGAAAGCCATGATCAAAAAAAGAGCCTAAACTTCACCTTTCATGAAATTATCAAGGAAAACTGCCCTGATACTCTAGAACCAGAGGGCAAAATAAGTATTCAAGGAATCCACTGATCACTGCCTGAAAGAGATCCAAAAAGAGAAACTCCTAGGAACATTGTGGCCAAATTCCAGAGCTCCCAGGTCAAGGAGAAAATATTGCAAGCAGCTAGAAAGAAACAATTCCAGTATTGTGGA
>JAQQSK010003945.1:0-267198 GCA_028658325.1 Potorous gilbertii | reverse complement strand
GCTTGGAAGGACATACATGATCTGATGCTGAGCGAAAGGAGCAGAACCAGGAAAACTTTGTGCACAGCAACGACCACAGTGTGCGAGAGTTTTTTCTGGTAGACTTGGAACTTTGTAATAACACAAGAACTTACGGAAAAAAAAAAATTCCAATGACGATTTTCTAAGGCAAAATGCCTTCCACACTCAGAGAAATAAATATGGAAGTCATTCGCAGAATGTAGTAGATCATGTTTGTGTATATGTGGGTTTTAGTGTATTATGTTTTGATTTGTTGTATGATTTCTTCCACTTATGTTAGTGCGACTACATAGCATCACTATAGTGAAAATATGCTCAATGGCAAAGTATATGTAGAACCTATAAAGAATTAATTGCATGCTGTCATGGGGAGGGAGGGGGGTAGCGGGGGGAAAGTGAGGGGGGATAAAATCTTAATTTTAAGGAAGTGATTGTAGAACATTTATAAATAAATAAAATTTTAAAAAAAGAGCTGATAAATAGAAATATGTATAGAATAATTTCACACACAGACCCGACACACTGATTTGAGTCTAATAGTAGCCATCTCTAGAACAGGGGAGGGGGGAATAAAAAGAAATTTACATGAAAACTTTATTATATATTTAAAAGGAACAGCAAGTTGTACATAATGGATTTGCAGTTTCATGTGCAATCATCTTTTCTGTTATACTATTATGACAATGCTTTACTCCATAAGTTAAAAAAATCAAAGCTAAAGTTGTGGTATGGTGGTGCAGCAATCCTTGCTGCTAGAGAGGCTGAAGGCTGGTGTCTAGACTGCTTGAGTCTGGGAGTTCTGAGATACAGCATGGCTACATTTCATCCAGGGTCTGTCTGGCATTAATATGATAAACCCCCCAGAAGTAGGGAGCTGTCAGGGGAGGGGAAAATGAGGTCAGAAACGGAGCAGGTCAAAACTCCAGTCTTGATCAGCCCCTGAACTTCCAGTCTGGGTCACATGGCGTGTCCTAGTTTCAAAAGAAAATAAATCAGAGCTAAAATGAAACGAAATATATTGGCTTCAAATTTGACTCTCCAGTTTTTATTCTGAAGTTTAGTTTTGAAGGAGGGGATGTTTTATATATCAGTACTGGGACAAGAGTACAGCATTTAAAGGGAATATAAGCCTTTCCAATATATTCTGTTCTAATAGTGCTGTCAAATTATACAACCACATCTGAAGACAGGGCTGTACAACTGTCTAGGTAACTGAACACTCTCCATCTAGCCATTATAAAAAGGTCCCCCCTAAAATGTATTCATTTCATTGCTACAGCAGCTCATGAATCCACATATAGACCAAGGTGTAGAAGGAGTTCAAATAGAGTTTAAATTACGTAATTTTTTTCATGTCTCGCTTACAGACAAGGCTAAAATATTCCTAGATACTTACACAAAGCCTGATTTTCTCAGACACACCTTCAGTTGACCGTTTAAAACAGATCTTTCACATACACAGAACAGAAAGAATGGGTCTTAGAATGTTTTACAGATTCTTAATGTAATCAATAATGCAAACAGAGTAGGGGAGAATCGTTCATTTCTCCAGTTTAATGGAAAGTGTTCAGATTCCTCAGTGTGCCACTTTAAAAACAATTTAGGTGGGTTATTTTTTTTGTAAGATGAAATTCAAGAATTGAATTTTAACATATAAAGTCTCATCCAGTTACTCTACAGGACAAAGAGTCCAATCTAGAGAATAAATGCTATTACGGTGGGGCCTTTACAGAATGAGGAAATTCAGACTGTTAATAGAGCGAAAATCACACACACACACACACACACACAAATAAGAGCCAGAGATCGGTAAATCCAATGTCTTAATGTTACAGATGAGGAATTAGTGTTCATTAAAACCATAACTGCTCAAAGAGGAAATATGGATATGGCCTTAGTATCTACATTAAATTTTAAATAAAAATACATTTAAAGATAAACATTTGATAACATTTTTTTTTATAAAGAAGCATTTTCAAGTTTGAAATACAACTGGTGTGGGACCCTTTCCAGGTAACTGACTGATGTGGTACAAAAAGCATTAGACTTAGAAAGTCAAAGAGATCTGGACTCAAAACTGAACTCTTGGCAAATAACCTTTAGAGGCAGGATGACTCACTTGACCTTCCTGGCCCTCAAGTACCTCACCTATAAAACGGGGAAAATAATCATTGTGCTACCTCCCTCACTTGGGTTATGAGGCTCAAATGAGATAATCACCAAAGGCTCTATAAACGTATCATTATTTTTATTTGTATCTCTGGGCCCTAGTGGAGATAGAGGGATAAGGGTGAGGGAAGGGGAACCATATACTTTCTAAGGTCTCTTTATTTCTATATCCTATTTATTAGCCCCCAACATCTTACATCATCCCTTATATATTGTGTTCTTATGATTTATTTTGAGACCTGGGGAAATGGAAAAGGTGCTGAACCATTGTGACTGATGAGGGGTGCTCAATAACTTTAATTTTTATAAGTGTTAAGAGATTATATGAGCAAATGAAAATTAAACAATATTTTGCTAAGAAATGACTGTTTTGATCTATCAATAGTTTCCTCCCTCTCTTTCCCCCTATTTTATTGGTTGGCATATAATCATACAATTGCTGCCTAAGCATGAAAATGAAATTAATGAAAATTATATAACAATTCAAGAGGCAATAGCATATAATCTCGAAATTTCCTGTGGAAATTCCATTAATTCATAAAAATGTTACCATATACCCCACTATGCAAAAAGTAATAGGAAAAAAATCAAAACTAAAAGGAAAATTTACACTCATCACCAATACCATAAAATTTCAGTCAAGTCTCCAGAACCTGTAGGTAACTTATTTGGATTGCAAATATGTATGCGCTACTTGGAAGCCAATGTAACTATAACATATTGGTTATACTACACCATTGGTTTGATCCATGCTTCACTCTCAAGTCAGATATACTGATTAAGCATCAGTTATGTGCCAGGCCTCATGCTATTCATTAATGTGAATGACAAAGGCAAAGAAGGCAAACACCAACATTTCAATGTTGGTTTTTCCAAAGTACCTGTCCACAACATCAGATTCTGTTAGAGTAGAGAAGGATCTCAGAAGACATCTGCTTCAACTCCTATACAAAGATGAATCTCTATGATAATTCTGAAAAGTGATCATTTGACCTCTATTGAAGATTTATTTGAAAGAAGTCTGTACTGTACTTAGGCAAATTGAAGTCATGTTTTGTCAGGTAGTTCAGTGGCCAATTCAGATGCCAAGAAACAATGAATAATAACTGCTCATTGATCATAACATAAGTATTACACAAACAATATAAATTTAACTAAAACAGTCCTTTTATAATCAAATCCTTTGTCCCAATTCTTATCCAATTTGTAGAACGGAATGTTAGTTAAACCTGTTTGACTTGATTCAGATGCTAAGACTAAAAAACAATAAATGTGAATGAAGAGTGTTATTTACTCTGTACTAAACTATGAAGGGAAAGCTCTGTTATCTTTTTTAAATTTTTTATCATTTGTTTGTTTATTCACATAGTAAACACTTAAGATTTTTTTCCATAAAGGCAACATTAGCAGGTTTCATATGTTTAGAATCACCGGCTCCATTCTGTTGAAGATTTTCTACGACTGTCTCTAAATAATTATGGCAACAGGAAGGATCTTGTTCAATTTTTTGTCAAAGGTTGAAGTAGATAGGATCGTGGTTATAGGGATGGAGAAATCAGTCTTTTTCATTCACACAGAGAACAAACAAAAGAGGAAGAGGGAAGTATTTATAATTAACCTACCTGTGCTACATCTTTTCTTTTTCTCCAAACACTTCAATATGCTCCATTATGTGCCATTTTACAAGTCTATGTGTCCATGGGCACTCCCCTAACCCCCTTAGGCATAAACATCAAATTTACTATTTACACTTTATCTAATAGTTCAAAACAATAAAACCCAGACATAAATAAGTATTTATGATGTATCAGTTGTGTGAAAGCTCGCATTCAAAGTCAACATTAATGATCACTGCAACTGCAGACATCTCAATTCTGGAAACGCAATCCAACTATTCCATTCTCTCAGGGCAACAACCAAAATAATTTCTTGTGAATTCACTCCATGTTTCTTTGAATAAAAGGATTAACTCTGTTCTCTGTAGAAATATTTTTTCTCTGACCTCTCTTCACCCATCACAGTTAATAGTCCTAGAAAACAAGTAAAACTGTCCTTCAGAATTCCTTACAGAATGACAGATACAGTAACAGTACACCTATATTGTCTGTGGTTATAGCAGATGGTTTTTAAGACGCAAATCAAAAAGTCACTACCCTCTATGAACATGCATTGAACCCCCAATTAAATCAAGTGGTCCACTGACCTTTCCTATGTTCTGATTCTTCCTGACTACTTTTGTGAAATTCCCTCCTTCATTTCCATGACTCTGATTCTTGGTTCTTAGATTTCATCATTAAGGTCCTGTGGGGCCTACCCTTCCTCTAAATGTGGAGTGGGGACCCATCTTCCCCAAATCTCCATTTAAGAAGGGAACCCAAGTCAGGTATTTCTTCATTTCCCACCTGGCTACACTCCCTGGGACTTTTTGATTATGTCTGCCTTCTGGACATCTTCTCTCCTTTCCTTAGGCCTTTGCACCTTATTTCCTTCCATTCAGCTGTAAGTTGGGACTGTCTTTTGCCTTTCTTTGTATCTACAATTCTTATAATAGTACCTGGAATATATTAGGCATCTGACAAATGTCAATTGACCAAATGACTTCCAACTTTCTGTTTTGGTCTTTCTATGTCTTCCAGCCTCCTAACTCCTCAAGGCTCTGTCTTATTCTCTCTACTTTCTTTCTCTCAAAGGGAACTAACTCATACATTTAACTTTCACTCATTCTATGCTGATGATATGCCATATCTTTATTTGAAGTTCTATCCTCACACTCAGGCTCTAATCTCCTATTTCAAATGGCTCTCTTCTGTATTTTTAACTAGATAGCTCAAGTCAGCTCAAGCTTAATGGTGCCAAAATAAATCCATTTTCTTTTTCTAAACCAGTTATTCTCATAGTTCCTGGCTTTATATTATAGTACTATCATTTTTTTCAGGCTTCCAAGTCTAAAACTTCAGTCATTTTTGCTTCTCCCTTTCCACTGTAGTCACAAATTCTACTGAATTATCCTTTGGAAGACCTCTTGCATCTACTTCCACCAATATTCTAATCTAGGCCCCCAATATATCAGTCTGGACTACTCCAATAGTCTTATTCCTGATCTCTGATTCAAATCTCTCCTTTAATCCAATCTGCATGTCTTTGTCAGAACAATCTTTTATTATTATGCTACTACCATGTTAAAACAAAAAACAGCACTTGACTGGACCAACTTTTCCCACTGCATCAAGGTGAAAACTCCCCTGGCCTACAAGTCACTCCATAACCTAACTTTACCCTAACAGTGCAATCTTATTCTTCACTATTCCAACACACTCCCTCTGTTCTAATCTTCTCACAGTCACATAAATATCATCTTCACTAAAACTGTCTTCGTCTGAAGTCTTTCCCTTTTTCCTCCTCCTATCTACATCTGATGTGTTTTAAAGGTTGATCTTAAGCTCTACTTTTCCTCAGTCTTTCCTGACTGGTCTACACCTCATTTGCAAGATTAGGAAAAAAGTACAAAATGTGTAGGCAGAAGACCTGGGTTCTGCCACAGTAACATATATGAACAAATAATCACCTCTTTGGGCCTTAGATTACTCATAGGAAATGAATGAGTTGGGCTAGATGACCTCTTTGGTCCTTTCTAGCTCTAAATAAATGTTGCTCTGAACTAAACCTAACATATAATGAATACTTAGGTTGTATAGTAAATATATTTGTCCCAAAAAGAACGTTAAAGCTGACACTGATTTAGGAGGACACTTCTGCGAAGGCCTTTATTTGCCAAATAGATAGACAGGTAAGTGTGATAAAGTAAAAAGAATATTATCTCTTGAGCCAGAAGGTCTGGGTTCTAATCCTACTTCTAACACCACTTACGTGACTGAGCAAGTCACTTTACCTATGTGGAATTCCATTTCCTCCTGTATAAGAGGACAGGGTTGAAATAGACAGCCTTTGTGTTATCTTCCAGTAACAATAGTTACTGGAATAGTAACAATAAAGACATTCTTGAATTTGACTCATTATTTATTGGTGGTTTGGGGCAGGAATGAGGAGAAAGAAATATATTTCATCTAGTACCTTTTCTTTAACAAGTCCTGAGAGGCAGAATCACATAGAAGAAAAGTCAGGAAACTCGAGTTATATAGTCCTGCTGTCTTATATTATTTGGCTGTGAGACCTTAGGCAAGTCACTTAACAGATTTGAGCCTAGGTTTTTACCTCTTTAAAATGAGGGTAATACAACCTGTTCTGTCTACTTAAGTGGCAATGTAGTGGCAGTTTTAAGTACACATGAGAAATTATAAATAGCAACATTCTGAAGAATCTCAATTATAGAAATACAAAGTGTTATGTTAATAATTTTTGACCATTCTTTTGTCTAATTAATTTTTTTTGGTTGCTGTTACAAGAAAATAGGTATGGGTACTTTTATATAGTTATAGAAATTATAGCTTCTAGCAGGATACAACATGGATTCTTTTGCCTTGGGAGAAGGTACTCTTAGGTGAGAAGTCAAAAAAGTTTGTATCTGAGGCAAAAGATTTAAACTCAGGTCTTCTTGGCACATTCTTGAACTTTATCCACTATGTTACCAGTATTTTTTTTAAATATTCAAATGGAGTGGAAAAAGGCAAAGCAATTTAAAGTCTGCTAAAATTTCAATGAATTTATGTCCCAAGTACAAGAAAATAATAGTTTATTATAAAGAGGTGAATATATTCATACATAAAAGGATAGAAAAGTAATGGCAAAAACATATGGGCTATAGTTGAGAGAAGGAAATGAGAAGGAAGGAAAAAGGTGAGGTAAGGAAATGGATTCTGATATTTACCTCTTTTTAATATTCTAATTGTCACTTATACAATATTTCTAAGATCAAGTTCAAGAGCCAAGGGCTTCCAAGGGAGACAAAGCCACCAGCTTTCAGTCTTTTAATGTAGTTTCGCAAAAGCCTTTTTCTAGGCCTGTTCCATTCCCTTCTCTGATTTCTGGTGAGTGCAGAATAGTCTTGTATTATTTAAGATTTTTTTGCCTTGAGAACTGAAGGTTATTTTTATAGTTGCTTGTAGAATTTACTGTTTATCACTGGAATCATCAAATTTATTTAGCTAGTATGTATCTTCAAGTTTTCAGCAAAGAAGTCCTAGGCAGTAAAAGGACTTCCTTGTTAATTATGGTTTGCCAGTCTTTTAGGTCTTTCCTCATCACTTTTTTTAATATGCTAAAAGAGGAGAACTGGTACAGGAGAAAGAGTATTTGATCTGGACTCAAGAGGACCTGGTTTGAAACTCAGCTCTCCCATTTATTACCAGTTTGACCATGAATCAGTAAGCACCCCAACATACCCAGGGGAGCCTGCTATCACAGATCTGCATTAGATCTGCATTCATAAAAGGAAAGCAACTTTCAAGGGGTTAACAATCACTTTAATCAAGCACATGTATCATTCCTTTATCCAAGTGCATATTCAGTTAGTTCAGGAAGTCAGCACCCTGAATTTCAAAGAAAATAAAGAGAAATCAAAAGAAGAACACACATGGCTTCCTTTGCCTGAATTCAACAGACAATTGGACCCCAACTTGTCTGACCATAGTTACCAGAGAGGAAAGCATGACATCTGGGTTCTCGGAGGCAGGGGGAGGGGGGGGGGCCTCAAACCTTCTTACCAAAAACTAAGCCCCAACGTAAAACCTCAACTCAGAGTATTTGTACCTTTTTTAGAGCCAGAAGGCATCACAACCCTTTGACTCAGTGCCTCAATAGAAAAAATAAAAGGTACTTGGGACCTTCCCACAAAACAACTCCCCTAGTCAATCTTCCCACATGTGGTGGGCAGGCCCATCAACAGGTGGGGAAGATCTTCAATCACATTAAAATAATTAACATTACAAATGCATACACTATTTCAAGTTAAAGAAACTCTAGTCTCTTGAGTGATAAAGGCGAGATTCAATCAGAGGCGCCTGATTATATTAAAACAAAAACAGCAAAAGATCCCACTTTGATTGCCGTCACAGACCATGGGCAAGTCAAGTCTGTTTTCTCGTCTGTAAAACAAAGGAGCTGGACTAGAGAATTTCTGAGGTCTCATAACTACATTCAGTGCTCTCTCCTATCCCTCTGCCTCTCCCAATTTTTTTCCCAATATCCAGTATCAAAGTAAAAATTTTACCTATAATTCTTATCGCTGTTTTAGACTATAAAGACTGAAAGAAAGGAAGAGTCCCCGGTACCAGTGCCATCATTGTGAAGGTAGAGTACAATAAACTTACTTTCTCTTTTTGAGATGAGAGATTTCAAATTGGCTTCTACCTTTAATGGAATAAAAGCTTTAAATTATTCTTAATTTATATTTATAGTTTCATAAACATTCAGATTCCTCTACAGTGTTTTTTTCCTGTAATAATAAGCTGAGAGAGGAGGATATGAAGGAATGTTGCAATAGATTAAACCTGCATGAAAGATTAGAGTACTAAAACAATTAAAACCAAAATTTATGCCATAAATATGAAATAGTAAGATAAGTAATTTTACTTTTCCTTGTTTACTCCCTTAGTAATATTAGCTCTCAGTGTAGTCTAGTGAAAAGAATGCTGAATATAGAATCAGAGACCTTGCCTTCAAATTCTATCTCTGTAGAATTTACCTGTGTGACCTCAGAGAAGTCACAAGCCTTCTGAGATTCACTTCTTCCCTGTAAAATGAGAGGATTGGCCTAGGTGGTCTGAGGTTCCTTCTTGTCCTATACTTCTGATCTTCTGAAACACACCTTTATCCTTTAGTAGGTAAAATAGTTGAGAGATACAGGTGTAGAAAACTACACTCATGGCTAGGTTATATATGGTTTTGTTTAGTTGTTTTTCTTTGTTACAAAGAAGGGCTCACTGCAGTGGGGAATAGTTCTAGGAAAGAGAAGCAGTAGCCATGGGATGAATTGGCTGTTCAATCTATTAAATAAACAATTTATAAAAGAGAAAGAGAAACAGTCATATTTCATGGTATTTGAAATGTGGCTCCAATTGTCTCACTGAATTTTACATATACATAGTAACTACCTATTAAATCTTGCAGGGAGGGAATAAATATATTTATGTTTATTTAGTGAGGAAAAAGCAATTATGTAGACATACATAATTTTCCATTAATTTATTTAGGTCTGAGTATTTAAGAGGGACTCATATCTTAGCATCCACAAAGACTCCAGATTTCTATTCTCCCAGCCAATATTGTTCATATTAAGAACTGCAAAAACTAAAGTCAGTACTATCTAGCTACTTTAAAAAAAAGGCCATGCCTGTTGGAATAATGGTGTTAGTTTTATAAGAAATAAACTATCTATAGACACATGTATAATATAATAATCATGTAATTAAACATGTCCAAGAAACCAAGAAACAAAACGAGAGGAAATAAAAGCTGGGGTATCCTCTGGCTTTTATTCACATATGATGACATTTCAGATCACAGTCCCAGAGGTCCAGATTACAAATCTACTCTTCCACCCGGCTAGTAGCTTATCCAATGTGAGCTTCTGAAAATTTGAAAATAAAAATTTGTTGGAATAGTTGTGACCCATGATTAACCTAAATTTCAAATGGAAATAATAGACATCGAATTCCTCTGAAGTCTACTGCCTAAATGAACAGCAGGCAATATAACCATTTTCCTTAATAATTTGATTTGAAAGTTTCTCTCTCTCTTTTCTACGTATCTCTATTTGTATCACTATCTTCGTCTTCAACAAGCATCTACTAAGGGCCTTTTGGAAGGGTTAACATTTTTTTTTTAAGTATTTGTTGTACTTACTAAATTGTATGCTGTTGGTCCCATCAGAAAAACTAAATTAAGTGGCTTTTTACTTGTGTAGCTCTTACCGTTTTTCCTCCTTGTTGGACAATGACCTACTATAAATAAAAGCAAAGATTTCCATCATCCATTTTTAACAGTTCCACCAGAGGGTAGGCAAAGGTAGGGGAGGAACCAATTTCACCAACTCTGACAGAAGGTTTGTTGAAGAAAGTGTGCTAATAACAGTAACACATGTAGGAGATTTGTGGCACATATCATTTATTCATGTAAATCTGTACCCCTAAAAAGACAGTATTTACAAAGTTTATTATACTCTTAGGCTGATGGCATGGTGGGCTACAGTTTCTAAAACTCTTTACTCTTCCTTTAAGCTGTGAATCAGATGTCACTTCCTCCACAAAACCTTCATGAAAGCCTCCCTCCATTAAGTTCCTCTCATGCCTTGAATTCTCATGACACTTTGCCTGGACTTCTTCTTTCCTCATTGTGAGGATCATTACTTGCACAACTGTCACTTGTCTTATCTTCCCTACAGAGAGGACAAACTGCTTGAAAGTAAGGGGCAAGAGAATTCTGCTTTAATTTCTGTGCCCCTAAAGCCTTGCACATCATTGTATATATAATAGGTGGTTAATACTTTAATACAGTAAATAATTTTAAATTGAATTGCACAGATATTTGTACACCTACAGAATAGCTAGCAATTGTATAGCAATTTTAAGTTTTGCAAAGCACTCTACAAATATCTCATTGTATCCTCCTTCCCTGCTGAGCGTTCAGTGCTGTTACCTCCATTTATTGTTTTAATCTCCACTTAGCCTCAGTCTCCTTAGTTTCTTCATCTACATTTACTTATTCTAGTTGGGTTTCTATCCCTATGCAAAATATTTTGAATCTAGTTTCTGATCCATGCGTTTATGTACATGGAGAATGGGATGGGTTTGAAGGTCACGTCACTTTGAATTAGGACAACGTTAAGATGTTGATATTTCAATGGCCTTTTGAAAGATAATAAAGTAAATGAGAGAAAGATATGGAGTTGAGGATGAAAATATTATTTTTAAAATCTTTATACAATTGAGGAAAGGGGATATCAAGTCAATTCATCAATCAATGATCGTATGATACAGTGGAAAGAATGCTGGACTGTGAGTCAGAAGAGACCTGCATTTGAACTCAATCTCTGACAGTTACAATCTGTGGGATCCTGGGTCTCAGTTTCCTTATCTGTAAAATGGGTGTGATGATTTCTACTTCATGGAGCTGCTATGAGGGTCAAGTACAAGCAGATAAAGTGTTTCTTAAATCTCAAAAGCTAAACCATTACTACATATAAGCCGCGTGCCCCACACTGTGTTACGACAGGAGAAGTGATAAAATGCATGTTCCTTGCTCTCAAGGGGATAACCTGAGCCTCACTTTCCTCATTTGTATAATGGTTACAATAATTGTAGTACTTCACTTAAAGACCTGCTGTGAGGTTCAGGTGACATAATATATGTCAAAACTTTGAAGTACCATAAAAACCTTTATTACTATTTATTATAGGAAGAAAGGTGAAAAATAGCATGTGATGAAAGTATGGGGCTCAAAAGCAGTGTGGGCAGTAAGTAGGGAGTTGTTTTACTTGAGTAGAGAATTCACCAAGAGACAGAACTAGAAAGGTAGGTTAAGACCAGATTGTGAAGGGCTTTGAATGCCAAGCAAAGAAGTTAAGACATTTATACTGGTTGCCCTTAGAGGTTATTTCAGTATGAGAATAGCTTGATTAAAGCAATGTTTTGTTAAGATTAATCAAATAGTCTCTCACAATTGAGACTAGTAGATGGAGTAACCAAATTTTATTTTCCCGTGCTTGCAATCAAGCACTGGCAATAAGATTCTTGAAATTTAAATTGAGTGATGAAAGGAGCTAGGGAATGAACAGAAGGGATTTAAGATAAAATAAGTACCTCTTTTAACTAACCTGTATGCTCAACTCTATGTCAGAGAATAAATAATAACTTCTATTTTTCCATTTTGTATGATGATGGGAGGTGCAGGGAGGGGTGATGGCCAAAGAGGACAGTGAAAAGGAACCAACCTAATTCTGTTTTCTGCAATGTTAACAAAAGGCTTTCCCATCCCTGCTACCAGAACAGCAGTCTGTCTATTTGAGATGACCTACCACAAGCTATGACATCTGCTAAGTCGTCTAGCACTTGAATAGCTTAGTTGCCTTACAATCTGCAGGCTAATTAAAATAAATTATGCAGTTTAGAAGTAAAAATCTTCAGTAATTGGAAAATGTTTTATTTTTCAAATATTAACCACAATGTATCACAAGGCAAGTGTTTCAAGAAAAACATATAACATCTCTAATTTCTTCTAATGCTGACAATTTCAAGATAAACACTTTCTATCAGGATGCATAAAATTGGCAGTGTCACAGATTGAAGAATAAATAACCTTTTGTTACTATACTTCTTAGTCTCCCTGCTAATTCTAAAAATATATCTTTCTATAAGAGAGAGAGATTGAGAGAGAGATGGAGGGAGGGAGGGAGGGAGAGAGATTGGCTGCTATGTTTCAAATACTGGCTGATAATAACACAGCGCTTGCTCTCTGCCCATTTTTTCATGTATTACTCTGAACTAAATAATTCATATGAGAATGAACATCAAAAGCTACCTCAATTAAAAATGGCAAACATGGATTTTATGCCATTTCATGCTCCATATGAGAAACTCACAACTCCCTCTCCCTCCCTTCACCACCCTTTTAAAGGCTTCTAGAAAGCTTTGATTTATTGGATAGACCTGATTTTATATTTTAGTACCAGAGGCTTATTGCAAATAGCAATCAAGGGAAAGTAGTTTTACATCATTCTATAGACTCAGAGAGAGCAAGACACTGAGGGTCATTCACATTATTTTATGGCAATATATTTGCTGCAAGTCACTACAGAGAAGCACTTAAGTTATACTCTCACAGATGGCCATGCCCAAACTAATGCTCTTAGTATTAATGTACCAAAGAGAAAAAAAGCACAGTGAACCTGAAATCCAGAAGTTTACCAGTAAATTGTACGACATCTAGTATGAAATTAACCTCCAGACAAATCATGTGTAGATTTTTAGATAATGAGAATTATGTTAAGAAGATGGATGAATATTCTGGTCTCTTCTAAAATGACCTTATTTAGTAGCTATCTCATCTCACCTTACCCTCTGCTGATTCTTACACTCATGTTTACTTAGTATCATAAAAGCATTTCCTTTCATTTAGAAGTATAGAATTTTTAAAAACTTCTTGAAAACATTAATCCAAGCATGAGACTAAATTGGAAATTTTTAGTTAAATGCAGACTATACAATTTTTTGCTACTTCTTGTCCAGTACCAAATGAATGTGAATCTAGGACTTTAATCTTCCTTTTTGCTTGCATTTTGGGTAGGGGAAAAACTTACTGAGTAGAATTAGGCTTTTTTGTCTTAGAAAAATAAATGACTTCATTTCATTGTTCTCTCATTTCAAATTTACCGAAAAACAAGAGGAAGACTAGCAAACCTCAGATTTAAACATGAAACTAAACATTAGAATCAGCCACTTGACATTTTGAAGAATGTAGCAGAAATTTAATGAAGCAATTATTAAAGTCCAAAATTAAAAGCCAAAATTAAAATGACTGCATCATTTGAAACGAGAATTTACTTGTGATAGCAAAATAAAAGGAAGCACAACTGAAAAGTTATCTGAAGCTATAAAAAATATGTAGAGAGCCTTGAAAATTTTTTATCAATTCTACTAAGAAAGAAAAGTCAAGTAAGAGGTTTTGAAGCTCCAATACCAATTACTGGTTATAATAGAATAACTGTGTAGTTACTTATATTGATTTACAAATGCAGTCCATCATATTCATAAAAGCATTCCTAATCATAAATTGTGACTTTGCTACGACCTTCAAAATGAAATCCAAGGAAAAGATTTAGAAGAGAAACTGCATTCATTTGCTCATTCCAATCTTAAGCAACTTTAGGACTCTTACACAGAGGATTGGCTTTTTACAAAAAAAAAATTCTAATCAACATTTCTAAAACTAAGTACTTGGTTCAAAATCCATTTGTGACCATAGCTCTAACTGTTAACAAGAAACACTGCAAAAAAATTAAGCCCCAAATGAATTTTAATGGTTTAACCCTCACACAAAACTCTGCTTACACAGTACAGATAAGAATAGAAAATTATTCTAAGGGTATCCCAAGAAGATTCATTAAAAAGACACACTAGACTCAAAAATGAGACTGTAACTAAAGAAGATGCGAGGTTATTTCTCATATAAAGTATTAAAATGATCAGTAGCGATTCGAATGCCCAGCCCCACACATTTATCATTTATTTTTAACGCTGAGTTATATCCTGGAACAATACTTAGTATGCTGAGCGCTACACAATTATATATCTGAATCAAACGTACATGAACACAATCCACACGGACCTAGAAATGCAGCGTACAGAGAGAACTAGTGATGTCTCACACCTCTGCCCGAGGGACAGCTAAGACAAGTTTAGCCAGTCACTATGGAAAACTCTGGGTGTCACAATATCACCTAGGCATTTCCTCTCTTCCTGACACTAGGACTATTTGATTGCTTCAGTAAATTCAAACCCCTCCTTTAGGTTACTAAATCAGTCTTGCATATTGCTATATACTCCAATAAGACAAGTAATACCTCTGGGGTAAGAGAGGACAAAACTATACTCATTAACAAAGGAGAAGGTCATGTAGTAGAAAGACCTCCAATCTAAACCTATTAAGTTGCTTTTTTTTTTTGAACTAAACTTGTGATTTCAACTGTGCAGGAAAAGTCTCGGTGAGGAGGTCCATCTCCCAAAGCAGATGGGCACCTGCTCTGCAATGTATGATAATCACAGAGTCTGACTTAGCGTCCCACAGCCTGTATGTGTCACACTACAGGACTTCAACCTAGGTCTTTTCTAACTCCAAGGACAACTTTCTTTCCATTATGCCACACTGTATATCTCAGTGAAGTAGCTGAATGATCCCAGTAAGAAACATAAGCACAGAGGCAGGTTTAAAAACTAAAGATAACACTGCATATTACACAGTAAAGAAGTGATCGTTATCATCTTGCACACTTTTCTGTAATCATTTTATTGAATTAACAGAACTACAGTCTGAAGGTCTGTGATGTTCTCTTTAGTTTCCTAGGATCCCCATATTTGCAGAGCAAGCTTGGTTCTTGATAGAGAGAAAGGGTATTAATGCATACTAGATATAGATTTTGTTGCTTCTTAGACTGTTTTAAACCTTCAAAGTAAAGGTGCTGAACAGAGGGAAAGATGTCATACACTTCTTCTAAGGCAGACAAACAGGTTTATGTTGTCTCTTGCCTGCCGTATTATAACGTAAGCTACTTGACAACAGACAGAGAGTGCCTTGCACTGTTGCTTAAAAATACTTGTTGATTAACTTCTAATTCACTTGCATTCCCTTTCTGCTGGTGAATACCTCTACAATGAACTTTCCAATTGGTAACTGTTAACTCTAAAAGCTATAAATTATGCAGCATCATGGACCCTATGGCACTGAATCTGCACAACAGACCAATTTAAGGCAAACTCTCTACATGTGTATTTTATTGACAAATGTCCTTGTAAGTTTTAGCCTTTTAAAAATTATATAGGGAAAATCCAAAGAACAAAGAACTATCCTGATTCTAGGACAACTACTCCTAGCTATTATGCATAGAGTTGGGTTTAACTGCCCCTACAGGAATGGTGGTACCTATCTAGAGTATCTTGGGTCTCTCTTCAGGGATGGGTAACTAATTATAATAGCTACCATAATAGCCTAACATTTATACAGTGCTCTAAGGTTTGCATTTTCCATATATTCATTTGATCTTCACAAAAATCCTGGAGGAGCTATTATTATGCCCATTTAACAGATAAGGAAAACAAGGCTGAGATAGGGTAAGTGACTTGCTCAGCATCACTCAGTGTCTGAAGGAGGATTTGCACTCATCCCAGCTCCCAAGATCAGCACTTCATAATATTTGCCACTTAACTACTTTGATAGCTGAAATTTAACAGATGATGCAAAAACACCCCAATTCTTTCTTACAATTTTTTAGTTAGAAAAACAATACAAATACTGACCACTGTCTACTTTCTAATAAGCAACACTGTAACCCAATTAGATCAAGATTAACAGATAGGCAAACGTCTAGGTACAAATTAAGAATCCTTATCCCAACTAGACTTTTACAAGCTCTGTCAATGTAAACATTTGTTTATGTTTCTACTGGAAGCAATGCCATAATCTCTGAGCTACCCTAGGATTTTTCACTTCTCGGTGCTTATTGTTTTCCAGGGGAAATATGCTCATTACTTAGTACCTTCTGCAAACTTTTAAAAATTTTGTTTCAAATCCCTGTATTTTGTCTCTTTCTTGATAGCTCTGAATTAAAATCTTGACATGGGAGTATATAACATTCATTTGTTTGCAGATCACTTAAAAATTTTTTATTGACCTTTTGTTTTTATATCATCTTTATTTCAGCCTATATCCATCTCCTTTCCTTAATCTAGAGAGCTATTCTACGTATCAAAGGAAAAACAATGAAAAAAGCAGTTCAGCAAAATTATCTATTCCAAACAAGCCTGACAATACACACAATGTTATATATTCCTTGCTGCTCTGAAGAAAAAAAATTGCATTTTTTTAAAATATCTTTTTCAGGGTTACACTTGGTCATTATAGATACATAATATTTGATTAACTGATTTATAATTTCCATATCCATTACTGTAGTCATTTACATATTGCACTCCTGGTCTCCTTATTAACTTTGCATCATTTTATATGTCTATTGATACTTCTCTCTGCAATCCTCCTATTCCCTGTTTTTTATGACATTGTAAAGTTGTGTCACAATGATGCATGATCATTTATGTAACTATTCCCAATAAATGGATAGCAACTTGATTTCCAGTTCTTTGTATCAACAAAAACGATCTCTGAATCACTTCAAAACTCGACATAACTCATGCTCAAAGTCCTTCTTGATTTTGACTCCTTGACAATCCTTAGTACTCCCTCCTCCAATTTATAGGGTTATTCTGTATACATTTTGAATATACTTATTCATGTTTATGTTGTCTATTGTCTCCCCCATTATAACATAAGCTGCTTGAGGGCAGACAGGGGCTGATTCATTTTTGTTTTCATCACCAGAGCTTTCGTACAGTTTCTGATACACAGTCGTTGCTTAAAAATCCTTGTTGATTAACTTCTAATTCACTTACACTCCCTCCATTTTGGGTAAATGATCCTTCCCTTTTACAAGATGGTTTCATAAATCAATCAATAAGCATTTATTAAGCTCTTACTACATGTCAGGGACTTAAGAGCTGGACTCCTCTCCTTCTTGCCTGTTAAAAGTTACCAACCAAAACAAAATATATTTCAGGCAAGTTTATACATGTTTCTTCACAGTCAGCAAATCCTTTAAGGCTTGAGAACTTAAAGGAATCCCAAGAGACCAATAGGAGTCTCTTCCAGTATCTTGTTGATTCAGAAAATTCAACAAGGGAAAACTGAAGGAAAAATCACCAGGCCAGGAGTTGGCAGCGTAAAGCACATGTAATAAACAAAGCATAAAGGATCTGTCACAGCTGTGACAATATGCCTGTCTCTGCTGCTTGGGAGCCACTTGTGGTCACCCTGACACCTTAAGAGTTGGCATGGTCCTGGACAGAGTTAGTATGTGGTCAGAAACACACACCTGAAAGAGAACAAGGGTTGCCAAGTTGGCATTCCACTTCTGAAAATTTGTCAGTTCCTGTACCAGACCTTTGCAAAAAAAATCACAAAATGTAACACTTATAAATAATATTCTCCAACTTGTAAAAGATGTTTTCTGATTTAATGGAAAATAGGAAGAGAGAAATCATAGCAGAGTAATAGGGATATGAATTAAATAATGTAGTATTTTGTCAAAACAATCAACTTGGCTGACTGTCCCCAATAATTCATGACCTCTAAATCAACTTCAGTTTCATTCTAATGTATGTCAGGCATTAATTTGATTAGAAAAGGGCAGATAAGTGGCACAGTAGATCAAACACTAGACTTTATGTCTGAAAGAACCATGTTCAGATCTGGTCTCAGACGTTTCTTAGTCATGTGACCCTGGGCAAGTTACTAACTCACTGTCTGCCTCAGTTTCCTCATCTATATAAGGATAATAACAGCCCCTGCCTCCCAGGGTTGTTGTGAGAGTGAAATGGGATAATATTTGTAAAGCCCTTTGCAAACCTCAAAGCATTAAACAAATGCCAGCTATTAGGAAAAGGATTGTAAATGAACCAATTGTTCTCAATTCTCATTTGACTGCTCAAAGGCTCCCCAAGCTATTCCACTATTTCACAATTGTTCAGGAAGCCGGGAGGGTCTCAGCAACAGTCCACTCTCCTTTAACTCATGGGACAACATTCAGGTCAAGAGAAATCTCAGAAGCAAAAAATTCTAGTACCTATGTATTTCCACCAAGGGCACTGCATCTATTATGTTCAAGATTCAGCAATTACATTCAATGATCTTTTCCATATCTTATTACAACCACAGGATTAGGAATACAAACATGATTTATAAATGTATTTTTTTAATTTGAAAAAAATTTTCTTCTTTTTCACCTATTTTCTTTGCCATCCAAGTTGTCATAAAGGAGAATTCTCTTGCTAGTAATGAAAAGCATTCAGTCCATTGCTAGAGAAAGCTTGAGGAGGCACGGGGTGGTAGGAAAAAAGCATAGGATGTAGAGGCACAGCATAGGAACACCTGAATTGTTTTAGATCCACTACTCTGTTAACTGTATAGACAAGTCATGACCTCTCTGAGCCTGTTTCCTTATCTCTAAAATGTTGACAATAATACTTCACATTTTATTATAAGGACTGTAAATTATAAAGTGTTATATAATGTGCAACTATTCTCATTACTATTTATCTGTGCTTTTGCTCTCAATCTGATTCCCCATACTATTTGCTTCAGTAAATTTAAACTATTCTTCCAGATCAATGATTTCAAACCTTTTTTTGATCACATCCTTTTCAGCAAATTTTTTTGAGCACCCCTCCAAGATATGTATGAAATATATATGTATGCATATATATATATATAAACATGTAAATATATAATGATGACTGTGGTAATATTCTACTATATTTTGTACATTACAAAGTATAAAAATTGGAAAATTTTTGTAAATATTATTTTATTTTCCCCCATTACATGTAAAGATAGTTTTCAAAATTCATTTTTTGTAAGATTTTGAGTTTCAAATTTTTCTCCTTCTCTCCCTCTCGCCCCCACCCCACCCCCCAAGGCAGCAAACAATCTGATATAGCTTATACATGTGCGATCATATAAACTTATTTCCACATTAGTCAAGCTGTGAAAGAAGAAACAGAACAAAAGGGAAAAGCCACCAAAAAAAAGGGGGAAAATAGTATGCTTTGATCCACATTCGGACTCCATAGCTCTTTCTCTGGCTGTGAATAGCATTTTCCATCATGAGTCTTTTGGAACTGTCTTGGATTACTGTATTGTTGAGAAGAGCTAAATCTATTATAGTCAATCAGCACACTATGTTGCTGCTACTATGCACAATGTTCTCCTCCTTCTGCTCACTTCACTCAGCTTCAATTCAGGTAAGTTTCCCAGGTTTTTCTGAAATTGGTCTGCTCATCATATCTTATAGCACAATAGTATTCCATCACACTCATGGGCACTCCCTCAACTTTTCTTTCTTTGCCATCACAAAAAAGAGCTGTTGTAAACAGTTTTGTACGTATTGTTTCCTTTTTTGAAAAGACCTCTTTGGAATACAGGGATCAGGGGTATGCGCAGTTTGAGATCCCTTTGGATATAACTCCAAATTGCTCTCCAGAAAGGCTGGATCAGTTCACAACTCCACCAACAATGCATTAGTGTCCCTATCTTCCCATATCTTCTCCAACATTTTCCAACAGTCATCATTTTCCATTTTTATCTTATCAAACAATCTGATAGTTGTGAGGTGATACCTCAGAAGTTGTTTTAATTTGCATTTCTCTAATCAATAGTGATTTAGAGTATTTTTTTCAGATGATTATAGATAGTTTAATGCCTTCTTCTGAAAACTGCCTCTTCATATCCTTTGACCATTTATCAATTGGGGAATGACATATTCTGATAAATCTGACTCAGTTCTTTATGTATTTGAGAAATGAGGCCTTTATCAGAAATTCTTGCTATAAAAATTGTTTCCTGTCTTTCTGCCTTCCTTTGGTTTGTGCAAAACCTTTTTAATTTAATGTAATAAAAATTATCTATTTGTATTTCATAACGTTCTTCATCTCTTGTTTGGTCATAAATTCTTCCCTTCTCCATAGATTTGACAGACAAACTACTTCTTACTCTCCTTATTTGCTTATGATATCACCCTTTATGTCTAAATCATGTACCTATTTTGATCTTATCTTGGTGTACAGTGTGAGATACTGGTCTATGTCTATTTTCTGCCCTTCTAAAAAATAGGAATTTTTAAAATGAGATAAAAGTGAAACAAAGTACTTAAGTAATTTCTTCATTAATATTATTTGATGAGATCAGTGTGATTGAATATGCTTCATTATTTTTGAAAATCTTGTTTTATAATACTTTGATATAGATAAAGAAATTGAAAGATCAGGTTCTTAGTTAAATTTTTTTCAGTAACTTATTTAATTAATGTCATAATTGGAAAAATATCTTTCAAAAGATAAGTAAATTCAACGGGAAAAAGTGCATCATTGGGAAGGCTTATTAAAATCATGATAACCCTTTTTCACTCTCATCTACCAATTATGTTAAGGTTTTTTTTATTGAAGTTCATCGAATAAATTTTCATGTTCTCTAAGGTTACAAATAAGAGAAAGGTGTCACACTTTTATAGTTTTACCAAAAAGATTTGAAATCTGATGAAACTCTTTATTTGGAAGATCTTTTAAAAGGGTCAGAAAGTTCTGTTTCCAAATTTTAACTATTAAGTAGATAAGAGGGGTTTTTTTTTTTAAATAGGTGATACATGATTGTTTTCAGCAACAAAATCACTTAACAATGGAAACATTTCCAAAATGCTCTCTTCATAGTGCAAATTTCTTTTGAAAAACAACTAATTTCTCATTCATTGTTTATATTACCTTATCAAATAGAAATTGGGCGTCTCGTTTTTTAAAAAATTATCTGTTAGGTAGCATCCTACTAACAACCACTTGTCATTACAAAAATCAGCAAATTTGGAATATACATACATATAGCAACATAGCTATATAAATTCAGCAAAAGAAAAATTCACAATCTATCTTTTTTAACTTAGACAACTCTTTTAGGGATTTTGCCATGAAATAACCAGCAAATTTCTGTGTGACACAAAAGGTTTTCATGGACACCCTCAATTTCAGTATGGAGACTGCACTATGAAAATGTTATATTTAAAAATTAAATTAACCATATGAATGCCATCCTGTAGCACTTTGAGAATTTCTTTTCTTGCTACTAGAAAAGAGAAGTTATGGGTTACTTTTCTGTTAACACCACTCCCACCTTTCCAACTCTCTCTCTCCTCTCTCTTTCTCTCTCGGCTGTATCTATTGTGTTAAGGTCTTTCCAGATAACTTGTCTCCTTAACATGGAGTCCCTTGACTATGAATGACATTTATATGTGACACTATGTAACCTTACCCCTGAAATCCTTTTTAAAAAAAATCTAGTGGCTACTACACTCAAAGTTCACGCACCACTACTCCCCCCATCCCATAAAAATACTAGTTTTATTAAAGAAATCATGTACTTTTGAGAACATATCTGATCTAGTCCATTTTTCATTTAGTGGCTTACAAAGAAGTAATTCTTCATTTCATCAAAGGAACAGAATCAAGGAAATATCATAAGTTGAAACATGTTAAAAATATCTGAACTTTCATCCAACTGAATAGCATAACTCCCACACTGACTAATATGTTTTCATACATGTTTTTTCAAATCTTGAGCAATACTTTCTACACATCTTCCAACAGAAATTGCTAACAAAGGAACACATTTTTGTTTGTTACCATATTGTTTTCCATGTATTATTTCAGTCATTTTTTTACCATGGCAGGAAGAATAAGTATCTCTCTAATATATGTATATACTGGTCTTTCACCATCGAGTAACACTTCAAAAGAGGCTTCTAAATAATTTTTTTTTAATTTTGTGAAATTTTATATAGTACTAGATTCTTTAAAGTACCAGACTAAATATAACTGAAAAAACATGGAGATGTGTCTTCATGTTTTACAGGAAATTTTTAAAATAGTGACAACTTTATGCCATTATTTGCTACCATCATCAGGCAAAACACATTACAAGTAAGGTTCAATATTAACTAGGACAGATTTTAACCTATATTTGAAATCACCAAATGTCTGCCTTTTGGGGCCATCTTCCTGTTGGATCTGATCTGATCATCATTTTAATCTCACAATACAGCTGATGCAGCGCTTGTCCTGGGAGGAAATGTGTCAATGGTGCCCCTTTTTCTTTGCTTGCTTGTGCTTGGCCTATTATCATTATTTTTAGTTTGTATTTCATTACACAAATATTTTGAGCCATTTGTCCATTTTTGTGAGGGTTAATTTAGTCAAAATTAGATAATATGATCTGTAAAGCTTATTTTAAAAATAAAAAGTCTAACATTTTCTTCATGTACTCCACTGGATTATCTTGTAAACCCCCTACATTGGAGACCATTTGAAAATAACTACATGACCCAACTAGACCATTCATATGTGGAGACAAGGTAGACTTATGCCTATTTACAAAGCAACTATTGGGTTGTCAGACAACTTATAGGGTCATGATTTGGTCCAAGTAAAGGAATATCTGATCCCCTTATAAATTACTAGATACACTTAAGCATTGGTTAATAGAAATAAAGCAGTAACAACAACATAATAGTGGAAAATTAACCGAATTTAGTACTTGTGTTTCTGGAGGTGATGTGACATTGATAGCCTGTGATGGAAAACAAAGCACTGAGTGTAGAGTGGGATTTTTAAAAATAAGAATATTTACTATTTCTTTAACTTAAAAGTAGAGCTTTGTTCCAGTAGTCAGGTTAAAAAGTAAAAAGATATAAAATCATGGAAAACAAAAAATACATGATTCCTTTTCATGATAAAATTCCTCTGTATCTGACCAATGCTACAATATCATTCAACAATTAGCTAAAATACTCTTATGTTAATCCTTCAGGGTTCTCATTCCCTTAAACTAAATTACTAAGTGACAAGGTGCTTAGTCCTAAGACCCAACCTTGTAGAACAAGTGACTAAGATTCTGGAATTTAGCTGTTGCTTAATAAGTGACTAATAGAGAGTTCCCATATTTAATGGGTTTAGAAAAGTGTGCAGGTGGGAGGGAAGAATTAGGAAGTCCTTGATCCTTGAGATTAAAATTTTTACAAAGTAGACTGGGGTGGGGAGAAATCTAAAAAGCAATTCAGGTTCCTTGGGACAGGGGCCAAGATCTTCCTGGTAGGTCATACAGGTAAAGGAGCAAGTCTGAGTCAGAAGGTTTCCCTGAATCCCTAATTGGAAATATCCTGGAGTAGAGTGGATGTAAAAAACAATGGTTTGCCAAAAAGGACAAGGACTTGTCACATTAAATGTTGACCTCTGCCATTAAGATGGGAGCTTCCAGCAAAATCTTGATACTGTTCTCTCTCTTAAAGGGATCAGGCTTAACATATCCAAATCAAGCTGTGGAAAAAAGAACCTTTGAAATTACCCAGTAAGCATACTAAGCCTCCTAAAAAAGAAATTAATACTAATGAAGTTAGGGACTCAGGATAATTTAAACAAAATCATAATCTTTCAGTCAAAAATAAACATCTACAAATACATCACCAAATATAATTTGATTCCGAAATTGTTATTTGCCTCCGAGCAAAAGGATGATTTTTTATTTATTTATGTTTTGCTACTTGTCAGAGAAAAAGTAAAGCACGAAGGATAAAAAGCAATTTCAGTGAAGGAAGAAGGGGAGGGTGCCTAGATTCTAAACAATGTGCCAAAGTGCACTAAGTGTGAGTGGCAAAGTGGCAGGACAGAACTGACGGAGAAGTATAGTATATGGTTTATCACTTTAAACTGAATTTATAAGCCATTATTCCTAGTCAAACATGATTTTTAGTTTTCACTATAAAATCAATGATATACACACTAAAAATTTCATTTTTGGTACCATTCACTTCTACTGCAAAAGAAAAAGAAAGGAAGTATCTGAAAGCAGTCAATTCATAAACAGGCAAACCCTATGTTGTGAATATAAGGCAAACCTGAGACACCAAAATAACCGCATAAAATTTTACAGAAAACTGTGTCATAGGACAAAGAAGGATGGTAAATCCTTGACTCTCACTAGCTTTCAGTCTTGCCAAATGAAAAGATCAAATACTAAAATTGTTACAGTCTCATAGGTTAATTTGAGTATGGCCCTTTCTAGATCAGATTATAGTAAACTCTTTGATAATTGGATGTGCAATCCTGATGTAATTGTATTCCAGGCAGTGATGCCAATTAAAAACTTCCCAGATGAGAAGGAATCTTTTCCCCAGGATCTTCATTACATACTCTTAACCCAGTGGGTAAAACATTAAATATTATTGGTGTCCTCTTGTTTCTAAGGGCATATCCATGGGCCATTTCCCACAAGATTCATCCTGCAGGGCATTACTACTATATGCACTTGAAAATTTCTATTTCTTAGCTGGCATACAGAATAGGACACATAAAAATACAATTTAAATATATTCAGTGGGCCACATGCAGCTTTATGCATTTTATAAATTCTAGGATTAGATAAAACTATACTATTTACTTTGCTTGTTATAACAGCATTGACAATCCCAAATTAGAAAAAAAAATAAAACTAAAAGAATTTAAAACTGGATAAGTGACAGATAATCAGAACATGTCTCAGTTTGAAGGAACCTGAGAAATTATCTTTGTTCAACCATCCACCCAATACAAGAATCTTCTTACAGACAAATCTTCACCGAACATTTCCAGGGTCAGAAAACTCATTGCCAACCAAGCAGCCCGTTCCATTTTTAATGCACAGACAATTAATAGAATATTCTAATGTTGGCATCATGCAAATCCATCTTCCCCTAGCATCCACCTCCTAGGTACTGGCTTGGCCTTCCTGGTCACACAAAATAGACATCTACTTCTCTGCCTCAGCCTGTTCCCAGGGAAAAAGGGGATATGATCTGTCTGCCTTTGGCATTCTTATTAGGAATAAATGGAACATACTTAAACATGTCTTTCAAGGTACAAAAGTGCTACACACATGTGATTGTGAAATTTCAGCTATTCTCCATTTTCTGCCAACTCACATTTATTGCAGGCAATAAGAAGTAAGAACAAGGGATTTGAAAGAGACTTGAGGAAGACTAAAAGATAACGAAAAGATAATAGCATATGCATACAAGAATATCACCAGATGATAGAATATGCAACCAGAACTGCTACTCAAAAAATTTATAATAAACATTTCTTTAATATTAAGTGAGAGAAGGACAATGATTAATAGAGGGAATATTCACATTGAATAAAATGACAGTACCTTGATAAACTCAAATCAGTGAAATCATAGATAATTGATGTATTGAAGTACTCATTAATTGGTGGTACAACGGAGAGAGCACGAGATCTGGAGTAAAGAAGACCTGAGTTCAAACATGGCCTCAGACCTTTACTGGTTGTGAAACCCTAGGCAACCACTTAACCTGTTTGTAATGTACAAGTCAGCTCAAAATTTATTAAAGAATGTGATAGCCTTAAATATATGGTGCTGTTGTCTGTCTGTGGTCCCTAACTGAAGTCATAAGACTTTAAAATAGGCAATATATGAATGCAGGAAAAAGCAATGGAAAGAAGTCAAAGAGAGACATAGGAGAGCCTAGGACTATGAAAGGAGAAGTGAGTAGAAATAGAACCATGAAGAACCCTAAGGGGAGAGAGGTGGTCAAAAAGATGAGAGAAAAGCTACCAGGATTTTGAAGGACAATCAAGTACTTCATTACGGCATGTTGTAGGTGGTCATGTGTAACTGCTCAATTTAATTCCTCCTATTACAGGTCAAGTTGTGTAATAAAAACTTAATAAAAACATAATAAAAATGGAAACATAATAAAAACCCTTTCCAAACACATGGTACAAGGCAAAAGATGCTGAATTTGGCTCCAGAGTTTGGATCCTCACTCTACCATTTACCACCTATATTACCTTGGGAAATTCACTTCAGTTCCCTGGGCCTCAGTTTCCTTATATGTAAAAAGAGAGAGCAGGACTAGATGACCTCTCAGGCTCTTTCTATCTATGGTCTTAAAATCCATTTATTGAGTCATCAGTCAGGGTTACTAATTTAAGCAGTTATTAGGCACCTACCCTGTGACAAATTCCAGGATTACAAAGAAAGGCAAAAACATTCCCTGACTTAAAGACCCTTACAATCTAATGGAGAGACAAGATATAAATAACTAGGTGTATAGAAGACATACAAATAGTAGATGTAAGTAATCTGAAAGAGGAAGGCATTAGCAGCTGGAAGGCCCAGGAAAGGCTCTCTTGTATAAGGTAGGATTTGAGCCAAATTTTGAAGGATGTCAAGGAAACTCAGAAATAGATGTGAGGGGGCAGAGTATTCCAGGCATATAAAGGTACAGAAGGTGACAGGAAATGGGGAGCTGTGAGTGAGAACTGTAAAGTGGTAAGCATTGATGGATCATTGAGTGAAAGGAATAAAACCTACCAGGGCTGGAAAGATAAAGAGGCACATTATGAAAAGCTTTAAATGGTAGCCAGAGGACTCCTTAGAGCCCAGAAGGAATAATAATCTACTGGGGGTAAGAGGGTCAGGCTGAGGCTTTAGAATGGAGGCAGGGAGACCAGATAGATGGCTATAGAAAGAGTCTGTGGGGGAGATGAAGAAGATCTGAACATGGGTTATAGTTATATGAGTGAAAGGAAGTGGAACACACAGGAGAGGAAGGTAAAATTGACAAGATCTGACAATGTGTTTTTATGAAGAGAGAAGGAGGAGTTCAAACAGATCCTGAGGTTGCAAGCAGGGCTAACCGGAAGAATGAAGATGACTTCAACGGAAATAGGAGAATCTGAAATAGGGTAAGAAGTGTTTGAGGAGAAATATGAGTTCTATATGTGGAGAGCATGAGTCTGATATCTATGGGATATCCAATGGCAGTTGGTGATATGTGACTGAAGCTCAAGAGGAAGCCTAGAGACACATATAAGGATCAGGAAAGCATCTTCATCGTGATAATTGAAACAAAGTTCTAGTACAACAAAAGAAGCTGGACATCCCTTTGATGTTTATATTAAATAAAAGCGCATACTATTTTCCCCATTGTGTTTCTAATAGAGCTAGATAACCAAGAAGAAAGGGCGGTAACAAAGCAGTATGAATGTGGTGGGATAATGAAGAGTGATCCCATCATTTTAGAAATATATTTGTCAAGTTAGCTTTTGCTTCAGTATCAGAAACTAAACAACTAAAATAACATCTGTAAAAAGCTCAAAAAGGTTAAAAAAAATTTATACATCTATAATATTGGAGCTATTGTATCATTTAATAGCTTTTGCAATATACAATTTAAACATGTATAAGAGGAAGAGCAATACCTTTGAGGTATGAAATATCTTTGATTTAAGTTACAGTTAAAAAATAAAATTATAATAAATCTTAGCTTTTGTGAATTTACAAAAGATCTTTCCCTTGTCAAACTCAAAAATTAGTTTTTAAAACCCTTCAGTGTTTACAATTTGTCCTCTTGATTAACACTAAAATTTACAATTTTCAGGATGCCACATTCACGTACTCCTTTCTACGTGAAAAATGGCACCATTTTGTTTGCAAAAATTTGAAGGAAGGAAGGGAGGGAGGAAGGACAGAGCTTTTTCCATGGTTCTAGGTTATGATATTTTAAAAGTTATCTCCTCCACTGCAAAATGTTTATAAAACAATCTTTAAAAGTATCATTAATAAAAATACATAGAACAGATGGGACAATTATTTGAAAACAGCCCACTATCCTAGTGTCATTTCTTCATGTTATCTCTAGAAAGACAGCTCTCTGGCCAGAACACTTTCACGGTTACCAATTTAGGAGATATGAGAAGGAAGTGATTCCCAAGATATATTCCCTGGTTACAAACTACTACCTTCTGTTCCCCAAAGAGTAAACCTGAGTTACAGTCAGCAGAAGCACATCAGCTGATCTCAGGGTGCACAGGGATGAAGAGAATGTAGAAAGCGATTATCTCTAAAGTAACAGTGATACAAATCACATACGGCTTTAGAGACTGTGGCAGTCTCTAGAAAGAAAGTGGAAATCAGTGTACATTCCAGAGCATGAATGTACGAGTTCTCCACAATTCATTCACAGGTGCCTTTCAACATATACCTAGGTGCCGATTAGTGAAAATAGTGAATCCCCTAACGTTGTGGCATATATTTGAATTTGCACTATTTGAATCATAATTACATAAAATATGGCAACTGATTCCAGTCCAAAGGAAATATGTAGTGCAAATTCAAATAATGGGACCACTTCAGGAGGGATTTATTATATATACTAATCAGAAGTTGGCTGAATGAAATTAACTGAAATAAAACAACCCTATGGACATTGAATGAAGGTATGCATTTATTACCATCCACATCCACCTAAAGATCACAGCTTCTTTTTGCCTGATATGGATGATACAGGGCTATTAGAGCTGAAGTTCTCATTCTGGGAGACTTTTGCATCAGACTCACCTGCCTACATCTGCAGAAATTCAGATACAGCCAAGAAGAATCTATAGAATTGTTTATTTTCCCATTTCTACGGGTATATTACAGAACAGATGACCACAACTAGGAAGGGCACAGCATAATGCAAACAGCATGAGACTGGGAATCTGGATTCTAGCTCTGGTTCTAGAATGAAACTCCTTTAGCTTCAGTTTCCTCATTTGCAAGAATAGAGGGTTGGACAAAGTTATTTCTAACATCCCCTATGGCATTAGAAATTTCCCAAAGTTATCAATGAGTTAATGCTTAAATCAGTATCATGGTGCTTAACCTTAACCTTAGCCTTTTTTTCATGCCTTGACGCCCAAAACAATGATTTACTCAATGGTATATAGGAAAAATCCCATAAATTGTCATTTGTTCACTATATGAACTTTTAAACCAAGTAGAACCTTGGTTTTCACTAAGTCTACCCTTTCTGTAAATGAATGGAAATATCCACACACCCATAAGTTTTGCTCAATTTCCTTAAGCATTTGTTTATTTAAAAAAAAGGAGAAATACTCAAAACTACACTCCTAAATGATTATCCTGACATCACCCAGATGAGATAAATATCCCATGCTGCTCCCATACCTCTTAATTATCTCTACTCTGACTTAGTAGGCATCTCACTTCTGCCACTGGGCAGGAAGAGAACTGATGAGGCTTAGATCTACAACTCTGCCACAAAGGGTGGATAACTCTAGAAAAGAAAACAAGTATAACTACTAAGCATGAGAAACCCCCACTCATGGGATCCTAATGCCTTTCTCCTAGGAGGAAAAGGAAAATCAAAAAACCTCTCTTTGAACACTGCAATACTCATGTGTTCAAAAGTAGAACATAGCAAAATGAGCTGTAAGCTTAGTTACCACCGCTACAGGTAGAAAACAAAATCTACCAGACATCAGTGCCTATTTAGGTATAAAATGCTATTTTAGAAAATGTTCAAGAATACTTCTAGCTGCATTGTTCAAAATATAATAAGTCATTTTCCTACCAATACAACATTAAAGCCTAATAGTGTCATTACTGGGCTTAGAATAAGAAAAATTAAATCCAATCTATGCTGTATCACATTCCATTTTCTTTTCCAAATCAAGGATAGAGAATGTTGGCGGACTTTATCTTTCTATTTTATTTCATATGGTATTGATTTTCAAATGTTTACAACCTAGGTAATACGTATAATATTGCCCATTCATAATGTTAGAAAAACTTCAGTAAGTTATTTAAAAAACTGGTGTAAAAATGTCCATTGAGACATTTTCTAAACCATGAATGCTTCAGACAGAAATGAAAAAAATTATATTTTATTTCAGAATCTTTAAGCTTGATTGATTTTAACACTACATATTTTAAAGCTGGATAAAACTGACTGTGAAAAAAGCCAATGGAAAAAACAATTTGTTTTCCAAAAGGACAACTAATGTGTCTTGACTTTTGAATAGCTACCTGTTTTGTTTTAAAAAATGCCTCCAGTTTCTAACCCTTTTATTTCTTTAGAGGAAATGACTTCTATTGTACTTAGCACGCTTACTTTCAGATAACAAAAATTTCTATGAGAATGTACAAAATTCCTCTGGAAAATAAAAGTTTAAAAATTATAAATAAAGTATCTCCGGGTCCACTCATCGAACACAGTTGTGATCTTACTTAAAAACACAAAAGTCAGTGTTATATGTCAGTGACTCCTTAACATCTTCAGGATGAAATAGATATAAATTTTAGCATTCAAAACCTTTAAAACTTACCCTCTCTCCTCCTGGTACCAATCATTTCAGTTCTCTTATATGTTACAACTCCCCCATGTACTTGGAAATCCAGTGACATTAGCCTCCTTGATATTCCTCAAATGAGACACACAATCTCTCTACTCCAGGTATTTTTTGCTAGGTTGCCCCCCACGTTGGAAAGTTCTTCCTTATCTCCACCTCCTGGTTTCCTTCAAGTTCCATCAAAAATCTCACCTCCCATAGGAAGACTTACCTGATACCCCAAATTCTAGTGCTTTCCCTCTGCTGATTATTTCCAACTTATCCTATGTGTAGCTTGATTGTACAGTTATTTGTCGTTTTCCCCATAAGACTGAGAATCTTGAGAAAAGGGTTTGTTGTTTTCATTTTTGTACTCTCAGTACTTAGTAAAGTGCCTGGCACGTAGGTGTTTAAAAAATGTTTATTGACTGACTGATCATTTAATAGTATCTAATGCCTATTCTAATGTTGGTGGAGTAGTTTTCACATCTGATTGTTAAAACAGGAATTTAGCAAGGTCAAAACCTGTTCCTGAGGATAGAAACTCATTCCACTCCACAGCACCTATAACCCCTGCACATCTGGAAATTCCTTTGAAGAAAAAAAGAATTAGATCTACAGAAAGAGATGTGAGAGTACATAAGGGAAAGAGAAAATGACAAGAATTGTCTAGAATTTTTTCTTTAAGGATCTTCAAAGTGCTTTAAAAAGAATGATTATCCCCCACGTTATGAATGGGAAAAATGCAGAAGGAAAATAGACACAATGCTGTGTGGTGACTTGATGACAAATTGGAATCTCAGGCAGTATTCTCATCAACGAAACTGCATGGCTGCTGACAACCAAAATTTCTAAAAATCCTCTATAACCGGAAGCCTTATTTCCAGGAAAGATGTCACAGTTTGCATGGGGTTAGGCAGGTGTGATAACATATATGTCTTAAAACTTCAGTATTGGGGAAAAGGGATGCTCAAACATTTCTCAAAGCAAAATTGCTATTAATCACATTCATCTTTGGTTACTCTCAGGGAAACAGTTGTTCAAAATTTTAGAACTTCTCTTCAAATGTTATACACAATAGTATTTTTAACAAACTAAATCCATTTAAAAACTAATATTCTTAGTACAAGACTGGACTAGTATACACATATTAAAACTGTGCACAGCCTAACTCTAAGAGGCAGTAACTTTTTTTTGAGGGCTGAATACTGAAACTGAACAATACACTTCCATCTGACCTCCTGTGTCTTGATTAAACCTATCAGATTACTGGTTCTAATTAAGGATCATGTTACTAGCTCCCACATAGTTATTAATGTGCATTATTGCCATTAAAGGCAATTTTGACTTCTGCTGTGAATCACCTAGAGTAAAATTTAATTATCAAACCCAGAGGAGGAGAGTGGGGAGAAGTTAAAATGGCTTCTTGAAAAGCATATGTGGTTCTGTGTTAAGGTTTTGCAGCATTTCCTTTGTTCTGCTACAAAGCAATGACAAAGAAACAAACTCTTGCTAAGTCTTAAAAAGTAACTCCTCGAGAAGGCAGCAGAAAACTCTCTAGAGTTCTTTTGATTTGTGCTGCTCTTTTAGATATACTAAAGAAAGGGAATTCTTTATACATTTTCCTCAAAGTTTGAGGGCATCATGTACAAGAAAATAAAACGACAAACGAGTTCAGCTGACACATTATCTTACTAGTATATGTTTTGAAACAATACCTATTCACTTAATCCTTTATGGAGAAACACTCCTCTGCCTCTTTTAAAGATAATGTTCATTTTTTTTTAAATGCACCTAATTGGTCTAGGTCTATGACTTCATTTCTATATAGAAACTATCAACTGAGACTAGTCTCAAAGATATGCCGGGGGTAATCCGTAACTAAGCGACTTGCCCCAGATCACACATTCAAATTACAGGTTACAGAGTAAAGACCTGAATTCAGGCTTTCCTGAGTCCTTAGCTGAATTTTTATCCACTGTTTGTCATATTGTCTCTCCCTGCTCAACTTAAGAATTTTAAAAGCAATTAATTAGGTAGTTGAAGTTAGCATTAAATTAAAAACTGTTCTTTTGATGGCCATTTTCTTTCTAAGAAGAAGCAATGTGGCACAGTGAATTGAGATCTGGCCTGGAAACCAGGAAGAAATGGGTTCGTGTTCTGTTTCACAAACACACTGGCTATGTGACCCTGGCCAAGTCCCTCTACCCTTCACTGCTCAGGTCAACACTTTGAAAACTGTAAGTTGCAGAGATGTCACCAAGGTTCAAACTGTTCCTCTCTCTCTCTAACACATCACCAAATTTAATATAATTGGTCAGTCTTGTGTCAGTTTAATTCAGTAAACTTTGACTAAGCACATACAATGTGAAAGGTATACGCTGACCTCATACTGGTCTGTGATATTTTAATAAAAAGCTAATGAACTACTAAGCAATAAATGTGATTTATTTCCTAAATTATTTTGTACTGTTTATTCATCTTGCTGGAGAATGGTACTTGAGAGTCAGCCTTGGAGGTAGGAAGACCTGAGTTGAAGTCCCTTCTCTGATACACATACCAGCTGTACAACCCTGGTAATGTCTCAATGACTGAGGCAACATTTAAAGACTGAAGAAAAGGTGTCATTCTGCCTTAATAAAAGGAGATTCTTCATCCAGGAATTCCCTAAATCAATGACAGCCCCGGCTCAGTCCATAAACCCTTTCCCATATCAGCTTATTTATCCAGTCATCAGCCACAACAGTTTCCACAAGGAAATATATTCACTGATAAACAATAAAATAAGATTTCTCACTTAAAATGAAAGCATTAAAATTGGAAGAGATTTTGTGCTTACCCTTTGAAGAAAAAGAATTTTGGATTGGGAGTCAGTTGATCTTGGTTTAATTTTTAGTTTTTTCTGTTTAACTGACCATGTGAGTTTGGACAAGCAACTTTAAATTCTCTGAGTTTTGATCTACTTGGTTTTTAAATTAGAGGATTGGATTTCCGACTCACTAAGGCCTCTTCCAGCTCTGGTATTATGTCATTACTATATAATTCATAAATTTACATTTTTGATTTTTAAGTTCAAGTTATCTCAGAGAAAGCAACAACTATTCTCTCCAAATGTATGAAAAGACAAGTAGTGGCAAAAAAGTATATGTGTGTGTGTGTGTGTGTGTGCGCATGTGCATGTGCATACCAATAAAGAATAATACAAAATGGAAATAAGTAGAAACTTTAGAAGAAATTTAGTCTTGATGTTTAAGAGAACATTCTCTCTTTTACAAATCTGAGCCAATGCAACATATTTCCATTGGGTACTGTAGACTCTCTGCAAATGTTAGGGAGAGATTGTACAGTTACCTCTTGGGATCTTCTAAGGGTAGGAGTGCCCAGAGGCAGGGGATGGACACAATCAAGTCATAGGAACTTTTCTAATACTCTGATGACATGACCAAAAATGTCAATCATGATAAGCACTTTTGAAACAGTTGTTCCACAGAGACGTAAGAAATGAAAATTATAGCGTACAAGAAAAACTAAATTCTGATTTCTGAGAGCTAATTGTAGTCAAAGAACAAATATAAAGTCCCCAAATCAATTCCCCTTCCTAGGGAAAAAAAAAATCTGCCTAAGATGACTGGCTATGCAAAGCAGGAAATTCAGGTGTTTAGTCGGATTAAATAGAAAATTTAAAAATTATTCCTTTGCCTACTCTCCAATTGTTATTTTATTTTTAATCTCATTTCAATAACAAATTATCCTTATCTGCATGTCTGCCCAGAGGAACTAACCACAAGTAACTGAAATAACCTTAACCCTATTACCCCCATATCACAGTTAGGAAAAAACAAAGATGTGAATGAGACCATCCCTAGGAACATTTCAGAGGGGCAGTATTGTTAATCTTTCCTGTTTTCAATTTCCATTTCCAAAGCTAATTCTAGTAGCAGAAACTGCATTCTGAGTAGGTATCCCACATGGCTAGATCAAAAAAAAAACAAACAAGGAAAATTATTTGCTTTTGATTTTTAATTCCTCAGAAGAGAGAACCCAGGTGACTAGGCAAGTAACAATCTGATAGAAGGGTTTTCTTAAATTAAATTTCCCAGTTCTTAATCTACTGTAATTCATCTACCTACATCTACCTCATCAAAGTTATGGTCATTAAATCTGGAAATTATTGCCTGGAAAAGATACATTCACAAATAATTACTCGTCAGTCATTTCAGTCATGTCTGACTCTTCTTGACTGCATCTGGGGCTTTCTTGGAAAAGATATTACAGTGGTTGGCCATTTCGTTCTCCAGTCCATTTTACAAATAAGAAACTAATACAGGGTTAAAAGTGACTTGCCTACGTTCACACATATAGTAAGTGTCTGAGGCTATATTTGAACTCAAGAAGATGAGTCTTCCTACTTCTTACTTCCCACTCTATCCAGTGCACCACTTAGGGGCCTTCACAAATATTTAGTTTTGACACCCAAAGGCAAGAGGACATTACAGCACAAATGGATTTGGATTCTGAGGACTTTAAATTCAAATCCAGCTCTTCTGCCTGTGTGGTCTTGAGCATGTAATTTAACTTCTCTGAGGCTCAATTTCCTCAGAACAATGTGTTGGACTAGGTGATATTTGAGGTTCCTTTTAATCCTAAACATGTTAAAAATCTACAAAATGAAATTTTGCTTATCTAAAAAGGTTATTTTATTAGCCTAAATTTTAATGTCAACATAAAAATAAAAAATTAGCTCATGCTGAAACATCAAGCAGCTTAAATGTTAAAGATGATGAAGGTTGATTAAAATTTTTTTGATTGATTTTGTTTGAAAGCCTTTCCAAAACAAAAGATGGCATACTATGGAAGAGTAGGCTCCATAAGAACATAGCTTTAAAGCTGAAGGGTAGCTCGAAGGTTATTCATTCTAAGGCCCTCATACTTTACATATGAGAAAACTAAGACCTCACGAAGCTAATGACTTCTTCAAGGTCACCCAGATTAGTAAGTATGAGAGACTGTCTTTGAGGTCAAGTCCTTTGACTCCAAATCTAGCAGTCATTACACTATACTACTCCTATAATCAGAAGTTGATGGTGCTATATTATTTAAATGATATCCATCTGAACAAAAGACAGTGTGGTATAGTAGAGAGCTGGCCTTGGAGTCAAGAAAATCTTAATTCAAGTTCCTTCTCTGCCAATATGGGCTATGTGACCCTTGACAAGTCACTTAATCTCTCATTGCTCTAGATATCTCTCTAAAACAAAAAGCTGCAGAGAGGGTTCTGACTTGAATCTGTAGAAAGACTTCACAAATCCAATCCCTATCCTTATCCATTTCAACATCAGCACAGACTACAAACTCTGCTAACAAATTTATTTCAAAGATCTTAAAAAAAATAAATTAGCAAATGGGATTTCTTTCCATGACTCCTGCCAAAAATATAAACCACAGACAAAAAAAAATCATACAACAGGTTTCCTCTAGAAATATCCAATTTTTGTTAAGGATGATAACCAAAGAAAAATTCATTGTTGTCTTTCCCAGGAATATTTGAAAAATAAAAATAGACCTTTTTATCTCCAGTGGAAAAACATACCCAGAATAATTCTTGTGGGTTAGACTTTAATCATCTCCTTAATGGACAGAAATTTGAGAAATAGAGTGTGACTTTTCTCATAGTTTAAATGCTTAATAAATACTTTTTGACTGACATTTAAGTTAGAGATTATTAACTTTAGAAACTGATATGGCTGGAAGACCACTGGGATCTAGGCCTGACCTTTTTCCCCTCCAAAGTCTGATAACGCAGCCTGTTGCTTTTATTAGTATCTTCAAACGACATAGCTATACACAGTGATCAATAACACCACTACCACCACCACTGTCACTCCACTACACATAACGCTTTTTTATATTTTCAACTTCTCACAAGTAGAAATGATACTCATTATTATGGGATTCCAATTACAAAATTTTTGCAGATATCAGCATCTCGTATTTTTTTTTTTACTTTTTCAAGACACTTAGACATTTTCTCCTCACAACTACACTTTCACATAAATATATTTCAGCACATTATATGTACTGTCAACTAAGAGACAAACCTTTGTCTTTGAGGTTCTCGTGGTCAAAAAAATCTCTCCCTCAACAGACTTTCAGACTCCAGGAAGCTACGACTAAGAGAAGACAACTTATAAACACTGTAGAAGTGGTACCCAGCAAGTTACTATATACTGAGATGCCTTCATAATACTTTTCCTTATGATCCTGTAGCTGAACTTCCTTTTTCCTTGCCTCATACATAAGTTAGGCATCAATATCTCTCCCTTCCTTCCTTCCTTCCTTCCTTCAATAAACCAATGCCTAACAGCTATCATGACTAAAGTTCATAAACAATGTAATTTTGATGGATTTCTTGAGTAATAATTCAAAAATGGAGCAGCAGGTCATAAACACCTTTAAGTATTCTTCATTTATTAAACTCAATGTTAAGAAATCAAAGAAAAGTGGATACTTTAAATAAATAATACTGACCTAGAATAATTGTTCAGAATTTAAGGAAAGGCAGCCTTGGCAGACTATAACAGAACTATGGTTTTCACAGTAATTACTGCTAACTTTGTTACCTTAAACTGATTTTGCTAATGATAAGTTAAGGATACCCTGACCTATATAACATAGCCTTAGGTTCTGAGTCCAGATATATTTTGACCACACATTTTGCTGTCAGGGAAGAATAAGAGACCAAGCATAACAACAAATTGTTGCCATAAGAAGGCAAAAAAGCATCTCATACAAAACATATCTCATACATCACTCACAGAAAGGGATGGTTTTTCAGGTATATTTTTCATTAGTGGGTAGTTAAAACAATCAAAATTTTCACTGATTAAGTTCAGATGCTTACTGTGTTAATAGGACCTTAGTATCCCCTAAAGTGGAGAATATACTACTAACAGACATACACAGTAAAAACTGATTATCAACTATTTGAGTCAGAAATCTCTAGTAATCAGAATTCCTCCCCAGGCCTTCAGTACAATGATAATGATGTAGATAATGGTCCCATGGACCAAACCCCTCCCCGCCTAAAAAAAACCTCTGATGCTGCCCACAAGACTGCTTGTGGGATGGGGGCGGGCGGAGGTTGTCAGGAACAGTGGCCAGGTAAGAGACAAGCAGCTATGGAAGCAAACTGCCCTTTTCTTTCTATTTCCCTTCTCCATCTACTATCATGAACTATCTTCCCTAGAAGGGTATATAGACAGTAGAGAAGCAAGAAGCAAATACCAAACTTGGTTGAAGAAAGGACAGTGGTTACACAAGAGGGGAAAAGCAGAAAAAGGGCAGAGAAAGTCCAAGTAGCAGTAGTGAACAGATAATAGAGTGAACCCACTGAATGTTTCTGAGTGTTTCTTAGTATTTAAAAGCTAGGTAGAGGTAGGCAGGGTGTATGTCAGCGGGTGTCTATATTCTTTTCCCTTGAAAACTGGTAATCCATATAATAGAGCACAGAAGACAGCTCTTAATAACCAAAACTATGTGACTGATCAGAATACCTCATTCCTTGACCATATCAAAGAATTTGCTGTATCGCCATAACAGTAGGTTACAGACTGCTTGATTCACAAACATTTACAACAATCTGCTTTAACATGCTTTCAGCAGAAACGTTTATTGGATTCCCCAAAAAAGGCTTTTAAAAATAGTAGTTATAGGTGCTTAAAAGATAAAGTTATTACCCATTTGATAAATGATCAAAGGATATGAACAGGCAGCTTTCAGAGGAAGAAATTAAAGATATCTATAGTCATATGAAAAAAGCTCTAAAACACTATTGATTAGAGAGATGCAAATCAAAACAACTCTAAGGTACCACACATCACACCTATCAGATTGGCTAACATGACAGAACAGGAAGATGATAAATGTTGGAGAGGATGTGGGAGAGTTGGAACACTAATTCACTGCTGGTGGAGCTGTGAGCTCATCCAACCATTCTGGAGAACGGTTTGGAACTATGCCCAAAGTGCTACAAAAATGTGCATACCCTTTGACCCAGCAATATCACTTCTAGGACTGTATCCCCAAGAGATCATAAAAATGGGAAAGGGTCCCAACATGTACAAAAATATTTATAGCAGCCCTCTTTATGGCGGCCAAAAACAGAAAATCAACAGGATACCCATCAATTGGGGAATGGCTGAATAAATTATGGTAATGAATGTAATGGAATACTATTATGCTATGAGAAATGATAAACAAGACTTCAGAGAGGCCTGGAAGGCCTTATATGATCTGATGCTGAGCAAAATGAGCAGAACCAGGAGAACTTTGTGCACAGCAACAACCACAGTGTGCAAGAGTTTTTTCTGATAGACATGCAACTTCATTGCAATGCAAGGACTTAAAAAAACCCCTAATGGTCTTTTAAGGCAAAATGCCTTCCACATCCAGAGAAAGAACTATGGAATTCAGTAGCAGAATGTAGCAGATCATTTTCTTTTGTATTATATTTTGGTTTGTTATATGATTTCTCCCACTCATTTTAATTCTTCTACACAGCATGACTATAATGAAAATGTATTTAATAGATTGTGTAGAACCTATATAAAATTGTATGCCGTTTAGAGGAAGGAGGGGAGAGGTAGGGGGAAAAAAATCTAAGTTATATCATAGTGATTGTAGAACACTGAAAATAAATAAAATTAATTAAAAAATTTTAAAAAAAATTTAAAAAGATAAAAGTAAACATAGGGGGGAGCAAAATGCCCTAAAATCCTTCCCTTCCCCACCGTTAAAGAAATCTCTTTTTGCCTTTACAGGTGTTGAATCCATGCTCAAAACTTTACTGGAGCAGGAGGAATAATACTTAAGGCTACTGACATCACTTCCTGGTCACCTGAGTAGAAAACAGCCACAAGGAATACCAGGTGCTGGCTGATACTTTTCTGGCAGACCCATCACTGGTGACTCAGAAGGCAAGGGACCTCAGTTCAGCTAAAACAGCTAGGACATGCATTCTAGATACATACATATCCTTGTTGAATACCCTTCCCCTGCTAGACAGACAAATCATTTTCTTTAATTGCTGAATGACCTATAAAACATCTCCTTTCATTTCAAAATACAAGCTACAAGGAGACTGGCCCAGGCCAGAACAGTATTTCCTTTCTTCCTAGACTCTGAGAATCTTAGAGGTGAAAAAGGTCCATAGGGACCATCCAGCTCCAATACCCTCATTTTTCAGGCAAGAACACCTATAGAAATAAAGTAATATGACAAAAGACACACGGTCAGTTATGGCAGAACTGAGATTTCCTAATGTGTATATTTGTGTGTGCGTGTGTATGTGTGTTAATCACAAAATACTACCCTTACAGGTTCAGTATGACCTTCTATATCCCATGGCAACTAAAGTTCACCAACAGTTTTTGAGTTGCTGATGTTAGCACTCTGGGCCTGGGTGTACCTACATGTCAAAGCAAGAAGGTGTCCTAGAACTGGTTTGGGCAGTGAAACAAAAAAGCCCTGTGATGAGCTGTTTAGAATGAGGTTTCCATTTTGCAGTATGTCATACAGACAAGGGATATGTAATATGAAAAGCCAATACATTTCAGGTCAATCCGCACGGGATTCTTGAATCCACTTACACTGTGAAGGTTTGGCCTAACTCACTATCTCATACAAGTTGATGTAATAGCAAAGAGATTTTTCAAGTTTACACACCCAAAGACGCTTATCTCAATGACTCATATTCTCAGAGAGCAAGAGAAGACATGCTCAAGGATACACCAAGATTAGGACATGCCCTAATGCTTATTTTGTACTTAGCTGCTTTTATCATGTATGTGACAACAGGGAAAATACCCCTAAGATTTTCTTACCGGGGCAGCGGGAATAACACACAGAAAATGTTATAGAACTAATAAAGATCTTTAAAAGTAGATAAGAAAGCGACAATCTGTAAATTCAAGAGAAGTATTTCTGCATGGAGAAAGTTTGCCAGCTGACAACACAAAGAAGAGACCTTGGCCTATTTTAACAGAAGTTTATGTCATGGTTAGAACCACAAAAATTAAGGGATGAGATACGAATATATAAGTTCAAATAGCTCCCAAATCATGAAAAACCATGTTCTCACTGGGTAGAAATGTTTTGTAAAATATTTGTAAAGCCAAGTCTCACTAGAGCAGGCAAAAGCTGGAAGGAAATACGGAATCAAGAACTGCCTACAGAAAATAGCTCAATCCTTTGAGTTCACATATGGGACATCTCAAAAGAGAGAGTACAGAGAAAAGGAAACAAGTTTAGGCAATAGAATAGGGAAAAGGCTGAAGACAGCACTATAAAGCACACTTTAAAGGCTGTCAATGGACTATAATGGACAGGTGAAATAATCTTTCTATAGCCAAGTCCTTTACCAAATTTGGAAAGCCACTATTTAATTTTCTCATTAGTAATCAGTAAATGACTTTTGCTCCTTGACCTTCAAAGAGGAAGGAAAGTTCCAACCAGAATATCAGGTATGAAAAAACAATGTTTGAAATAATCTTTCACCAAAGCAAATTAGAAATGTTACTGACATTTTGCTGACTGATTTAATTATGTATTGCATAGTGGCTGATTTTTTAATGTTTATCAAATACCTTGAGAATTACTAGGTTTGCATTTCTTTTTTACAAGCCCATTAAGAGAAAAGGAAATTTTCCATTTTAGATGAAGACAGCAGTAGGGATTTGAAATATCAGCATTCCCAAATGAGCTACTCTGATACAAATATTGATTGGAACACAAATCTGGCAAGAGAGATGAGCAAGCCATGTTCCATCTCCTGTGATGTGAAAAGGGCTATTTGAAGAGCAGTGGAAGTGTAAATTAAACCAGGAGGAGGGTGGAAATCACTAACAAAGCAACCACCCTTGGAAAAGAGTAAAGAGAGTATGATTTTTGATAAAGAATTAATTACATTTATACTGAGAAAGCCCTAACTTTACTACATATGGAAAAATAAGCTCAACAATTTTTAGTTAAATCACAACTCAAATTATTTTGCAACAGAGTTTAATCAAAATAAAAACATGTGTGCAGCTTCTCATTGCCAATTACACAAAACCAGACTTGAAATGAGTTCAATGAATAGAGTGATGAGGGAAAAAAAAGTGGTTAATGTTGAATACCCATATATTGAACACTTGACAACATTCTAACTAAATTAACTATCAGAGCAAGATATAGCTAAAATACTAAAAGGTGCTACGGTGAAATTCATTTAATTCTACCACAGGAGGAAAAATAAAGTCATTTTTTGGGGGGTGATACTTTTAAAAAATATCAAAACCTGTGGTCTAGTTTGCAGAGTGGTACATTTAGTCTACAGGGTCAGCAAAAACCGCATGTGTTTTTATTTTCATCAGCAAGAAGTTTGCTTTAAAAGCCTTTATGCCACAGAAAAACGGAATTCTAATATCTGGGAATCTAAATTCTGTGCTTCCAAAAGACAATATTCCAAGAGTGTCAGCCCCAAGAGAGATTACATTGTATCCCAATATGTTAATCTTTAATACAAAAGTATCAAGGAACTTCAGTGCTATGGTAACTCCATTTGTAGAATTCAGAAAACCCTGGAGTTTGAGGGTTGGCACTGCAACTTGTACTGGCCTTAGGCAAGTGACTCACAACTTTTATGGGCTTCAATTTTCTCATCTGTAAAATGGGCATATAAGAAAACCTAATTCTCAAAGTTGATCAAAAGATCAAATGAGATGATGCAGAAGAAAATGCTTTATAAAAGCTCTATAAAATGGTAAAAAGTTATTTGCTATTATAGTATTAGTAATATTATTAATGAAAAACTGAGCCAACATGAAGTTCTCACCCTCAAGGAATTTAGTATAATTTAAACAGGAACTTATTCTTAGTTAGTTCAATTACCTCTACTGGCATACTTTACCTAATGCTACCTTTCAGGTCTAAGAAAACACAGCCTTGCCTGAAACACTATGGAAGAAGTTATTTTAATAATAGTTAAAGGGCATAAAGTCTTAGAGAAGTTTTAAGGTAGTAGAGATTTTTGGGACACATTGTATTTGAAGGATATATTTCTGGTCAATTAGAATTTCAACTAAGAAAGCTTAAGTATGCCTATAATGGGACTGTTGGGCATACTACTTGAACATGCTAACATTTGTGCCACTGCAAAGAGATCCTATACATCAAGTTAGAGGGACCCTTGAAATTTATGGCCAGCATTGGTGGGGGTGGGGTAGGTGGGTTATATTAACAAAATGAGGCATATACCTAGCATATCACAGAGACATGAAACACTAAAATGGGGGGGGGGGGGAATCCATGAAGTTTACCACTGAAATGCAAAGTACAGGTGAAGAGGAGAGGAAGTAAGCAGTTAGCAAGAAGACAAGGTATCTAGTGATATTCAAGAAAGGGAAAAGGAAAAAGGACTAACTTTTTCTTTCCCAAGAATAACTCAATCTCTAATTTACTATCTAGCTAGAAACTACAAATCTCAGATGAATTTGTTCCTCTCTCTCTTTTATCCATATAACATACACAAACAATGTGCATGCACATTGTGGTATTTTAAATATACCACATGTTCATACATAAAAAGAATCCCCATTTGGGGAAAATACAATCTGTCTCTTCAGGGAAAATGAGGTCTAGAAAGAAGGGGGATAGTAATTCATTAGAGATGTGACCTGGGGTTATTAATAAACCCAATCCCAGACTCAAATTCCTTAAGAGGCAAGAGAAATAACAATAGTCAAGAAGATAGGGGCTGTGAATATGCAGAAGTTGAGAATGAAAGTTTTCAAAATCACCAAGTATTAATTTCTATCTTCTTTATGTTCCAAAAGAACCAGGTAGAGCAATTAATTTATTGTCTCCTTGTGAAAAAGGCTTGATAAGGGTTTGATACTGATAAGGTTTTGGCTGCTATAAATGAATTATGTTTATAAAGTGTTATCATCTCTCTGTGATATTTAACAATTCAAGTCAAGGACAAAGATAAAACAAGGAACCAGGACAGAGCTGTACTTGTCACCAACAGATGTGAGAGGGAAGAAGGGAGAACCTGATTTTAGGGTCAGGCTTGGCTAAAGGATAGTCCAGACAACTTTATATGGGAAATGACACAAAAGGACAAAGAGAACATTCACATGCAATGATGGTCAAGGAGAAGGAGATGGATAGAGAGTGAACTAGTCATTTAAGTTCACTGTGAAAGACTGTTGTCCATTCTTTTAACTCCATTCAAGAGAATAGTTAACTCCATTCTCTCACTCAGTTCCAAACATCCACCACCAAACTGCAGGTGAGCATTAAGTAAAGTATGTTGCACAGAGCAGACAACAAATGCTGGTTAAACTGAATTCTCAAAATCTGCTTCAAAATCCTATCAAATACTTCAATAGGAAAACTGGTGAGAGGACCGCCACTTCCATTAAGCTTTGTCTCTTCAAAAAATCATGCCTCCCTCCCTTTGCTTATCTTTGTTTGAAAACAGAACAGTCTAAATTTACTTAAGGAAACAACACATGCACTAGAATATAGAAGAATGTATCCATTCCAAAACAGCAGAATAAAAGGAACATATGAAGCAAGAGTTTTTTGAACATTGTAAATGCTTAATGAGCAGAGAGAATACACTTAGATCTTTAGTTTATAAAGGCATGTCATTTTAAATTACCACTTTCTCTTCAACATTGCTGATTGATTTACTGGTCTGGAATTTACTGACCATTTTTTTTCTTTTCCATTTAGCTGTCAAACCAAATAAATGCACATACTCAAAAATCTAACATTTCAACAGCTTGAAAACAGGATGTAAGATTAGTTGAGAATTTCTAGGCAATGACCCAGTGAAAAGAGTAAAAAAAAAACTGATTTTCCACTGACATCTAATTGCCTCTATGTATCCTCAAATAAGTGAATTTATCTTGTATGGACTTCTGCTATACTATAACTTTCCTTACTAGAACATAAGACAGGGGAATTATGTCTAATTTGGTACTGTTTCTCAGGACATATGTTTCCCGTGGCAAATAATTAATGAACGCTCATTGAACGGAAAGTATATTTATCTAACTGGAAAATGGGGGTTCAACTCTTATTTCTCTACTTTTCTAATAGATGTAGTTTGAATGTGCATGAGACTAGATGACATCTAATATTCCTTCCAACTCTGAGATACAATGAACCTGACTGAAAATTGTTTTTTCTTTTAAATTTATGGTTTTTAGTCAACATGGATGCCACCCAGGAAGTCTATCAGAGGAGAAAAAAAAACAGTCTTCTACTGCAAGCTTGCTGTCCAAAACTCTGGTCACTCAACAAATCCCTTATTAGCCAACTATGAGAAGCATAATTTTTACAATCTAAGAGATAAAGACTCCATCTCCTATAACAAGCCTCTTCTGATTTTTTTAATACCAGAAACATAATTTCATTATAGACATGTGCTTCTAGAAAAGAACTTCCTCCTCCAATGTATATGAGCACCTGCTCTGCGATGTGTCCAAGACTGCCCAGCCACTATGTGTCAGAGGTGGGATCATAAGGCACATCTTCTTGGCTCTGAAGCCACCTTTCTATCCATTATAATATGCTTGTTGCTCTGGGAGAGTGTGGAAAGGAGAGGAGGGGAGAAGAGAGATGGAGTAAAGCTTACTTTTCTATAAAAAATCAGGTTGAAATTCACAGAGGTTGTAACAATAAGCTAATCTTGGAGACAGGGCTATAGAACAGAGTAAATTAATTAATTAATTATTATTATTAAAATATGACCTGGCAGACTCCAGGAAAGAGAAAGCAAGAAAGATGAAGTTCATGACTTAGGGAGATCTAGCTGTAATAAGATATTCTTATCACTGCTAACCACAATTTCCAAATAAAATTTCTGGTGATATTTGCTTAAGAATGATATAGGTCAGTTTCACTTTTAAGTCACTTATAATTATAACATCTTTGTGCCACTAATTCTGAGGTACATTAAAAAAGGCTGTGTCTATACAAATCCAACTCCATCTGCACTAATCAAAAGACAACTGAGTAGATTAAATTATGTATGTATATGTATGTACACATATGCAGTATGCAATGTATGTAATGTATGGCTTTAGAATACCCTGTGGTCTGTTTCCTCCTGAAAATTTCACTTCCTAATTAAGCTTTGCACCAGCTAATATTGAAATCAGCTTGCCAGCAGCCAGCACAGTACTAAGGGAATGCAAGGGAAGGTGGTCCAGAAGCTTGCTTGGCAACTGGGAGAAGCAAATCTAAGATTAAAAACTAACTAGAGATAATTGAGTTGGCCAGGACTCAAAATGGAGGGAAAAAGGCAGTTTTGTTAGAGTAGATAATATAGTAAAGCAATCACAGAACTGAAGAATTTAGTCAAATTTTACGAAAAATTGTGTACATTAGGGATTTTGTATGAATCGCTAGCATGTCTTTGGCCTCAAAAAGGAGAGCAGTTAAGTTGCCAAATGGCTCAACACATTGTAATACGGCTTTTTAAAAGTGCCTCAGTGCTTTTGCCCCAAAGAGAATTGGTAGACAAATGATTCAAAAAAACATTCCCTTCAAGATCCCCCAATATCTTCTTAGACTTAGGTTGTTAGAGAAAAACCACCAAGATTTTGCATTTTATTCAAATGAAAGTTCATTTTTTTCCATTTCTAACTCCATGAGATTTACTAGAACAATGGTGCCAAATTCAAACAGAAACAGGTCACTAAATCATACATAAGGATCCTTACACACTACCTACTGACTTAGAAAACCACATGTTAACATCTATGTCTTATTTTTATTTATTTCGATAAATATTTTCTAATTACATTTTAATCCAATACGGATCACATTAGGGAGTATGATGGGTCACATGTGACCCTTGAGCAGTATCTCTGACCCCTCTGTACTAGAACACTCTTTTTTAAATGATTGAGTTAAGTTCCAAATATGACATCTGGATATCTGCACTTTGACTCAATAGATTAGCATTCCACTTTACAAGATGAAAATTTGATTACGACACCTTTTTCTTTGGCCAAGAAACAAGGATTCAACAACCAAATGTTCCTCATGAAATTTTTATCTCCTCTCCAGGCAGTGTGATAAGTGTAAAGTTATCCTGAGGGACTTCTAACACCATCATCTGAAGCCTTAACTTTGTGAAACCATCCAGAAGTGCAGTATTGATAGAAAAAACTTGCAAGAACATGGCAGAGTAAGTGCATATGACAAACAGGATATTAGGAAATATAAAATCAATTTTAAAAATAGAACACATAGTATTGTGGAAAGACTGTAGGACTGAAAATCAAGAAAGACTTGGGTTCAAATTCTACTCATCTGCTTATTTAGTGACTATGGCAAAGTTACTTAACAATTCTGAGCCGTGGTGTCCTCAGCTTTAAAATGAGTATGATAACAGCACCAACCTCACAGGGTGTTATGAAGATCCAAAGAAATCATGTATGTAAAACATTGTGCAAACCTTAAAGCACTCATATAAATGCTACTATAAAAGTTTCTATTTAAAAGAATCTAAGAAACAGTGATAGAAATGGAGATGATCTTTTATTTTCTATGATTAACTGAATGTTGAAATCTCATCTTAACTCAATCTCACCTTCTCAGCATGGGGAAATACATCAAGTCTGTCAGTGGAGAAGTAACAGATAAGAAAGCTCCATTTCAGAGAAAGAAGAACTATTTTCTATCACATGATAAAACAGACCCAGCAGGGTTATATGGCTTTTTACCAGAGTCATAGGGCTAAGATGTCTGAGCCAGAGATCAAGGGGTCAGACTTTGTAATTCGGAAGACCTGATGATCTGAAGCTCTACATTGCAGAGCCACCTATTTGAAGCCTTCTATCCAAAAATGCATGTGCAAAAATCCGTTAAGAAGCATTTTAAAGTAGGGGAAGAGGACATCACACTGAAATTGATGAGACTGAGAATGAATCAACACAGTAAGATTATTGGTAATCTGGCTGCAAGGGAGGGCACAGTTGGTTTCATTTTAGTCTTCAAGAACCTTATTTTTTTTTAAATTAGTAAGCATTTTATTAAGCACTTTGTTATGCATTGTGCCAGGGAGTGGAGACATGGCCCCTTCCCTCAAGGAGTTTACAATGCTGATTAGACAAGTACACAGATAGAGACAACACAAATTACAATCAGTAACTGCAGTAGGGGAATACAAAGTATGAAAAGATTAAATGAAAGGATCATTTCCAATTGGGGGCATCCAGATGAACTGAACAGGGGTGATGGCACTTTTACTAGACCTTGAAGAATGAGGAGGATTTCAATAGGTAGAGAGGGAGAAAGATGGCATTCTAGGTATATTTTATAATATGAACAAGGGTATGGAAACAGGAATGAATGGTGAGTAATACAATTTGACTGAAACATTCAATATATATGATTAAAACTGTATCCAACTTGTGAAAAGCTCTGAATACTAATTAGAAAGGTGGAGTTCATTCAGTAGATAATTTCAACTTAAGTCAGCATTTCTTAAGAAATTACAACATACAATTCACTTCCAGGTGCTAGGAATTTATAATCCAAAAGGGAGTCAAACAACAAGCACTCACTAGGCACCATTGTATATGCGAAGATAAAAATGAAACACTCTCTGCCCTCTAGGATGAAGAAATATACAGAGTGCTGCCATACATGTGTATGTGTGTGTTTAGGGTTTTAAGAAATTTAAAGTGAGAGATATCAGTTCTAACTAGTTGGATCAAGGATGTCTCCATGGAGAAGGCAGCACTTGAGTGTGGTATTGAAGGGGATGGATTTCCATAGGCAGAAATGGAAAAGAATCATCCCTATTTATACAGCGCTTTACAGTTTACAAGAGGCAACATGGTGTAGCATAGGAGATAAGAGAACTGGCCTTGGAGTCAGGAGGACCTGGCCATTCAGATCTCTGACATTTGCTGGCTGTGAGACTTCACAAATCATCTACCTTTTCAATGCTCTAAGTGATTCTCTAGGATAAGAAGGGGAAGAGAAGGTGCCACCTGCATCAGCTGAAAGAGCTTCTTTCTCCAGGAGTTCTTTCTACTAAGGAAATCATAGGTTTTTATAGGTGACGCAGGACTTCTGACATCCACAGCAGCAGCATGCAGGCTGAGGCATGTTCATATTAAGATGAAAAGGTTTTGTTTCTGGGGTTTAAGGATCTCCTTACCATGTCAATTTGAAGGTGATGAATGTTTGAGCCCCAGCCCTGGACCATCTACTGAGTTAGAAAGGGGTTGTGATCTATCAATAGTGGAAGCAAGCCACAGATATTATAATGACAGATCCTTGATGAATTGCTGTATTACAACTTCAAAAAAAATGCTTTCTCACAACCACCCAGATTATATTCAAAACTTCACCAAGTAAAATTATGAATAAGACCACTACAGTATTCCCTACCTACCGACTAGGCAGTAAATAGGTATTTATTGGTTTCTTACTTAATTCAGAATTGTACACTTTTTAGTAAACATCAGATAATATGTCAACTTTGAAGTGTTCTTGGCTACTTAGTAGTGTTCCTCAATTTTGTTCCACACAACTCCAGAGTTCCAAGAGACCTTGTGGGCATCAACCAAATAACAATGTGGGACAAGTTCTTACTATCTGGACCCTCAGCTGTGACTAGATGGAGCCTCAGTTTCTCCAACTGCACTAAATGAACTCTAAGTCCTTTCCAATTCAAGAGCTATGAGTCTATGAGCTAAGAGGGTTAAATTTCTGCCTGGCAAACCCTAAGCTAAGACAGTACAATTAAATAGATCATGACATAGTGGAAATAACCCTGGACCAGAAGTTGAGAGGCTGGGGTAGCAGTTTCTCTACTTACTAACATCTAAATCACTCAGCTACTCTCATCCTCAGTTTACACACTTATAAAAAGGATTCTATTAGATCTTATCTCATGAGGTTGCTGCAAGATAAGCCCTCATTAAATCCCTCATAACTAAATAGCCCTCTATAAACATATGCTATTATTTGAAGCAGAAAGCATTAAAAATTATAAAATACTATGCAAATAAGCAACAATAATAATAATATAAAAAACAGAAGAAATCACCCTTGAACTGTAATTTAAAAAACTGGAAAATCAGTTGGATAATCAGGTTTTAATTGGATAGTTATCGATTTTAAAGAAAAATAACTTCAACTAAAAGATGAATTAAGTTTCTCTGAAACATCACCAAAGACTAATTGCTAGAATATGCTCAAAATCATTTTACACATACACACACAGACACACACCCATTACATACGGACAACAATTACATACAAAGCAAGCCAAAGATAAGTGTAGGAAAAAACCCAAAAAAGAATCAGCTCTTTTTTAATATGATAAAAAGGATAGACCTAGTACATTTTAGCTATAGTTGCCCATCTACAGCCAACCTGATATTTAAACCACTATAGATAAGAAAAGTAACTTGATTCATTGGGTGAAAGATGTAATAAGATTAGATCTGTCAAAAAGTGAACTGGACTAGTTCAGGAGGGAGTAGTTTCACCAACCCTAGGGGGTCTTCAAGCAGAATATGAATGACCACTCATCGGGTACATTATAGAAGGGATTTTTTTACTCTGCCCAGACCAGACGGCTGCTGTTCCTTCTAACGTCAAAATTCTTGCTTGGAGGCCTTTAGGACAGGCAACCCATGGGTTGCCTGTCCTAAAGGCCTCCAAGCAAGAACCTACCATTGACCTCAATAATCCAGAGATTACATAAAAGATTTGACAAGAAACAAATATGTTTATAAGAAAACACTGCACAACTCATTGAAAAAAGATATGCACCATTTACTAAAATGATATTCTTTGTTATTTCAAGTCAGTCGGAAATACTTGAAAAAAATCAACAAGCTTCCATCATGGTGATAGGAATGATGGAGTATAAAACTACAAGATGCTAACACCACCTTCAAACATCTTAAATCAAACTTTTCATTTATTCATTGCATTCATCCAATCAATTCCCTATCATTCCTTACTGTACCACCCATAGTGGCTATTCTAAACTTTCTTTATCTTTAAGTCCCAAAATGTACCCCAATTCCCACCACATCTCTTAGCAAAAGACCACTCTGAAGATTAAGGCCAAAAATGGGGTGCCCATCCTCAACACTTCCAACCCAAGAGGGTGAGGTGACTTTCCTCTTTATCAAAACTACCAGAACAGTGTCCTTAATTGCAGCCTTCTCCACTCCACCTCCTCCTCCAGTACTTTGCTCAATCCCTCTCTCAGTCTCCCCTAACATAAAAAGATAGCAAAAATATAAATAAACCACGTTTCCTAAACCCTGCCTGCCCTCTCCTCAAGATATCATCACAAGATCATATATTTTGAGCCAGTTCCTTAACCTTTTTTGTGTCATGAACCTCTTTGACATGTAGTGAAGCCAAATACCCCATTCTCAGAATGATTTTTTTTTAATGTATAAGGCAAAATACACAGGATTACAAAGGAACTCAATCATATTGAGGTATGATTTCCAAAAAATATATTTTTTAAAAAGCTAGTTCATTAAAAAGACACAAGTTCACGGACCCCAGGTTAAGAACCCCTAATTTAGAGTTAGAAGGAATGTCACTTAGTCCAACTCTCACATTTTATAGATTAGCAACTGAGGCCCAAAAAGGGTGTGATTTGCTCAGGATCACACAGAGAGTGGAGGTCATTGCTCTTCTCCCCTGCACCATACTTCCTCACATTATTTCTCTCTCTTCCCTTTCATTTATGAATTTCTGGAGAGAACTGTGTACATTTACTCCATCTTCTTCATTCATCTTTGATCTTTCTAATGCTACCACTCTAACAAAACTGTACTCTCTGAGGTCACCAACGACCAGAACTACCAAATTTGATTGTCTTTTTCTCAGTCACTATCCTTCTTGACCTTTTGGCACCATTTCATACTGTTGTCCATTTTCTCCTTTTGCATATACCCTCTATTCTTTCTCTTGGCTTTCTTACCTTTTTGATGGCTACATCTCAATCTCCCTAACTGGTTTATTCACCATTTTCTTCCTACATCCTAAGTGTGAGTGTCTCCTGAGATGTTATGCCCTTCTCTCTGCTTTCCTTCAGTGACTTCAATTATCATCTCCATGAAAATGCCTCACAAATCTAGAAATCCAGATCTCTTCTGGGAGCCCTTCTTCCACATGTCTAAAAAACAACTCTGATGTCCGCATTTCAGGAAAGTTTAGTTTTCCAGTCTTAATTCATACAACTCTCCCTTTTATTCATACTACTTACATTCCTACCAAAAAAATTTACTGGCCATTCCTTAAACTCTTTCTCCATTCTCCACCCCTAAGCATTGGTGAAGACTTCTATCCATACCTGAAATGTACTTCCTTCTCATTCCCCTCTTTCCCATTAAAATTTTTATATTCCCCTAGAATTATAGTTCAGGAGTCACTTCAAAAAAATCTTCCCCCTTCTCTAAGTTTAATAATCAATCAAAAAAATTTTATTAAGTGTGAGGCACTGTGCTAAGCCCTGAGATACAAAAAGGGTCAAGAGATAGTAATTCTCCTCAAGGAAGTTCACAATTTAATGGAAGAGAAAACAAATAAATATGTAAAAATAAACTACATAAAGGATAATTAGGAAATAACTAATAGGAATGGGAAATAATAAATAGGAAATAATTAACTTTCATTTGGACTTAAGGAAAGGTTGAAATGACAGGGATAACATTCCAGGCATGGAGGATAGTCAGAGAAAATGCCTGGAGCTAAGAGATGGAAAATCTTGTTCTTGGAAAGCAAGAAAGTCAGTATCACTGGAAAGAACAGTACATGGAGGTTGGAATGGTAGGAGATGGCTAGGTAATAAAGGACATTGAACACCTAACAGATGATTTCATATTTGACCCTCGAAGCAACAGGGAGTCACTGGAATTTATTAAGTAGAGTAAGGACAAAAGATCAGCCCTGTGCCTTAGGAAAATCAATTTTGTAGCTGAGTGGAGGATGGACTGGAGAGGGGAGACACTGCAGGAAGGCAGATCCACAAGTCAGTATGAGGGGAAGCAGGCAGATAATGGACACCAGAGTGATAGCAGTGTTAAGAAGAGAGGTAGATTTACCTGTATGATTTGTTTGCATCTCTTATTTGTTCCTGTGAAAGTCTACTATTCTGAGTATTTGTCATATTTCCACATTAAACTGTAACCTCCTTTAGTACAAGGATTATGTAATTTTTTCGTCTCCGTGTATATGCCTGTTGTCTAATATGCTAGTTGTCTAATAAATGTTGATAGTGTGGTGTAGTATATATAATACTGGCCTCAAAGTGAGGAAGACCTGGGCTCAAATCCTACTTAGATACTCACTAGCTTATGTTCTAATGAGGTAAGAAAACACATAAAGTGGAACTGGAAAGTGGGGAGCAAGGAGGTATGATGATTGACAGCATGTTCTGGCTTTGACTGGAAGGTGACATAGAGGAGTCCAGTTCCAGGCATTCACCCATCAAGGGATTTGGGGAGGGGTTTAATATTATATTACGGGAAGAGATGAGGATGATGAATAGAATACAGGCCTCATGGTATAAAGATAGCCAGGAAGACTGTAGCAATCTGCTGATATCCTGACACACCAAAGAATAGGTTCAAATGTACATCTTTGGAAAGGCATCACATGGAATCCAATTTTTAAATTCCTAGGAAGACCTCCAGAAAGTTCTTGCAAACTGAGATGGCCCATCCCCCTTTTAAAATTCTGCTTTCCTTCAGCTTAAACCTCTCCCCTTTCTTTCTCAAGTTTCTGCTAGCAATTCTGCTAGGCACTTGGGAGCCAGTATTCTAGCACATGAAGGACATAAGAACGACAGCAACTACTCAGAGGTAGCAGACAAGGCTGCCTTCACTTGTCAGTGCTCACTAAGCTTAAAAATATCATGGGTATAAGATCAATGAATAATATTGTTGATAATAATGAAGGAACTCTTTTTAAAGAAAAATTGTTAGGAATGTCTGGCACTAAATCATAAACCATTCTGGAATATTAAAAAATGACAAATTCATGAATTAATTTTCAAGCAACTTTTTAGGAAGACAATTACTATGCAAAGCCACTCTACCCATTTAATAAATGTTTGTAGCATAACTGATTGATCAGTCTCTGACAGAGGCTAAATTTCAGTGACTCTACTGGATGTTTAATTCAATTCATATAAAAAAATCCTTAGGGGAAGTAATTTATTTTTTTTATGTCCACTTCCCTTTCTCCAACTCCCGTAACTTCCTAAACAAGCTCCTGAAAAATATGGATTAGTTTGGATTTTTTTGCTTTTCTTTGTACTCCCAGTTTAACATAGTGCCTGACACCCAGGAGGTGTCTAATAAGTGCCAGTTGACTGTTTTGTTTCTTTGTCTTTGCAGTTCTGTTTTTGATTTATTGAACTTTATGGTATCCTATCTACCTGTTATTATACTGCCAGAGAGGAGTCAAGAGCAGACAAGATTTCTGTGGTCTGAAGAACTATGACAGAGGGTATGGAGCAGTTGGCAAAGTTCCCTCGACCTCATGCCTGGCACAGTACACAAGGAGAGACACCCAGGAGTCTGATTTGCTTTCAGAGGCATTCCCTAAGGTATCATTACTACACTGGCTAAGGGTGCCAGCCTAAAAGAATAACACAGTAAAGGCACAGAAAGACCTTTATGTAACTGCATTTTTGAACTGATTGCTTAGCTCTCAAAAAGATCAGCAGAAACAAATGAACACAAGTTATGACAGCCAGGTGTCCTTGTCTGGAAATATGATCCAAGTTGCAGAGGATGTAAAATGTGAAGTTATTGCATAATTATTATGAATTGTTAACAAGAACAACAACAAAGCAGGATTTCATAGGATCATGAATCTAAAGCTGGAAGGAGCCTACCTAGTCTAATCCTTTCACTTTACAGATGAGTAAACTGAGACCTAGGGAGATAAAAAGATTTGCCTGGGATCACACAGATAGGTAGTGACACGAATGGAATTTGAACCCAGGTTCCCTGATCCAAAAACAGCTACAGCTTTCTAACAAGAAAAATGCTGTGAAAACCACAGAAAATTATTGAACTTAAGAACTGTAAAGGACATCTTATCTGGTGATTTGTAATTTTTTTTTAATGCTTTGAAAACTGTATCTTGGATATCATTGACTTCCTTTGTAATAATTTATTTTATTTTATGCATTTAAAAACATTGTTCTGAGAATACAAAAAAGTCTAAGAATTCCTAATCTAGGTCAAACCCAATCATTTTACAGATTAAAATATTGCGGCCCAAAGAAGCTAAATGATCATCTAGCGCACTTTCCACCTATATCACATTCTGTGGTAGCTGCAAATCAAAATCCTCACATGAGAATTTTTCTTCATCATGGAATGGGAAACTCTATTAGAAAGTATTTTTCATAGTTACAACACTTCAAAATGTCTTTTTGCTTCATATTTAAATATTTTAACATATATCCTTATCTCAGCTTGCTGTATTTTTAAAAACATTTTTAAATCTGATGCCATTTTTTTATATTGTCGTGTCTTCAGGCATTATGTAATACTTCATGCTTCTGGCTCTTTGCTTTAATTTTTCCCCCCTCTTGCTTAATAAAACTCTGAGAAACTAATACATAAAGTGTCTCTTCCTCAAAAACATTAGTAAAATATTTATTTTATATCTCTCTCTAAAAGAGCACATGCCTATGTGGCTGGATGCACACATAACCATATGGCTCAGCATGGGGACATATGAGTTTTCATTGCCTAAAGGATGAAAGGAAACAAACTAGACCAATAAAGCTCAAAGGACACTAAAGAGAAGCTAATCCAATCATGCCTACTAGTAGAATGAAGTGTTTTACTCAAGCTGCCATGGTATGGGATGGGGACGCACTGCTTGATGATGAATGTAAGGAAAGGGCTGGAGGAGATGGAATAGGGGAGAGAAAAGTTGACTGGATTTGGAGTCAGAGGACTTAGGTTTAAATCCTACCTGAGTCACTTACTGCCTGTGCAGCTTTGAACAAATTGCCTAACATCTCTGGACTTCTGTTTCCTCAGCTGTAAAATGACAGTGTTGGACCAGAAGGACTTCCAGGTCACTTAGGACTCCAATTCCATAATTCCTGTGAACCTCACCTAAAATGAGGTGCTGAAACCAAAACTCAAAATGCTGGATATCTGCACTTTCTTCATTCCAACATAAAAAAGAAAACTTTTAAGGAAGCTGATCTAAACAAAGAAGCTTTTCCATTGTAATAAACCTATTTTATTATTTTGAAATATCATAGTATCAAGTACTAGGGGCAGCTAGATGGATAGAGCCTGGAGTCAGGAAAACCTGAGCTCAAGTCTGACCTCAAATATGTAATAGCTGTGTTATCCCAAGGAAGTCATTTAACCTTCTTTGCCTCAGTTTCCTCATCTGTAAAATTAGTTGGAGAAGGAAATGGTAAACCACTCTCTAGTATCTCTGTCAAGAAAACCCTAAATGGGGTCATGAAGAGTCAGACACAACTGAAACAACTGGACAACAAAAGAATCAAATACTAACTGAAATAACAGACACCATGGCTGAAAATATGGGAAGTCCTTTTGCTCTTATGTGCTTGTAGTATCCAAATCCAACCTACAACAGACAACTTTCATCATATACTTTTTTTTAATCTTTATCATGATTTCCAAAACGTTTAAAAGCAAACACTTACGGTTGACAAAGTTTCACCAGGTCCTGATCTGTGGTATTGGGAGGCAGTCCTCTGATATAAAGGTTTGTTTTGCTTAGTTGATCCCACCCTGAGCTGCTACTGTTGCTACTGTTGTTATTACTGCTGGTGGTACTGGGGCTAGGAGGAGCCATTGGGTGGGCTGGCACAATAGACTGCTGGAAAATTAGAAAGTAGCATGTTAGAACCTGGAAAATAAAAGTAGGAAGAAACTTGTAGCAATGATCACAGTGAAGGTACAAGGACCATTTCATTTCTATCTTCAAGAGTTTATCGCCTTTGAAATACAGGTATACTTCAACTTTTAAAAAAATGTGGCTGTGGACATCAGGATGGACATACTTTAACCAATGGAGTACTCACTTCACAGAATAATTCACTGTAAGAAACCTAATAGCAAGTTCCTTTAATGTCTTCAAACATGTAATTCAACTATAAAATATTGATACACATTTTCAGGAACTCATTTATTATGTAATATGATATCTATGTATATTGAAACTCAGATTTAATTTACTTGCATGAAGCTAAAATAAAATTTAAAAATAAGATTCCTTTTTTAACTTTTCAAGTAACTATGCAATGAAAATTTTTTAAAAAATATCTTAAATCAGATGATTTAGGGATAATTTTGAAGCGGTTCACTTTAACAGAAGGTCAATTTCTACCACCACAAGGGGTTCATCTAGTTCTGTGTCAGGAATACAACATCACTCAGACATCTGGAGATGGTTCACAGTTCTCTGCTAACTTCCTCTACCTCCCACTCCCCTCACCCCCTCAAATCTGGCTAAACTTGTGAAATGTAACTTGTGAGAACTTTGTTGTAGTTGGCAATAAGCCTGAGCTTCTCTCTCAGAGACAAATACAACTATTACAAAGAACAAAGCCCAGGAGCCAATGAAGTTTTACACTCAGTAGGCACCCAGGAAAAATATCTGAAATCGTCCACATTCCAAACCCTCTCTGGACTGTATTGCTAGCAAGGTCTACTGACCCTGAGCTTCTCTAAAGAATTTTAAGGAAGTCCCAAGTAGTTTATGCTGCCAAGGCATGTGAGCAACCCCAAGTCTCAAATTAAATAGCAAAAAATGTTAGCAGCTTCAAACAAGTGGAGAAATTGCCACCTCCCTAACGCTCCACATAAGTTCACTTAACTTTCAAGAAAAAAAAGTTCAAATTCATAATATAAATTCCAGCCCTTTTTTCTAGCAATTCTCTTTCTGGTTGCTAGGTAGCTCAAGGGATAAAAAACCAAAGCCTTGAGGTTCAACTCCTGACTCAAGGCACCTACTAGCTGCGTGACCCTGGGCAAGTCACTCAACCTCTGTCTGATCAATTTCTTCCATAAAATGCAGAGAATAATAGCACCTACCTCCCTGAACTGTTGTGAAGATCAAAGGAGATAATATCTTGAAAGTGCTTGGAAAATTTTAGTGCTTTATGTTAGCTAGCAATAGTAATAGCAACAGTAGTTACTACAAAAAACTTAACTGGAGAATATATAAGGCAGGGGTGGAGCCAAGATTGTGTAGTAGAAAGACAGACCTGCTCCAGCTCTCTCCCCGTTAAGTCCCTGTAAAAAATGACTCTCAACAACTTCTAGATCAGCAGAAGCCACAAATTGACAGAGTGAAACAGATTTTCAGTCCAACATAGCCTGGAAGACTGACAGGAAAGGTCTATTGCACCGGGCTCAGAGCAGAGTACAGTCCACTCTTGACCACGCTGCAAAGCATGCACAGGACTGGAGCAGGCTTCAGGGCACGGAATCACAAGTAGCTGCTGCCATTCTCAGATTTCTCAACCCACAAATGCCAAAAACAGTTTCAAAGGTAAGTAAGAAAGCTCTTTCACCTGGGTAACAGGGGGTGATGAGGCCCTAGCCCTGGCCCCAGGTGGCAGCAACATCCACTTTTGGAGCCCTCTGCCTAAAGACCCTGTATCAAATGACTGATCTGGATCTCAGTCCTGAATAGCATCCTGGAGTGAGAAAGAGCACTGGCTGGCATGGTGGAGCTGGTGATGGTTGTGGAGAGGGAATTCTACTCACAGTTGCAGGGCAGAAAAGAGTGCTTGTGGTTGCTCACAGACCACACAACAGGGCAGGAGAGGAGTCAACTCCTCTCCCTTGATTATGCCATCTTGGAGGATCTGAGAACTTACAGGTCTCTAGAGTATACCCTCCACTTGATAAAAGACTCAAAAGTCAAGTAACTAGCTGGGAAAATGTCCAAAAAAGGGAAAAAAATGAGACTATAGAAGGTTACTTCCTTGGTGAAAAAGTATTTTCTTCCATCCTTTCAGGAGAGGAAAAACAAAGCACACCATCAGAGGAAGGCATTAAAGCCAAAGCTTCTACATCCAAAATCTCCAAAATAAATTTGCAATGGTCTCAGGTCATGGGAGAGCTCAGAAAGGATTTTGAAAATCAAGTAAGAGAGGTAGAGGAAAAACTGGGAAGAGAAATGAGAGAGATGCAAGAAAATCATGGAAAGTGAATCAACAGCTTGCTAAAAGAGACCCATAAACTTGCTGAAGAAAATAACACCTGTAAAAATAGACTAACCCAAATGGCAATAGAGGTCCAAAAAGTCAAATGAGGAGAAGAGTGCCTTAAAAAGCAGAATGGGCCAAATGGAAAAGGAGGTTCAAAAGCTCACTGAAGAAAATGTTCTTTAAAAATGAGAATAGAAATAGTGACTTGATAAGAAATCAAGAAATTATAAAACAAAACCAAAATAAGGAAAAAATAGAAGACAATGTGAAATATCTCACTGGAAAAACAAATGACCTGGAAAATAGATCAAGGAGAGATAATTTTAAAGTTATTGATCTATGTGAAAACCATGATAAAAAAAAGATCCTAGACATCATCTTCCAAGAAATTATCAAGGAAAATTGCCCTGATATTCTAGACCCAGAGGGTAAAACAGAAATGGAAAGAATTCACCAGTCACCTCCTGAAAGAGATCCCAAAAGGAAAACTCCTAGAAATACTGTAGCCAAATTCCAGAGTTCCTAAATTAAGGAGAAAACATTACAAGTAGCCAGAAAGAAACAATTCAAGTGTTGTGGAAATACAATCAGGGTAACACAGGATTTTGTAGCTTCTACACTGAGGGATCAAAGTGTTTGGAATATGATATTCCAGAGGTCAAAGGACATAGGATTAAAACGAAGAATCACTTTCTCAGCAAAACTCAGTATAATACTTCAGGGGAAAAGTGGAATTTAAATGAAATAGAGGGCTTCCAAGCATTCATGTTGAAAAGACTGGAGCTGAATAGAAAATCTGACTTTCAAATACAAAAATCAAGAGAAACATGAAAAAATAAACAGGAAACAGAAGCCTTAAACGACTCATTAAAGTTAAACTGCTTACATTCCTACATGCAAAGATGTTATTTGTAACTCACATGAGTCATTTTTCAGTATTAAGGTAGTTAGAGGGAAAAAAAAAAAATATATATATATATATATATATATATATATATATGTAGGTATGTATGGATATGTATGTATGTATATATTATGTGTATGTATGTATACATACATGGGTGTACACACACACACAGAGCTGAATATGAAGGGAGAATACCTAAAAAAATAAAATTTACTAGTGAATGAAATATACTAGGAGGTAAAACAAAGGGGGAGATAGAATGTAGTAAATCACCTCACATAAAAGAGGGAAGAAAGACTTTTTTAAATGGAGGGGAAGGGGGGGAGATGAAAGAAAATAACTGAACCTTCCTCTCATTTGGATTAAGGAGGGAGTAACACACACTCAATTGGATATGGAAATCTATTTTACCCTGCAGGAAGGCAAGGGGGAAGGGGATAGGAGAGGGAAGATAACTGAAGGGACAGCAAATTGGGGAAAGGCATAAGCAGAAGCACACAATATGCGGGAGGACAGGCCAAGGGAGAGAATGGAATAAATGAAGGGCAGGATAGGACAGAGGGAAATGTGGTTAGTCTTTTACAACATAAATACATTATGGAAGTGCTTTGCATTGTTACACATGAATGAATTTGAATTGCTTATTTTCTCAATGAGGGTGGGTGGCAGGGAGGGAGGGAGAGAATATGGAATTCAAAGTTTTAAGAACGAATGTTAAAAATTGTTTTAGCATGCAACTGGAAATTAAGCTGTACAGGCAATGGAGTATAAAAATCTATTTTGCGCTACAGGAAAATAGAGGGGAAGGGAGATGGAAGAAGGGTTGGTAATAGAAGGGAGTATGGACTGGAGGAAGAGATGGATGGGATGCAAGCTGTCCTGGGGTGGGGGGTGGGGAGAAAATTTTGAATTCTAATTCTTGTGGAAGTGAATGTTAAGAACTGAAAAATACAACATATATTTTAAAAAAAGGAATATATAAGACACACAACTTTCATTTTGTAGAACAAATCAAAACAACAACAAAAAAACAAACCGTGCTGTAAAAGTACTCTTGCTTAGTCTGACTTTATACCACATATTTATGTGGTCTGTGTTCTTCTCAACTGTCTACTACAGTCTTCTTGGTCTATATTAACAGTTTCTTCTAAGCATTCTGCTGACTCCCTTACACCCTTACTCTCAGTCTACAGCATCCTGATCATCAGAATACTCTATTCCTTGAGCTATCCATATTTGAATATTCCTTTTTACCATTCAATCTGGTCCTACATTATCCAATTCTTTCTTTCTACCTCTAAAGGAATCTTTTTTTTCCATGATCATAATTCTTCATCTGTAAATGAGGGAGTTGGGCTAAACAGTCTTTCAGGTCCCTTCTAGATCTATGATACTATGACAAACTCCTCCATATTCATGCAAGTATTTTGTTAAAAAAAGTAGTAATAAGTTAAAAAGCATTTATTATATAACTTCTATATGCCAGGTATCATGTGAAAGATGAAGTGGAGAGTCACTTGAAGTGCCAGTAAGAGCAGGCTTTAAGTCTTGCCTCAGATACATACAAGTGACCTTGAGAAAGTCACTTACCTTCTGAGGTCCCCAAGCAAACTTAAGATTATGAAATTGGGAAGGATGTCAAACTGCTCTAAATCAACAGATTCACAAAGTCAGTTCCAGTGCTAAGAACTGGAAATACAAATGAAAAGGAGAACGTCCAGGTCCTAAGGATCTTGTATAACAATCAGAGATATACATCCACAGTTAAGTTAAGCATATTTACAAAGTAATTTGGTGTGGGAAGAGTGAAGGAAGAAAACTACTAACTTGGAAGGGGTTGGGCATTAGGGTGGCCTTGTGTAATGAGGTAACATTTGGAAAAAATCTTGGAGGAAGGGTGAGAAGGAAGAACATTCAAGGCATGGGGGTGGGAGGGACCTGTGCAAAAAGCAGGAAACAGTGGAGGAAATGAGCATCTCTTAAGTGTCTGTTATGTGCAAGGCACACGCTAGTGCTTTACAAATATTGTCTCATTTGACCCTCACAACCCTGAGACTGGTGTCTCATTGTCATTATCCCCATCTGACAGCTGCAGAAACGGAGATAGGAAGAGGTCATGTGACTAGGCCAGGATCACACCGCTAATAAGTGTCTGAGGCTGGGTTTGAACTCAGGTCTTCCTGATTCCCAAGGCCCAGCACTCCATCCGCTGAACCACCCAGCTGCCTCAAGAGGGGTCTTATGTAGGAGAACAGTAAGTAAGCAGATTTAGGTTAAATCCAGAGCATGTACATAGGGAAATAATGTGAAACCTCTCTACAAAGATGTATGAATACAACACTGTGAAAAGCTTTCAGCACCAAAGGCAGAAATGACTAATTTGACCTAGATGTAACGGAGTCACTGACGCTTCCTGAAGACATTTACAAATCATTTCAAAGATCACAAAGTCTTCTCAAAACAATGCCATGACATAAGTGGTTGCATGATTTTCTCCATCTTTGTCCAGCAGCATGTGTGTAGAAACGAAGACGCTGAATGATGTGAGTAATTCAAGGCCACAACTTGGCAGGACCCAACTGTCAACAGAGTTAGAGAAGGCAGGGATTCAAGAAGGGAGAACAGTACAGAGCTGAACTGGTTCAACGGGGAATCGAGATGAGGAAAAGAGGGAAAAGTAGCACGTCAATAAATATTTATTAAATACCTACAGGTTACCACTGAGCAGCCAGTGGATACAATTATGAAAAAAGAGCCAGTCTCTGTCCTCAAGGAGCGTGTAACTGAACAGGGACAGACAACGCACAAAAGAAGCTGAAAAGCAGGGGGAAGGAGAAGGGGTGGTGCAGCCAGGATTAGAAAAGGGAGGAAGGGACCTTGTGAAGAGGTGACAGAAGTCCCAGAGGATTACAGTGCAGTCAGATGAACATGGAGAAGTTCTGAGCCGGGCAAGTGAGGTGGAGCTAGCCAGTCCAGGGACTGGTGGGGAAAATGCAGATGAAGAGTATGGTTGTATAAGGGAAGGCAAAAGGAGAGGTGACCAAATCTCATATACACCACTATTCTACTCATCATCTCTATGTGAGTTTCCTTAAGTTTAGGTCTCTCTCTTGTGATCTCATGCCCTGTACTACAAACAGCTCATTGACACCTCTACCTATATAGGCTTCAAGCATCTTAAAGACAATACATTTAAAACTGAATTTCTCTTTCCCAATACTTGCCCCTCATTTTGACTTCCACATTTCTGTCAAAAGTACTATACTCTCTAATTTGCATTTAAAACTTCAGTGTCAACTTTGACCCTTTCTCTCACATCATGTCAGTGGTCAAGTTCCTTGATGCTATCTCTGCTGTGATTTACCTCAAAGTTCTGATCCTACCCACCTGACAATTAAGAAAGCCTTATAAACAGTCAGTTGGGTGGTGCAGTGAGCTTGGAGTCAGGAAAACCTGAGCACACATCTTACCATAGATACTTATTAGCTGTGAGATCCTGGGTAAGTCACTTAATCTTTGTCTGCCCAGTTTCTTCATCTGCAAAATGGACATAATACCACATACCTGTCAGGGTTGTTGTGATGGTAAGTTTAAATAAATATTTGCAAAGCACTCTGAAAACCTTAAAGGGCTATATAAGGAAATGCTGAATTATCATCATCATCATCATCATCTCACACTGCTGGATTCACTTCCCTTATGCAGAGACTGGCTCATTTCATTCCACTCCTCATTCTACTGCTTAAAGAACAGAAATCCCCAAACTCCTTAACCTGGCATTCAGGCCTCTCTCTAATGTAAGAAAAGCGCACACTGTGGGTTCAGGAGACCTGGACTCAGATCTGGGCTTTGCTTACTACCTCTGTAACTTTAGGGAAGTCATTTAACCTCTCTGGGTCTCAATTTGCTGATTTGTAAAAATAATTAAAGTAGATAATTTCTCAAGTCCCTTGTACCTCTAAATTCTAATCAATACTCTACTCTGTATGACCTTTATAGATTTCCTCACATCCTACACCTTCCTGAACCACCTCCATCTGTCTTAAACTCCTATCAAAATGACTAAACTACAACCTGCTATGAAGAGATTTGACCAAAACTAGACCAACCGTCAGCCTGACAAGCTCAGCTGTATATTAATCTCTTGTACGCCTTATAACCCTTGGACTTCAGCTGCATCAGAGTCAGAATTAAATTCACAGGAAAACTTTCTGAATCTATTTTTCCTATTTTTCTTTTCTCATCAGGAATGAAGAAAAAACATTTACCATGCACCATACAATAGCCTTATTGGAAACATTTCAAAGCATAACATTTATAATATTAGGACTCAATAAATATCTACTGACTGATAACTGATACCCTAGTCTTTTCCAGTCTTTTTCTGCTCAAACCCCTCAATTCCTTTGTCTTTTTACTAGGCTTCCATTATCCAAACTTCACTTTAAAGAGAAAGGAGATAATAAGTATAAAATATCCTATCATATACCTTCTCAAGTTGTACATTTCCTTAAATCATTTTGGCCTTGCACTAAATAACATTTTTATAGAGCAATATTACATCTCCTTTATCTGAACACATCTATCTAAAATGATCATGACAAAAACCTAGCTCAACATAACTGAACCTTTGTTGGGTCCACCATTTGTATAACCACATGAAGAAACATATTAAAAATTCTGAAGAAATCAAAAGGGAAAGACATGAGAAGTCCAAAAATGGCCCTTTTAGTACAAAGGTTGTTCAATTCTATGAGATTCAAGTCATATTTTGATCCAGTATTTTGAAAAAGAAAAACTGGCAGGAGTTGGAGACAGAAATGGAGACAGAGGCAGTGAAATGTTTCAGATTAAAAATAATGATAATTCAATTAATTATCTACTACCAAAAGATTTACTTATATCACAAAGAGGAAAACTGGAAAACTCACACAAGCACTTAAAAAACCATCTGACTAATACAAATTAATATAAATAAATAATATAAATAGACATTAAAACAAGAATGTATCAGTAACATTTCAATTATTTTTTTTTATATTGGATTAAAAGTAATAAATCAAGGTCAACAATTCCAAGACAGTTATCTTGTTTGTTGATGACGAATCCAAAATTCCATTTTGGGAGGAGTTGCCCTGCTGTCTTGGGGCCTGGGCCTCACCTCCTCACACTGACTTGCCTCAACTAAAAGTACAGCAATTCTCCCCTGTTGAATTATGATATTTACATGCCATATTTTGAATCATCAATTAGCAAATCTGCCCACAAATGCCTTCATATACGAATAAAAGTAAAATCAAACAAGTCTTGTATTCTGGTAAGACCACATGCTTAATTCTCATGCTACACAATTACCCTCTTTCTTACGCTATAGCTTCTCATTAGATAACAAATAATTAAATTGATTTATAAAGACAGTCAATTTTAGCTGAAAACCAAAGTCAGCACTTTGGGAAGGTGTGATTTAGAATGGAAAGGCAAAACCATTCAAATTTTAATGGAAGCATGTACAGTTCTTTAGCAACCACATCACAACTTCATCAAACTCTAAACAATTTAAGTTTATGATTGGAGACGCTGTGCCTTGGAGGCATTAAAACCTAGCCATTGTAATAAGTTAGGCTACGTCACACAAAACAGATGATATATAGGCTGTATCCAAAAACCTACGTCTTATTCTATATCTCTAGTCTACACCTCTAATAAACTTACAGTTTATTACCTGTCTCAAGAGGTATGAAAAATGCTTCATCCTCAATACTCAAGTCATGTCTGGTGACTATATTCATTGATCAGAGTTCTCAAGTCTTTCAAAGATGTGTGTGTGTGTTTGTGAGAGAAAGAGAGAGAGGGACAGAGAGAAAGGGAGGGACAGAGAGAGAAAAAGAGAGGGGGAGAGAGAGAATATTGTAGTCATTACATGTCAGTTGTTTTGATTCTACTCCATTCTAACAGGTCTTCTCAGCATCTGTTCTTTCATCACTTCTTATGACACAATTCCACTGCATTCAAAGAACACAATTTATCAAGCCATTCCCCAACTGATGGGTAACCTGTGAGTTCCCAGTTCTTTGCTATCACAAAAAGTGCTGCTATGTATATTTTTGTACATAAGAGTTCTTTTCCTCTTTGAGACATATGCTTCATGGTGATATTTCTGGGTCAAAGGATAGGTTAATTTAGCGATTGGAGGGGTAGAGTTTCATACTGATTTCCAGAATGGTTACATTCTTAGCTTCACTTGACCTCCCATAGTCCCTCCTTCATCTGTGAACTTCCAGGTCACTTTTGTCAATCTTATAGGAGTGATTCGTTTTAGTTTGCATTACCTTATTATTTGACATATGTTTTTCACATGGTTATTGTTAATTTGCTTTTCTTCTTTTCAGAACTGCCTTCTTGAAGCAGTTCATATTCTTTAATCTTGTATCTACTACAAGGGTGTTATTCTTCTTATATATTTGAATAAGTTTTTTATTTCCTAGATATCAGATCTCTATCACAGAAAGTTACTGTAAATACTTTCACTCACTACCAGCTAAGTGTTTCCCTAATGATTTTAACTGCATTTTATATGCTCAAAAACTTTTGCAATGAAAATTCCAATTTTGTGCAATCAAAATTGTCTAATTTTCTATGAACCTCTCTATCCCTCAGTCCAATCATAAACAAGTAATATCCCCTCAGTTTTTAGATCTGTCTTTTATTTTAGCTTATTTCTAATACAAAAATAAATTGGTTTTATTCAAACTAAACAAACAAGACATTTGGGCAAAGAATTTACTCATGGTTACTTCTGCCCAAAGCATTTACTTCATTTTTATTACTAATGCCTAGATAATCAACATGTAAGCCAATGATAATGTATATAATCAAACAGCAACCACTCCTATAGGGTCTCATGTGAAGAAAGCAAAATTAACCATATCTGTGAACTAAAACATTAGTAACAGTTTTCACTGGTGGCAAGTTAATTCAAGAAGTGAACATGTATTTACTGAATGACTGACTGCTAAGTACTAGGCACTGTAGTAAGTGGTGAGAAAAAAAGAATCCTGATTTCAAGAAGTACAAAGTCTAATGAGAGAGATGACATTTAAACAACTACATAAAAAAATAACATATATACAGGATAAACTGAAGTAATCTCAGGGACAAGGCACTACCATTTAAGGGGGACTGGGAAAGGTTTCCTGTGTAAGGTAAGACTTTGGCTTAGTCTAGAAGGAATCCAGGAGAGTCAAGAGGTGGAAATGAGGAAGGAGAAATTCTATGCAGAAAAGGAAAGCAGGTGAAAATGCGGTCAGGAGACTATCTGTGTGAGGAAAGCAAGGAGGCCAGGATTATGAGTTCACAGAGAATCTGGAAAAGAATAAAGTGTAAAAGAATGGAAAGGGAGAAAGGAACAGGTTATGAAGGGCTTTAAAAGACAGAGGATTTTGTTTGATCCTGGAGGCAATAACGAGCCACTAGGGTTTTAGGAAAGTAAGTTTGCTGGACTTGTATCTACAAAACCAAGGCAGTAAAAATGACTGACAATGTAAATGAACTGTAAAAATGAATACTTAATGTATTCCTAAATTGATCTGCCATTTTCTTTATATCAAATGGGATAGTATATAAACTGTTCTGTGTACCTTAAAGTTCTATATAAATGTGAATTTTGTGTTTTGCAAACCCTAAAGCTCTATGTTATTATTACTAAAGAGAATACATCATGTTGGGACCCATCACTGTACCTATCTTTACCCTCTTCCCCATACCATTCTTGGGAATTGCAATGGAAATCTGAGGACTTCTTACTCTTTTAACTTTCCTAGTTTAAGTTTTCATTGTGTGTGCCATCCTTCAAGATAACAGGACCCGACTATTTTCTTCCAACTCAGCAGGAGAGAACACCACTTAGCACCCCAGGTATTTCCTGTACCCCGAAGCAATGGAAGTATTCGTAATAGTCAAATCTAGAAATCCAAAGGAATGGGAACCTGCTGTCTGGATATTAATAAATAATACCTCCATGAGCACACATCTGTATAGCTCTTTATACATCTCAGTAACTGTTTCACTGAATATCAAAATCTATTAAACCAAAGAATGCAAAGAAATTATGCAATTAATAATTAAATATAGCACTGTGGTAAGAGCTTAAAATACTTCAAGTTTTTTTAACAACTGAAAAAAATCAATATAATTCTCCTTGGGAATCTTTCAGCCTTAGACTATTTTAACTGAAAACAAATGATTTTAAAAACTAAAGTAAAAAAAAAAAAACAACAAAACAATATCCCCAAACTGGTTACCTTAAGACTTTGTTTCCTTGGTTCTCTTTTTTAGGTAGCCCTTTAAGTGGAAGAAAATTGGTAATGGAGCTGTACTTAAGAAAGGAAGAGAGAGGGGTGAAAGGAGAGGGGAAAGGTAAAAGGGGAAGGTAGAAGGGAGAATCGAGGAAGGAGGGAAGGAGAGAAAGGGGGAAGGGTGAATAAGGAAGGGGGAAAGGAAGGAGAGTAAATCTCTGGGACAGGAAACAGAGAGAGGACAGTACAGGAAACTAATTGGTAAAAAGTAAGTTACAAGTAGAAAATGAAGCATTAGGAGGAGGAATAAGGAAAATGAACTCACAAGCAGACAGAATCAGAGAATGTCATAACTGGAAGGAATCAATGTGTCACTGTGTTTTGGGGTCAGAAGTTATTCTCAGATATCTAGTGTAACTATTACTTTCCAAGTGAGGAAAATAAGGTCCCAAAAGGTTAAGTGACTTGATCACAATCACACAACTAATTATACGCTTGGGTCTAGAACCCAGCTTTCCAGGCTCCCAGACTAGTGCTATTTCTATTACAATATGTAATTCCCAGATCCATCATATTGCAGTGGAAAACAATGATCTTGGAGACATGAAACCTGAGCTTGAATTCCCAGTTTACTGTGACTTTTACTTTTCTTACAACCCTACATGCATCATTCCACCTATCTGGGTCGGTTACCTCATCTATAAAAGAGACGGTTAGACTAGATGACCTCTAATGCCTCTTCAGCTCTGGAACTGTAATTCCTAAGATCTATCAGACACTGTCTCCAGATATTCTACTTGGTATAATATATGCCCTCCAGGAATATGAGATGGTTCCAGAAGAGAAGTGAGGCTGGTGACCTTGCACAGATCTCCTTCACTCAAAACAAAGTCAAGTGCAAGTCATATCATCATTTCTCTGATGGCATGGTCTTCTTTGGCAATGAAGGACGTACACAACAACAACCTTTTACTTAGTGGTCCTTACAAGGTGCTGGGAAGTAGATTAGGTATTGACCTATGAGATTAAATATCAAAGAGTCTGAATGATTTGCTCAAGGTCACTCAGTGCTGCTTTCTTAATAAGGTGGTTGTCTTTTTTTTTTTCTCATTGAGGCAGCAGTACTGATAATTATGGGTTTGGGCAAAACAAATCACATACTTTGAAGTGGAGACTAAATTGTATAATCACCACAAAAACCCTGAGCATTTAATACTATGTGTTGAATCAGAGGTGCTTATGGAAAAATGTTTCAGAATCCAGTTCATGCCAGCTATTCAAAGAGACTTGAAGAAATTAATGGTGGACTGGGTAAGATAAACTAGCCATAAGTGAAACTTCAGACTATCAAAACTTGGTCTCTAGCCTCTTGACAGGACAGCTAGGTGGTATAGTAGATAGAGCACCAGGACTGAGACCCAAGTTCAAATTCAGCCTCAGACACTTATTAGCTGTGTGAATCTGGGCAAGTTACTTAATCTTGTTTGCCTCAGTTTCCTCAATGGTAAAAATAAGCTGGAAAATGAAATGGCAAACCATTCCAGTATGTTTTCTAAGAAAACACCAGAGAGGGTCCACAAAAAGTTGCACATGACTGAAAAACTCAACAACAAACCCTCTGGACAATTTATTATCCTGTTCATTCATCACGAAAGCTCCAGCACAGATATCCTGATTAATTCCTTATTAGTATATCAAATAAATTAATGAAAGAAACAGATTTAAACATAGCAGGTATTCAATAAATATTTTTTGGATGGGTGAATTGCACAGTTAGGTTGCACACATAAAAAAGGCAACTTAACCCTGAAAAACAGTATTCTATAACAAATAAAGCACTAGACTTGGAATCAGGAAGACCTAGACTCTGAGCAAGCCACTTAACCTTTTCTTGTGTCTCAACTTCCTCATCTGTAGAATGAGGGAGTTGGATCTCTTGGGCGCTCTCAGTTCTAAATCTATGTTTCTATCACCTGAAATCTTTATATAATGCGGTAGGTTTCTTTGGGGGGATGGGTGTTATGGAGAGGGAAAGAAGATAGCAAACAAGAAATATGATTTTCACAGTAAGTTTTCTTCCAAAATCATCCCATGTAACTTCCTGTCCTTAAACCTTTTTTATCAAAGCATCTATTTTAGGCTTCAATCTTTGCTCCCCCATACATCAACATTTGAGAACCTGCTAATTTCAATTCAAGAGGATGAAGACAAGAATGTTTATGAGGATCCAAAGGAGCTTATGAAAACACACTTGGGGAAACACTAACCTAGGCAGCTCTTGGTGCCTGGCTATTTTATTGCTTCTAAACTTATCACTGAAACTTGCACAGGAATCAATAACCAATTCAATCTTTTCTTAGGCTACAGAATAAAGTGATAAAGGTCTTCCATTTGCTTTTCTATCTTTCAGTTTGGGGAACTTCTTAGTTGGTCTATTCTAGTACACAGAAGAGGGAACACTGGACACAGTTAGAATATCCTAGTTCTGCCTCTAACTAAATGTGTGACTTTAAGTAAGTAAAGTTCATGTCTCTCTGAGTCCCAATTTCCTTATCTTAAAAAAATGACCTGGTTGTATTAAATGTTCTCTAAGGATCCTTCCAGCTCTTACCATTCTGTGATTTGTGTAAAGAATATGGCACTGCTATTTGCAACCAATCTCCTAATTTCCTTGGCTCATCTATATTTAAAATGCTGGTTCTTATTATGTTGAGATTAATTAAATGCAAAGTTGTTTTCAAGATGCCTCAGAAAAAAATTTTTTTAAATGAAGGACAGAAAATATATAGGTCTTCTTAAAAGTTCCTTATGGGTTATCAGATCACATGACTAGTTTTTAAGGATCCCAATTTGACCACTACAATACACTTATAATTAAAGGATTTACACCTAGAAGGGAACTTCAAAATCATCTAGTCTAACCCTCCCTTATTTTACAAATGGGGAAATTGAAACGACAATGGAAGTCATACAATCAGAAAGAAGAACCAAGACTTGAATTTATATCCCCAACTCCAAGTCTTTCCACTAAATGATAACCAGATCCTTAGAAAAGACCTCATCCACTAATGCCTGTCTAGCAATAACTTTTAAAAAATGCCATGTTATGTCCTGTAGTGACTACATGAGGAGGAACATTAGTATCCTCTATAGCTCAAGCACAGAGCTATTTCTTAATCCAAAATTCAGTTACAGAATATTATAATGAAAAAGTTATAAGACTAATAATGTAATATCACAAGGAAGAAAAAAATGAAGCTAGAACTACCACCACTGTTTTAAGAGATTGAACTAAAAATTCAAAAACATTTCTATGTTCCCAAAGATAAAGGATTAGCATAGAGCAGCAGTTCTCCAAACTTGGTTCCAGGGCATCTGGAGATTCTGGAGAGACTTTTGGGAGGTCCATGAGGTCAAAATATTTTCATAATATTATTAAGATGTTTTTATTTCTAATACATAAATGTCAAAAGGTATAACCCACATAAACAAAAGTTCTTGGAGGGATACTCCTCAATAATTTTGAAAAGTATAATAGGAGTCCCAACACCAAAATATTTTGAGAACCAGGATTGAAAATTTCATTATAGCCAAACTCACCTTAATTAAAATCAGCTTAATTTCATTAGCTTAATGTCTTTTACTTTAATCAGGACATTTAAAAAATATTATAGTGTCTTCATTCTTCATAAGGAGGCATGAAAGCCCCCAAAGTCTCATACAGAAAGAGAAAAGGAAAAAAGGGAAGGAAAGGAAGAGGGGAGGGGAAGAGGAAGAGAGGAAAAGGGAAAAGATAAGATAAAGAGAAGATGGAGAGGAAGTAGAGGGGGAAGGAAGGAGAGGTGAAAAAAAGAAAAAGGAAAGGAAGAGTGAGGTGGAAGGAGAAGAGAAGGAAGGTGAAAAGGAGACAGGAAAACAGAGGGGAAGGGAGAGGAGGGGTAAAGGAGGATGGGGTGGAGGAGAGGGAAAGGGAAAAGGAAGGGAAAGAGACTCTTTCTTGAGTTACTGTGGGAAATCAGTAGTTATTTCTTCTAGTATTGCAAGTCTTTTCTTCTTATCAGAAGAGCCTTAAAAGAGTTCAATATTAATTTTGATAAAAACTTCAAGTTTCACTCAATTTAGATGTCTAAATGATCTTGAGGATTCTGAAAAAAACATGTGTAACACTAAGAGAATGTTTTCCATTCCCTTTTTAATGCTCAACAGGGAATTTTCAGATCACTAGTATTCTTTCTAACTCAGATGTCTGCTATGGGTATAAGAAAGGAACTCTACTTTTAAGATGAACACACACACACACACTCTCTCTCTCTCTCTCTCACTCACTCTTCCTCAGGGAAGTGAAACACTGATTTAGTCCTGTGACTCTACAGGGAGCTCAGAACACCTCTATAATACTCAGAATTTCCTGTCCCAACCCCACATGAGGTTAGGACTCCAAGGTTGAGAACTTCCGTTCAGTTGTTTTTAAAATTCTAAGTGCAGTACATTTAATCAGTTCTCTAAAAATTTCTTGCAAGTAAGGAATTATTAGCTCTATGACTGCAGAGAACTGGTACGGAAATGACTGATTTGAAGAATGCTTTCTCCACATTAAATAATGATGATCACATCTAATATTTTAAAAATGCAATTGCTAGCTTTTATACAGTGTTGTAGACTGTCCAAAATTATTTTTTCACAACCATACTGTAAGGCAGGTGGTACCTGTTTTTTATTGTCCCCATTTTATAAATGAGGAAATTAAGAATAATTTGGATAAATTCACACATCCAAGAAAGTAATAAGGCTGGGATTTGAATCCAGGCCCAGTCAGTCCTCTTTTCATTTTAACACTGCTGCACTGAAGCAAAAATATCTGCAAATATGTAGTGAAGATTTTTTTAATTCCACAAAAATCCAAAATAGTATATTTAAACTCCATTAATTTAGATACATTCCTTAAATTATGAGTATTTTTTTTCTTGAATACAGGAGAACACATGAAGGGCTTTGTGTAATTTAGAGAAATTATCCACAGAAAAAAACTGCAATATACCAAAGAATGAATATTTTAAATCTTAGTGATAATGAGGAACTAAAAGTGGTCATTTTCTGGTGCATTTACTGCTTATCACAATAAAAAAAAAATATAGTACTTAGAGAAAAACAGACCTCAGCAATTTTACAGATATGGGTGAGGGCGACAAAAATCAACAATTTGCCCCTTTATCAGGGTAGTTATCACGTACCTTGTTTCTGATACAAGAACAATTAAGAAAAGTCATAAAGGATTAGAGAAGGAGAACAATGAGGCTCATTGTTTTTCTCCATCATACACATGGGAGAAGAGGTCAGGAAGCAGCGTAATCTTCATGCAGTTGCAATGTCAGGAATCCTTGATTCATGGTGCTTTGTCATTATCACCACCATCATCAAGAATTTATACAATACCATCTGCAGTACTTGGGATGATCTATAGTGCCTCAGAAGTGGCAAGGATTTGCCCATGTTAGTCTAGAATGGATCATGACTTGGTCAATAAAGAACCACAGCCACTGGGTACAGGTTTCATACCCCTCCCTACCTCCATCCCCAATCACTAAGGATTTGAAGTGTAAGTTTGAAAAACTTATGGGTTATGACTCACAGTGGCTTCCCAGCATTCAAATGGCCTCTAGGCAAAAGGTGGAGATCTCACACCAAAGGTTACTACAACCTCTCTTTCCCCTCCTCACACTGGTACTTTGACATCACTCTAATTTCAAATCCTTCCCCCAACTTGAAAGGAAATCTTTGAGAACCACTGGCCTAAAGGATTGAAAATGTCATTACAGCCAAACTCACTTTAATTAAAATCAACTTAATTTCATTAGCTTGATGTCTTTTACCTTTAATCTGGACATTTTTATAGCCAAACTTTCTTAAATCTTTAAGCCAGAGGCAGAGTAGTTTCTCATAGGGATCCCCTACCCACCATGGTCTAGGAGAAGACTCCTAATAGATTCAGCTGTATACAGCTAACACACCTTTACACTGTTCCCTTGGAAAATCATTCAAACTCATATTCAGTACTCCTATTATTTTAACAAAATATCAGTATTAAAAGTGGAAACAAGTTAGAACCAAACTATGTGATGGTTAGGAACGTGGCCTTGCACTCTCTCTGAAGTTTATATGTACATATCTACTGTTGACTTGCTCACACTCTTTTATATGTACATATCTACTGTTGACTTGCTCACACTCTATGATTTTCACTTTGGAGAAAGAAGAGTATCACCATATCTATATAAAAACACATGGATGTATTATATTCTTCTGAGTGTTTTTATATTCCTTATATTCCTTAGTGTCCAGTTAACTCTTTATGGACACTAGCGTACTGCCCTACCGAATCATTCATATTGGTATCAAAAACACATGTGCTTTAGTGTCCTCCCACTTTGGTTGTCTTGGGAATCTAACTTGATTGTTAAGTCTTACGACCGAAACAGACATTTACAAGTTGTCAGGAGTTTTAAAAACAGTCTGCAGTCATGAACAAGAAACACTTTATGGTATGGAAATTCCGCTTTTTTTCTACTGAATGATAGAATGTCATGTCATCTCTTAATTCAACCTTTCATTTTGTAAAGAAAAGGAAACTTGAGTTTTTCAAGGTCAGAGAGAAAATCATGGCTAGATCTTAGACAAGAAGGCAAGGTCTTTGTCTTTCATCCTAGAACTCTTTATATTACATCATGAAATTTGGGAGAATAGTTTTGGGAGAGTGGATAGTTTCTGGGAGACATTACTATTATGGTTATTTCAAATAAAATGAATATAGAGGAAAGTAGGCAGCATTTCCTAAAGTGGAATAATTCTGGACTTAGTGTCAAGAGACCTGTGCTGACAATCTAGTTCCAACATTTACAAATTTTGTGATCTTGGAGAAGTCACTGCATTTCTCTTAAACTTAGTTTTGCTCATATACAAAATAGGAATATTCATGATAGCACTATTCATACTTCTCCATTTTTGATTGAGAGGAAATGTTTCATACACTTTAAAATGTTATATACATGCAGGTCATTATTGTTTCCAAAAAAAATCTGTTTTCTTCGGTGTTGCATGACATTCAGATATGAAGATTACAGCTTGAAAATTCTTGAGATTTTATCTTCCCATTTAAAAAAGTTATTACTTGGTGACCAACATCCCAGGCATTAGCTATGTTAAACTTAGGTAAACTGGTCCTCAGGACAGATACAATATTTGTTGCCATTTCAGTACCAAAGTGTATCCTCTAGAGGAGGGCCTGGCACAGTTAGTACTCCAGTAGTGTAACTTCTAAGAGGACTTTCCTGAGTCCCTAAGCTTTTTAGAGCTCCCCAAATCCCAGTGTATTACATCATATGTATCCAATATTTGCTTATCAGTCAATATGTTGTAGGCCCCAACTACCCTTACTAAAATACAAGCTTCTGAAAGGAAAAGACTTTCAATTTTGTATGATAATTGACAATAACAGTAACAGCATTTACACAGGGCTTTTAAGGTTCTCAAAGTGCTTTACAACATTATCTCATCTTAGCCTCACAACAACCCTTACAGACAGTAGATGCTATTAGTATCCTCATTTGACAGATAAGGAACCTGAGACATGCAGAGGTTAAGTGACTTGCCCAAGGTCACACAGCTAGTAAGTGTCTAAAGCAGGATCTGATCTTAGATTTTCCTGACTCCCAGATTCAGCACTCTATCCAATGTACCAGCCCAAGCACCTAGTCCATCATGTATTAGGTGCTTACTAAATGACTGACTGAAAAATCTCGTCACCTTCACCTCAGAATCAACCATCAGAATAGAATTTTAATGGAATGAAGTGGAAGTAAATCACTTTAACGACTAAGAAATTTGTTAATAACTATCTTTTATACCAGAGTTACTAAAAACTGATACAGGGTGCTAATAAGCACTAATAACTTACCATCATCATCATCATCATAAGCGTAAAACTGATTTTCTAGTTTGGAGGAAAAGTGTTTAAGTTGAAGATAGACTTTAACGTGGCAGAAAAATCTTTCATTTATTTAGAGCTCTTCAACATGTATTTTCAAAATCCAAAGTTTCATTGTTTATGCTCCCATACTTTTCTTCCCGCATTTTCCCGTTTATGTCTATTCTTTCATTCTTATAGCATCTTTTAAAGCTTTGTGTTTTTCCTTCCACTTTGCTGTGCCGGCTCTGTTCCCCTTTACAGCAACAATTACAAGATATTAATGAAAGCAGTAGAAAAATAAATCTATTTCTCTACCAACTTCAGCTCTGTGGAAATGTGCGGGGTTGTTGGTCAAAGGGTAAGACTGTAAGAGTGTTCTGCCAGTGGTAAGATCTAACTTGTTAAGTTTTCTTCAAATACTATTTTTTTACTGGTAAATTCAATTATGAGTATAATATACGCATGTTAAAATATCATATAAACATATATGCTTTTTATACTCTCTTTTTCCATTATGCACTTTCCAGACCTTCCATCTTGAAGCATATCACAAAACAGCAGACTGCTAAATCATTCATGCATTTAGCAAATATTCATTTAGTACCTAATAGTGAGTTAAGGCTGTGAGATAGGGTAGGTATGGGGATGAGGAGGCATAAAAAAAGAGAAACAAAGACATATTCATAAATAACTATAAACAAGTTAGAATATATATGTGTATCTCTACATACATATGCACATGCAAGGCAATATAAAGAAGGTGTTATGATAAATATCTCTCCAAGATGATAACATCAGGGAAAGTATCATGGAGAATACATCTGAGACGAGTCTTCAAGAACAGCCTGGATTCCATATGGTAGAAAGTGGAAGGGCATTCCAGGGATCAGAAATAGTGTGAGTAAAGACAAAGAGGTGAGGAAGCATGGGATGCTTTGTGGAAATGTTAAGCAGTGTGGTTTAGCTAGAGGTATATGGTATAGGAAGGGATAAGATAAAGCTGAATTAAGGATGGAGGTGATAATACAAAATAAAATAAGTATGTAGAAACATTATCTAAATCTAAGATATTTTTATTGGTGTCAGTTCATTTGCTTTGTGCAACATAGAAAAATAAATGATACATAGTTTGTAAATTACAAAACAATAAAACTTGGTGACATTACAATGATTTGTTGCATTATTGATAATGCTGTGCATATGGTACCTGATAGTTTAAAAGATTTTGCTGAAAGTTCTCTTTTCTAGTAACTATTGAGATCTAATCAGTAGACTTCAAGACCTGTTCTGCGTAATGTTATCATCTACTTACCACAAAATCTTAGAATAACCCATTCTACTTGCATCTCAGTTTAATTATAGGTAAAACGAAGACGTTGAAATTTTTTCTTTTCTTATAATTTCTAGGATTCAGCTTTATCCTAAAGCTACGCTATGAATACTTATAGTAATTCTGTACTGTTAGGTGTGCTACAAAAAGTTCAAAAATTAATGAGATTCTGTACTTTCCTGTTTTCCTGCTGTCTGACTAATTAGCTATGTAATAATTTTCCTGCTTTAATTTCATTGTTCATCATGATTCTGTAACTAGTGATATAAAAGCATACCCTCCCCAATTTATTTGAGGGAGCTTGGTGGAGCCATGTACACAGTACTCAACCTGTAGGTCAGGAACACCTGAGTTCAAATCCCAGCTTAGGTACTTATTAGCTGTATGGCCCTCAGCATGTCACTTTATTAAACTTCGCATTTGCCTCAGTTCCCTCATTTGTAAAATGGAAATAATAACTGTACCTACCCCCCATGGTTCTTGTAAGGATAAAACAAGATATTTACACTGTGCTTTGCAAAATTTTAATACTATGTAAATGTTAGCTATTTTTATTATTTCCAAATTGCTGTATGTTCTTCTCAATATATTTAAACTAAATTTATGGACATTCAAAGACTTCATTGCTAATATTTAGTACTAAACATAAGTATTTTCTTTTATTTTGTGGATGTCTACCCATATGAAATTTTCTACTGACTTTAGTAAGTCAATGAATCAACCCAGGAATATCTAGAAGTCTTGGAATGACACCAAACAAAGCCCTGGCAAGGCTGATTCAGTTGTTCTATTCTGAAGTAGATAAACTGACTTAAGCTCCTTCCTAAAGGTTGGCAAAATGCTGAACAGAACTCTAATAGCTATATAAATTAGATGAAACAGTACATTGTGATGAATAGAAAGCTGGCCACAGGAACAAATCAGGAAGACCTGGCTTCATATCCACATAATGATTCAGTGACCAACTTCACTTCACAGTAACCAACTTCCCTTCATAGTGGTCAACTTCACCTCCCACTATTTTGAGTCTCTTAACTCCTTCTCTTCGTATGAGTACTCATCACTATTAAAAGACGCTTAAACTATTGAATTAAGTAAAAGCGAAAATATTTTGACCCTCACTCATGTAACAACACCTTAATTTGTACAGAAAGTGCCAACTTGATTTGGTAGAGGGAGTTTTCACCCCTTCTCCCATGAAGTAACATGTTTCTATCCCTATAAATTAGACAAAACTTGGGGACAGGGGCTCAAAATGATTTCACAATATTCTTCATTGAATTACTTGCTGTCCCAAACTACTGGATCAGTTTTCCTGGTTAAATCTCAAATCACAACAGAATATTTGATATATCTATGATCTCTTCTAGTTCATAACATTCAATTTATTAGTCATCTCCTTGAAGCTCACTTTTGTATAGATAGTGAAACAAAGCTGCATTACACACCAGCAACACTGTGAAAAGAATGAGGATTTTGTAAAATAATTTGCAAAAAAGTCTTTATGACATAAAATAAATCTTAATGAAAGCAATCATCTTTTACATTGTACTGTTAAACTCATTATCAAGTTGCCATTACATCTATGCTAGCAATAAGTTAAATACCAAAGAGAAAATACATTTTGAAATTTTCTAAATAAGACTTCTTTCTTAAATAACATGAGTAAAGCATCAGGGAAGTTATTGCTAGCTAAGCAAAAGCAGAAAACTTGGTGGAGAAGAGGGAGAATAATCCTATCAAACTTTGGTTTTCATGTCATGCTATTTGTTTTCCATAAGATGATTTTAAAACAGTATCTTGGTATTGTTGTTACATGAGTGAGGGTCAAAATATTTTCGCTTTTACTTAATTCAATAGTTTAAGCATCTTTTAATAATGATGAGTACTCATACAAAGAGAATAGTATCATATTTCTCTTCCCTATCCAACAAAAATCATACTGAAACACCATTCTTTCATATACACACACCAAAATCACCATATACATGTACCCTTAGTCTTCCTCAGGAGCAACATCTCTGTCAATTGAAAACATTTGATCTGCAGCAGGCTCCTGCATGCACACCCCAAATCCTGAACCTTCTGCCATCTGGCTTCTTTTCCTAACATTCTGAGAAATGGATTTCCTGAAGGTCATTAATGAACTACTTGTCTTCCTTGATCACAAGCAACATGCATATCTGTTGGTCACTCCCTTCTCTGTGATACTAACACAACACTCTTCCTCTCCTCTGCCCCAAACCCTGACCTCATCTTCCCTCCTTCAATGAAACCAGAAAACCTCTGAGCCAATAAAGCCCTATGCAAAGGAACAAGCATTAAACCACAGCCAGAGAGGTTAAGTTAGATGACTGCCCTCACAAATTCAAAAGGGTAACTGTTTAGTTTTGGTGAATAACATTCTGAGTTGTATAACATGAATCAAATGTATTTATTCTGTTTATTCGCTTATTTAGTGTTATCTTTCAGAAACTGTGATGTGTTAGGAATACAAATATGATGGACAATACAGCCCTTACTCTCAAGAAGCATCAGGAAATATTCACATAGCATACCCCCTAGCCTATAGTATGTGCTTAATAACTATTTTTGAACTGACTTTGGCATGTTTTGATAACCAATCAAGGTTTTAAAAATTAATAAATAGAAAGCTTTCAAAACTTTCACAAACCAGTCTTTGAAATTAGATAGAAGTTGATATAAAGAGACAGAATGTATATCCCTTACAGGATTTATTAGTACTTTCTCCTTGTAGAGAAGCATAAATTCCTAAAATGGAGTATTCTCCCACTGCCTCTCCTTCCTAAAGAACTTTAATTTAAACACCATTCTAACTATGAAGTATAGGGCAACTCTCCCCCTGCCCCTACAAAATATGACTTAATGACCCCAAGAAAATGCCGGAATTAAAAAAAGAACCAGTAATAACAATTTTTGGCCTGGAAAATTAGGAAGGAAATGACTGACTTCCTTTTCTAAACTGTAGCATTAAAGCTGAAGAATTTTCTCCGGGAGACTCCTTTAGCTGAGATGAGAATCTCAAGGAAACTGTCAAGTCTCATATTGCAGTTGTTCTCTTATATATAATACAACATCAGAAAAGGTGTTTTTACTATCAGAACAGTATTTATCACCACACCATTTGGAAGGGAATTTGGGGAATAAAACAAGAAAAAAAAGAAAGCAAACAAAACATACTGGTAGGATGATTTAATCCTAGAATTTCTAGATTTCTGGTCAGTCTAGATTTCTGGTCAGTCACACTACTCCATTTGCCTTCCTCTATAAATGAATACATAGCTGTGTAAGTACATGCATGTGTATGTAAATATGTTTCTAATATTTAAAAATTAGTTCAATTCATACCAAAGTGCTTTTACAAACATAATTTCATTCGATTCTCACAAAAGCCTTGAAAGGTAAGGAGCAGAGAGATTATTACCTTTATTTTACAGGTAGGGAACACGGAGGTTGGGAGACTTCATATAATTGTTAAGTCATTAAGTCATTTCAGTCATGTCCAACTCTTCATGCCCCCTGCGGGCTTTTCTTGGCAGAGATACTGGAGTGCTTTGCCATTTCCTTCTCCAGCTCATTTTATAAACGAAGAAACTGAGGCAAACAGGGTTAAGTGACTTGCCCAGAGTCACACAGCCAGTAAGCATCTGAGGCTGAATTTGAACTCATGAAGATGAATCTTCCTGATTCCAAGCCCAGGGCTCTATCCAACCTCGCTGCCCACTTCAAACAATTACCAAGTGTTAAAGGCAAGACTGGAACTGGAATCTTTCCTGAACCCAAGTCCAACTCTACCCTGCTACTTAGAGTGCTATTCATATTTACCTGCCCCTCCCCCCAATCAATGACTAGTAGTCATGGTGTAGTACAATGTAGTAACATACATATGTGTGTGCAAATACAGGCTTTAACTTCTCCAGTGCTATTAAATGTGTTTTTTTTTAATATCTGGTTCCAAACCACATATCCATTAGGGGCAAAAACTTTACCTCTAATACAAATGAAATAATAAACTCACTTTTCAAACTGTAAAGTATTACATAATACTAAATACTATAAACTCTAGTATTGACACATCAGCTATTAATACGTGTAGAGCTATCTCTAACACATAATGCAAACTCAAATAAGAATTTTTCTTAACAATGATAACAGCAAGACTGAAATAATTTTTACTTTTGAACCGAAAAACTCAGAGAAATAAATATACCTTCCCTAAGAGAAGCTGAACTCTTGTCTAAATACCCTATGCCCCATCCCCTCCATTTTCCCCACAGAGTACACCATATTTACCACTCTCTTTCATATATTTCTCTCCACCTCAAAATACTTCTTTCCCCAAGACTGCAAACAAATGTGCAGAAGAATTCTCATTCTTTGAAAAAATACAAAATTTTCCCTTGACCCTACTACTCTTTAAGGTATTATTCTCCCTCTCTCACGGTCATCTTACCCACCCCCTTTGGAGAAAACAGAATTACTAATCTGTAAACCCTGTCCCCACTTCCTTATCACTCACTTAATTCTCAAACTCCGGAAATCTCCACCCCTCAGAAAACTACTTCTCTAAATGTCATTAATAACCTTTTCATTGGCAAATCCAATGGCTTTTAGGGGAGGCCTCATCCCTCTAGATTACAGAAGCATGTGCTTTTTTTATTGATTACTCCCTCTCTCCTTGACTTCAAAATATCCCTCTCACTAACTTCTCCATTTCTTTAGATAGCACCACCATCCCAGAAGCTATCCAGACTCAAAACCTCTGAACCAGTTTTGCTCTTCCTTCATAGCTGCCAAATCCAATAGATTCTACTTCTACAGTTTCTCTCCACTCCCTCCCTCATGTCCATACCCTCTACAAACAGCATTATCTTTCATCTCATCCAGTCTAGATTTCTGCAGCTCCTATCTGATTTTTCTATCTCCTCTTTCCTATTCATCCTTCACACCATCATTCAAGTAGTCTCCTTAATTCTCCACTTTGATTTTATGCAAAAGAAAAGAAAACAAAACATTCAGTAGCTTCCTAATGCTTACTGAATTAAGGGTCAACTTCTACTCCTAGAAACCAAAGTCCTACACAATATATTGTCAATCTATTTTTCATCTCCTATTACTCCCCTTTATATACTTTACTTTTCAGCTACTTTAGACTACTCTTCAATCAACATTACTCTTTTGCCTCCTTCCCATCTCCATAACATTGTGTATAGTCTCCCTTATACCTGGAATGAACTTATCCTCCTCCCCACACTTTCTTAAGTCCTTCCCTTTTATTAAGACCCAAATCAGGTATTGCTATATCCTCCTCCAAGAATTTATTATTTCTATTAAAAAATCAAAGCAATTGTTCATAACTTTTTGGCGTGACTCTCTCCTTTGAGCATTTATTATTAGACTTACTCTCGTATGATAGCTTCATATGTGTATGTACATACACATAAAATCTTATACACATATGCAGGAATGTTGTTTCTTGATAGTAAGGATTATTATATGCATCTTGACATCCTCAGTGCCTCATATAGAGTAAATGCATAATAAATATTTGTTGATCTTAATCAAAATGAATTAAATCGAGTTTGTAATTCCATTAGAATAGAATGATCTACATTTTAAAAAGAGGAATTACAATGACCATAAGGAATGGTAATAAAATGTTTAACCATTAGTTTATCCAGTTTCATATGGGTATACAAATGTGTATCTCTCAAATTTGTAATCCTTCTAAAATATCCAAACAAATCTAAAGCAGAACATCAGCCTCTTCAAAAAAATTGAAACTTTCCGAAAATAATTTTTCCCTAGAAAACTGTTTGCTTTCTATAGTAAGTACAGACTAAGCAAAGTAAGGAGAATTAAATTTACAATCTGCTTCTAATAAACTTATCTGTAACTTCTTAAGGATGGGAAACAAAAATGGCTACTGGCAACGACGTACCTGGGGACCTGTGTTAGTCAATCAACAAGTATTTATTATGTGCTTAATATATGTTAGGCACGGTGAATGCAAAAACAAGATTGAACGCCTCTCCTTTCAAGGAACTTATAGATTCAACTAGAACCATTCTGTAATAACTTAGATCCTCTTTTAAGAATTTTCCCTTTTAAATAAGAAGAATACGGCTAGGAGGACCTTTTTGGCAACAACAACTACCCTATAAAACTTACTGTTTTATCAACTAGATAGCAGTTCAGCCCTACCCTATGACAACTGTCTATGTTTCCAGAGCTCTCAGTGTGACTAAATACATAATCACACAAACTTCAAGCTGAAGGACAAGCAATTGTTTCTGGACAGAAGTGTAACGATCCTAATACTCACTTTTCATAGAATAAAATGGGACTTGTCTTGCTTCTCTTCCCAGCCTTAGGGTTGGAAACTTGAGTCTCTAGATCCTTCCCTCCCTCAAATGAAGCTCTATGGAATCTTTTCCCAAATATGAGGGGATACACATGACAGGTAGGCTTTTATAGGCCATAATTTAATGTTCCACACCCTGGGGGCATTTGACAAATGATGATGACTGACGGTAAGAATTATAATTCATGGAAAAGTATGAATCTGAGAAACAGTAGCAACCTTACTGCCTTTGGACACATGGATGTCTGTATTTCAAAACTAATCAGAATTAGTATAAGCCTTCATTAAGGTTTAATGATTTTGATCTCCTCTTGAATTTGATAATGGACACATCTGGTTGGGCAGTTGCCAGTCATTCTTCCTGGGAAGCATTTATTAAATTTGTCAATTGAAAAATGACACTTTCACTTCAAATCCCTTGAAGCAATTTTTCAACGTTGGAGAAAGGAGTGGAAATGTCTCCTTAAAATGTTTGATAAAATCCATTCAGGCTTGAATTAAGTGAGATTTTCAAAAGATGAAACTCACTGAAATGTACCATACTGGTTTGAGACCACAAGTTAATTATAAGTAAAAACATTCTAATAAAACAGAATTATGATTAGGGTCTGTCTTGAAATTCAAATTATAGTTTCCACAGGAGCTGTCATATGGAATATGTGTATTAGGCCCTTAAACTGAAGGTGAAAATGAAATGCTAAGGACTAGGCAGAACCAAGTCCTGAAAACTGAATGAGTTTCTGGACCTCATTTACTAAAGTCTTAGTGGTAAGATGACCTTTTACTGTATTAATAGCATTAAGCTGCTATACTAATTTGCTTCACTAATGACACTATTCATGGTTACAACTGATACTGCTAAAATAAGGTATTTGGGAATCACATAGTTTCACTGGAGAAGGAACTTTAGAAATTCATCTAGTACCATGTCATTCAAGGACCCAATTTATAATAATGTATGCTTAGCAAGTTAAATGATTATTTAGGGAGTTACAAGAAGAAGATCAGGCATTTAAATGAATGAGACTAATCTCTATGTCAGGAATCCATAAGGATGCAAAGACCTCTTAAAGATGAAAGGATTTTGGAGGGTCAGTGAACATGAATGGGAAAAAAAAAAACCTTTATTTTTACTAAACTTTGGTTTCCTTTGAAATCCTACTTGCTTTTTTTGTATTTAAAGACATTTTGAGAAATGATCTATAGGCTTCACCAGCACATCAAAAGAGGTCATTATACACACACAAAAATAAGAACCCTGCTCTAGATAAAACAGGGCCCTTCCAAAGAGGGTAAGTAGTAAAAAGAAGTAAGATGGGGTGGGTTGGGGAGTTCTGTGAGTAAAAAACTGATCCATTAGTCAGAGACCCAAATTCAAATTTGACCTGACACTTACTAGCTGTGTTGTGAAGCCCAAATGAAATAATATATACAAAATTGCTTGGCATGGTGGTAGATGCTACACATAAATGCTTATTTCTCCATTCCCTATCTCTTCCCCCAACTTGGTCCTCTCTATTGTTACCTGAACTGAAAACTGACTACAACTACCACCCTCTAAAATTGTACCGAATACTTTTAGAAACATATATAAAGGCTGCCTCCTAGTCTCATGAACTTTACCTCAAACTAACAAGTGATGATCACTTGACTGAATATATTGAAAAGATTCTTGTTCAGTCTGAACTTGAACTTGATTAGAGGTCCCTTTCTTTCCAAGGTTTGGGGATCCGATCTACCTCACAAGATGTTCGTAAGAGTCAAATGGGATTTTATATATATATATAGCACTTTTCCAAGCTTCAAACACCAAATGTCAGTTATTGTTATTATTCTTACAGCACATGTATATACAAAACCTTATGTCAAAAATAAGTCACATAATCTTTGGATCCTACAGAGGAACTTTCAAAGCAGATTTTCAAGTAAGATATGAATCCTTCATATGTTGGTCTAATGTGCATTAAAACCAGGGACCCATTACTCCCCCACCAAAGAAAGCCTGATGCTTCTGTGGGTAACAGTGCAAGGCTCCAACTTTTAAATGCAGAGAACGTGGTTTCTCCATATTCTACCCGAAATCATGACAAATGAAACACCATTCTATTTGCATTCTCTATTAATTTCCAGAGTTCACTGGAGTGCAAGGATATTTCATGGACCTGACACTACTACTTGGAAAAGCTTTTTGAAGGAGGCAGGTCCTGCAGCAAAACTGACGGAAAGGAAGGGATGTAGTTTGACAGGTGGAGGTTGTTTACACATTTGGGATTGCCTGGACTATTCCTGCCTAAAACTTCGGGGGTCGGGGTGAAAGAAAAGAGGAAAAAGGACAGGCCATGAGAAGTAACAGGAAGTAAATCTTTCTAGAAAATATACCTGCATACAGCAGAAAATTAAAGCCCACCAAGGTGCTCAGATGTTGAGGTGAAGATACTCACAGGCTTTGGTCAAAATTTACAAAGCGCTTTTCAACGTCTTTCTTTCAAAAGGAGAATTTCACCACCTATTTTTTAAAGAGGATGGGTGTTTCCATGAGGAAATTCTCTCCAGTTAAAGGTCTCCTTGCGTCAAGTGAAAAAGATTTCCTTCAAATAACCCCAGAATCGTTATCAGCTTTTAATTATCTACGGATCACAAGGCACAGATCCCACGAATAGCACATAGTGCTTGAAGGTTTGTAAAACATTGTACACATACATCCTCTTCTGATTCTCCCAACAGCTAGACTTAATACATAGTGGGTATTGTTATCCTCATCTTACAAATGAGGAAATTAAGTTCCAAGGGAGGTAGAAACTGCAGAGTAATTCAAATATAACAAAGCAAAGTAAGAGATCTTGGATTTGGGAGATTCCAGGGCTTCAGACTCTAAATTCAGTAATGTTTCTCTTAACATTAAGGAAAAATAAAATTAGTTTTTAAAAAAATTAAGCAAAGGTTTTAACCCGTACCCCAAGACTTAAAAAAACAAAGCTAAAAGTATGAATAATTAACAACAATCATAGAATTATGGAATAGTAGTAATCTAATCAGGTCAAGAACCACTTAGTTTTGGGGTTGGGGAGAAAATCTGTATCTTTGGGACACAGTTTAAGTTTAGGAGTTTAAAAATATAAATGGGGGAGATTATCGGTGTGGGACACTGAATTTTTTTTTATATCTTAGTTGTTGATATCTTAATTAGTTTTGAACTATCCCCTCTTTTTTTTTTTTTAAATAAAGGATAAATTCTAAAGATGAGAAAGAGAAGGGATATTGGAAAATGTGTTTGATGAGAAAACAATATAATAAAATATATTTTAATCAATATATAGGGTAAATTTTATAATATAAACCAAATTTTAAAGTGGGAACTATAGAAAAAAATCCTTACAAGTGGTTATCCAGCCTCTGCCTGAATTAGACTGTCTCATTTCTCTCAATTCCTCTCAAGCATCCTTTGGTCAAAGTGCTGATGACCAGAGAAATAGCCAAACGTAGGCAGCAAGAAAAAAATTTAGTATGAACTACATAATCAACTCCTAAATAATCACCAGATAAATATATTAAATTATTAAACTGAGTCTTCCCCTAAAACTAACCAGTCCTAACTTTTAAAATATTTATTACAGGCACTATTTTACAACCAGAAGGCACACATTTAAATGGAATATAATGAAAACTGAAAAGAAATCATTCTAGAAAATGTAACCATATCATTTGTTTCATTTCTTTAAATGCTCTTTAGTATGTCTGTATCATTCTTAAAGTGCTAACACTGAATGTGGTATTTGAACATGGAAGTGACTGATGCCAAGCACAAGAAAAGACTTATTTTCCATTCTTGTTTCTAATACTTTTGTATCCTAACAAATAGCTTATTAGACTAAATTAAAGAATAGGTCAGCTATAAATAAGACAATTCTCATGGAGCCAAAAATCAGTCAGACTTCTGAGCATCCAGTTATATCCTGGAATCAAATCAAGCACAGTCATACCCTGGAGGCAGATCTTCAAAGTAACTTACAGGCATATCTGTACCTGATCCATAGAGAATACACACTAAACACGATTGCACCTTATAACATGTTCTCTTTCTGATATAATTTGTCTTTTGTGAATTTGGGGAGGAAAATAGGTGATAGTCTTCTTATTCTGTTTTTGAGTGATGAGAAAAACTCCCAATATGGGTAGAGAAAACTAGGTCAATTAGTTAGCTAAGTAATTAAATAGAAATGTAGGTAAAACACCAAAAGCCTGCCTGAAATCAAGATAGTGATGCTAGAATTATGGAATGGAAGAATGAGAGTTCAGCATGCCCATGTGAGTTAATCTTCAACTGTCAATGTTATTTGGGGTGACAGTACCATCCTCTTTTGAGGTGGGTGAATAAGCATCATTTGTGGTGGCACAGACTCCAGACTATTAGAACCATGGGATGTAGTTTAGATCTAGAGAACTTGGCATCAGATAACCTGAATTCAAATTTCAATATACTCTAAATATTTTGTGACCCTGGGCTAAACATTTAATTTTCTGTATCTCTAAAATAAAGTTAGTTCTAACTCTAAATCTATTATTGTATGCTTCTAAATTGGGGTAAGCCCCAATTCATCCTAGGCGGTTTCTTTTACATACATCCCTAGTTGGGTATTACTTATTCTACTCTTTACTTTGCATAAACTCAGATACTTCAAAGGATTTATGATCCCATTGATATTGCTAATCCTTCCAATCCAATCCAAAAAGCATTTATTGCATTACCCTGTGCAAAGCACTTAACAGGGACACTAGAGATCGAAAGACAACATGAATTTCACCAGTACAAATGAAAACCCAGTCATGCCATTGTATCAAATGAGATCCCCTCTCGTGGGGAATCCAACCAATGCTCTAGGAACTTGTATCTAATATGACAGAAATCTACCCAATTTACTATTCTTTCCTCAAAGTCTTTTAGTATTTCATGGATATGCAAAAACTCAGGCTGTCCATCTTTGAACTTCTGTTAACTTTTAATTCTTGTAAACTAGAGTAACAGCTGAAGTAAAACTGGAAAGGGAGTAGATTTTTAAGATTGCACCCCAGAATATGAAGGCAGTTACAGAGATCTCCAGGGTCCTCTGAGGATCTATATGTTTCATATAGATATAGATATGTTTCAAATAATTCTATGCTTACAAGAAGCCAGATCACCCTTACACCAAATGACGTTTAGATGAACCTTCATGTCAGGCCACCATATTTAAAGTATCACCACTGCTCCATAGGATTTCAGTTTTATACAAATGATGGTTGATACATTCAAGGTAAGTCCCCATGCTTTCAAGATGGAAAAGTTCATTAATCTTTGTACAAACTTTGAACAGACATCCTCTTTTCATAAGCGATGGGGCAAGGTAAAAGTCTTTAACATTACTTAGAGAGATAAATGCTTAATTGGTCACTGAAATGTCCTAGGATACTTACACATGGATATTTTTTAAAGTGTATCACAGTATAATGCATATAGATATATAAAAGCTCATAAAGGCTGAAAAGTGGTTGCTTTTACATAATTTGTACATAAAAACCACAAATATAGATTTTTGAATGCTATTCAGGCTCCAAAGAGTAACCATCTACTATATTACAAAATAATTCACTACAACCAAGAGATTAAGAAAATTAAGGCTAAATTTTGCACATAAAGAAAAAGGGAAATGGCAAAGCATGAAAATTAATAAACATATTTAATTTGTTTTTTTCCCAGTCAACTGACATTTCAAACCTGGTATTTGACTTCTCAAATCAATCCAAGTTTTTGGATTTTGTAAATGTCTGAAGGGGCTTTAAGAGCTGGGAGATAATTATTTATACTTTCCTCAAAATCACAAAGAACAGTTGTTGAATACTTACTGTATGCCAGCATTATACTATATAAAAACCCCACAAATCAGATTATAACACATAGGCAATAATTATAAAATGATACACAGGTCAAATTTAAGTACAAAAAAATTTCTATTATATTTTGCCACACACATAGAAATCCAATGACCTTATAAAACAAATAAATTAGGAGGTTATATATCCATTATCATAGATGGATACCAATGTTCATCTTTTTGTACCATTACCCTTCTAGTCATATTACATAGTTACAAATCAAGGAACACGATAATCTACAGAGAATCAAAACTGTAGACAACCAGAAAGGTGATAAAGTAATAGTGTTATAATAAGTTGTATGGTATTTCTAACAATTCCACGTAATAGTATAAAAAGTATATGAGGTACATGATCGAAGAAGAGGAAGGCTCACAAGATGGGATCCACGGAAAGTTTGAGTGCCAGAGTACCTACCCAATGTTACAAAATTTAAGGGAAAGCTTGCACTGAATCAACTATGGATGCCTTTTGTGAGAATACAAGTAACTGCAATGAATTAAAATAATAAAATGTGTTGAAATCTCTTCCATCACTGACATCACAAATTTACTGAATTATTGAAGTATTTCCCATTAACAAATAAGAAAACTTTGAATGGTGACAAGGAATCATGGTCATGTGAAAAAGTACTGGAGACTGTTGAAAGATTCCTGGATTCTGGTCTTGGCTTTGACAGTATTTGCTTTATCTTGTGCATAGCATAAGATTTTCAGCTTGACAGGATCTTAGAGATCATTTAGTCTAACTCTCTCATCTTACAGATTAGAAATATTGAGGCTATTTGAGGTTAAGTGACTTTCCCAAAATCAGAGCCAGAAATCTTGAATCCAAGCCTTCTGACTGAAAATTCCAAGGTGAATGTTACCTCTCAGGGCCTGTAACAAAAAAAGATTAGATATTCTCTAAGATCCCTTGCAGCTCTGTCACTGTGTAGTGCTACAGTATTATTACCCAGAATATTCCTTTAATTGGTAACATTTCCTTGTCAGCATGGGGAAGTGGGAAAGAAGTATGAACTTAGAAACTGTAGATGATCAGTTTAGAGCTGGAAGGAACCACACAGTTCACCTAACTCAACCCTTCATTTTAGAGATAAAATGAAGGTAAGTTTTTTAGAGATAAAAACTAAAGCCCAGATAAGAGTCACATACTAATTTAGCCACAGGGTTTACATTTCAAACGGAAGGTCATCTTCTGTCAAATTTAGTATTCTTTTCACAAATCATGCGACTATAAATATTTTGGACTGTAATTTCTCTCTGATTTCTTTGATGTATATAATCAACAGTGAGATCACTGGGTCAAAAGCTACGGACCGACCATTTAGTCACTATTCTTGCATAATGCCCAACTGAAATTCAAAAAGATTGGAATAATTCACAGCTCTACTAACAGTCATCTTTACCAGCTTGCACAGAGATAAAACCATAAAGTTGTTTTTTAATTTGTGTCTCTTAATTATTAATGACTGAGGAAATGTTTTCATGTAATCGATTAAAATAAGTAATTTTTAAAAATACCATGCCAATTTGTATTTGTGATAGTTCCCTAAATATTTTGGAAATCATATTTTTATCTGTGATATTTCATCTAAACATTTTTGACTCTACCATTTCTGTTTCAGTTCTCTCTTCACCATTGATTTTATTCATGCAAAAATGCATCTATTTTATCTTTTGTGACTTCTCTATCCCATGTTTGGTTAAAAATTCTCTTAGTCATAGCTGGGAAAGGCACCTGATCTTTACTTTCTTACGTTTTTTCTTGTGACATGACATTTGATATCCAGATCTTACATACATACATTTTAAGTTTACTGTGCCATATAATGCTAGATAGTGGTCTAAACTTCATTTTTGTACAATTGTTTCTAATGTTTCTAATTTTCTCAACTGTTTTGATCAGAAAGGAAAACACTTCTCCCAGTAGTTTGTTCTTAGGTTTAAATCAAACACTGGACAAGTTTTCAGCTGATTAATCTGTTTCTCATGGCTATTTTTTTCTGGGTTTTTGAGGCCTGGTAATGCTGAGTAGCACATTTTTCGAAAAGAAGAAACTTCTCTTTAGAGAACTGGTTTGGTTTTTTTTTAAGTTTTTCAAAAAGGAATGAAGAAAAAGTTACTTTTCTAACATTTCTTAGTTTTAATGGAAACACCTTGCCTGGCAAATTCCTTCACAGGTTGTGAAGACATTTATCATTCACCATCAAGCAATGTATTTCTTCCATGCCACACTACAGTCTCATTACTGGACTGGTCTTTCTTAAGTGACACCTATGCTTCTTTGGGTCCAATGTCTAATGGAGAATGATTATTCATTTGTCCCCATCCTGAAAAATCACGGTTATGCATGTCTGTGCAGCACAATGGCATAAATGTATTTACGGAAAGACATAAATATATTAGCAAAAAATTGAATAGAAGACTAATATAACCCTGAGAAATTAGTATATTAGCTCAATGAGAAGCTCTCATTTCAATCAAAGAAACAGAAGCACACTGAAAAAAAAGAAAAGTTTACCGTATTTTACCAAAAGAATACAACATGAAAAACAATGACATCCTCTCACATTTAGTTTTGTAAAGCATGGTCACAGGAGGCTGGCCTATTAACTCTAAGAACATTCCTCCATAGAATAAAAGTAAATAAGACGCAAAGGGCATTTTTACATAGCTATAGAAAATATCTACCAGAATTCTCCATTCCCTGATGAAAAAAAAAAATCCCCTTTCAGGACTTTTGATTTGAAGTCATTACACAGTCTGGATGTGGAATCAAAGGATGCAGATTAGAAATCAGTCACTTAACTTCAATGAGACTTCAGTCTCTTTATCCGTAAAATGAGGGTAGTAGACTAGATGATCTTTTACAGTTTCTTCCAGTTCTAAATCCTACGTCCAGGATTATTTTGATATATTGGAAAAAAGAGAGACTTCAGCAAAACAATTACATTAGCCTATGTAGGTGGTGATGAGTAGCTGAACCAGAGTATGACATGTGGAGTAGAGAACGGACTGATACAACAGCTGCTGTAGAGGTAAAATCAATAAGACTTGGTAACTCTGTACAGAGAAGGAAAATGAAAAGTTTGTGATGACTTTAAATAACAGAGGTTCTAAATCTAGGTTGGAAGTTAGTGGTGCCATCAATGGAAATAAAGAAGTTAAGAGGTACCATAGGTTTAGTTTAAGGGAAAGATAAGTTCATTTTGAAACACATTTGTTTGAGGTGTCCAAGGAGTTGGTGCTGGAAGAAGGAAGTTTACTGATTTATCTGGGACAGAAGAGAGAGACACCCTAGATTTGTCAAAGCTAATGATTACTACGCACTTCTAGTGATTCACAGAGGGATGAATAACACAAATAATGAGTGCTTACTAAACTGGCATTTGTGGAAGGATATAAAGATGAGTGAATTCTATCCTTGCCCAACTCCTGCTCATGTGCAGAAATAGATTTCAGGAAGGATTGATATATGTGAAGAAATGATTATTGAACCCATGGGACCAAATGAAATAGTTTTCCAGAGAAAATGTAGGGAGAAAATTCAATTCAACATTTACTAAGTACCTACCACATGTAAAGCATTGGGATAAAAATATAAAGACAAAAATGAAACAGTTCTTAACTCTTAATTTTACTTAATTTTACTCAGAGGACATATGGTATACACAGCATATACAAAATCATTTTAACAGAAAAAAGCAATAATAACTGTTAGATTCAAAAAAGGCCTCAAAATTGGAGGTGACACCTGAGATGTTCTTTGAAGGAAGACAAGGATTATAAAAAGTGGAGGTGAAAAGTATATTCAGCCTTAAGGCCTGAGCAAATGCAAAGAAGCATCAGATGGTATATTCTAAATATCAAATAGCTAGAACAGCTGGTTTGGCTAGAGCACAAAGTAAATCAAAGAGAATAATATGAAATAAGTCTAGAATAGTGGATAGGAGCAGCCTAAAGAAGACTTTAAATGCAAAAATGAGATCTTTGTATTTTACCCTAGAAGCAATAAAGGGTTACTCAAAGTTTTAGAGTAGGAGAATGATTTGTTCAGATTTGTGTTAAAAGTAAATACAGCAGCAATAGAAAGGATAGATTAGGGAGGAGAGGAAAGAAGTGAATAGTTAAGAAGAAGCCTTTGTAAAACCAAGTAGAAGGTGATAAGTGCCTGACATAAGTGGCCATTCTGTGAGTGTGATAGATACTGTAGAGGTAGACTCAACTAAATCTGTCAACTAATCGGACAAAGTAATAAAGGAAGAACTTAGAGGCTTTGAAGTGAGATATTTGAAAAGTTGGTCATACCATTTATAGAAACAGGGAAGTCAGGGCGAGGGACAGGCTTAATAGAGGGATGTGGGAAGGAAAGGAAGGAAAGAAGAAAGAGAGATAGGGAAGGAAGGAAGGAAGGAAGGAAGGAAGGAAGGAAGGAAGGGAGGGAGGGATCTAGGGTGTGGAGTTGGATATGTTAAGTATTGGCTTAGTGAGGTCTCTTCTCAGACATGGGGATGAGGGAAGATCAGTGCAAGGTTGTAAAATTGAGTGATTAGATGGATGGTGGTCATGGCTAACAATAGACTATATATTTATCATTTAAAGAACATCCCAAGTTCAAAACATCCCATTGCTAGATTGGGCATAACAATAAATTTTTTTCCAACCATATGATAATGGAAGACTAGTAAGTTGTTCTATGCCAATATAAGAAACAAGCACATCACCCAAATCACACATATTTGATATATTGCAACAACTTAACATTTATATAGTGGATCAGTGACTTCTATCACTGAAAGTATACCCCCTCTGATAATACAGATTTTACAACATACCTAAATCTTCTTGTTTCCTCCCATAAATTCTCCACAGGAAGATATTGAATTGTTCACATTGAATAAATACCAGCAGGCATCCCATCTGTTATCTAATACTATTACTAGATAACCAGTTCTTTTCCAGTCTTATGTCTCTCTGATGATCTCTATTACATACTGCCTCCTGTACAACTCCTAATAGGGAACATTTTGCAGTCCACTCATGCCCACCATACACCTCTTCACTGACATAAAACTCAACTTTAATTCTTTAATCTCTAAGGCTCAACCACACAGCATCATTGAAAGAATACTGGTGTTAAAGGGATAGACCTTTATTGCAGAGAGGTCCTTGGGATCATTTAAAAATATTGTATAATTTTCCAGATGGAATAAAATCTAACATGGTTTTCTCTTCCTTCTGTTTAATAAGTATCCATTCAGTGTCTAACCAAAATAATTATATTGACGGATTAGCAAATTGGGTTGTCCATCCAACTAGACAATACGTATTCTTCATGAACTTGCTTTTATTTTTCTACGTAGTTAGGTCAAATTCTTTAAGTAACTATGAATCTCACTTGGGAGCTCATAATCCAGAGCTTGATGAAATTAACACAATTCCATCTACAAGCAGGAGCACCTGGAAGAACTCATCATCTAAGCCATACAATGGACAGAAGGCTAGATTTGGGGTTAGGAAAGATCTGAGCTCAAATCCTGCCGCAGACACTTAACTGTCTGACCATGAGCAAGTCTGTCTGCCTCCGTTGCTTCTTCTGTAAAATGGGAATAATGAGTCCCTATTCTCAAGTGTAGTGGTGAGAATCAAATGAAATAATATATGTAAAATGCTTTACAAACCTTAAAAGTGAGATGTGTTGACTTTATTATTAGTATCTACATTATGATTCTCTATATGGACTTCCCCTTCAATTTCTGGCTTTTCACCAGCTATCTTCTATTCCAGGGGCAAACACCTTAGTGTTTTCCTCTTTTTGACTCTCTCTAATAATAAGAGGCTCAATGAACAAAATTATTATAGGAATGCTCTTGATGGAAAAGAGTTGTGCTGTGAAGATAGCATTTTTATATAATGAATTAGATAGCCTATGGTCTATATTTTATAGTAGATTGTAAGACCTGTCAGTCTTTTGTGACTACAAAGATGTGATCTGCTAAGGAAAATCATTTGCAATATCTCTCCTTTCCTCTTCTCAATCCCTTCATCAAAGATGACTTTGGCATGTATTTAGATTGGTCTCAAAAAAGACTTTGTAGGAATGAATAAATAGGTATTTTAATCAGTAGTAATTTGTCACTTGATTTTTGGAAATACCAAGATCCATGATTTTCCCAATCTTTTTGTGCTCTCTTTCAGAAATTTCAAAAATTGAGTTATTTCTCTAATTAGCTGTGTGACCTGGGCAGGCCTTCTGTTTCCTCAACTATAAAAATGACCAAGTTGAACTAAATCTCTCCAACTAGAAACCATGTTCTTTCCAGTACATAATCTTGCCTATTCCATTTATTCTCTGTTATAGCTACTTGTGTGCACTATCTTCTCTTTCCAAGTAGATTCTAAGCATTGTGAGGACAGGAACAAACTCTGATTCACTTTTATAGCCCTCTACAGGCTTGAATATTGTAGCATAGATGACCAGGTGGTGGTTAACATTGTCAGGTAGACCTGAGTTAAAATTCTACCTCCTGCTCTTAATGGCCGTAAGGCCATGGGTCAGTCACATACCCTCTCAGCATCTCATTCTTCATCTTTAAAATGAGGCCAGCATACCTACTTCACTGGGTTGCTGTGAAGCTCAAATAAAATTATATATGTAAAACAGTGTCCAAACTTTAAAGTGATATATAAATGCCAATAACAGCAATTATTATAATGGATAAAACTATGATAAATGCCAAGTATCAAAGACTACTCAGACTAAGCAGTATTTTAAGTCAGAAATTCATTTGTTCCATTTTAAAAAATGTTCAATATCATCCCAACTCCAGAAAAAAATTCCTCCCTTGATACTGTTATAAAATGTACCAAAAAGATATGAATTGTAAGGGAAAGATTCTCTATAGTTGAAACTATAAAAAAAATCTAAATTGCTGAAATCCAAACTGACAAAATGGGAAAATTCAGGAGAAAAAGAACGAAAAGATACTATATAATGAGAAAAACTGTCAAAATATAAGCACCTATAAAATATAAGCATCAATTTTTCAGTGATTGATTGTTCTTTCTATCCAGATAATTCAACTTTTAGCTTAAAATGTATAATCAGTGACTGAAATATTTGACTCTCTCCCCAGACAATGAAAACTCTCACCTGATAAGGGACATGGAGTTATAATGTAAAATAAGAACAAAGTAGTTTGGTTGTTTGCTTTCTAAAGTATCACATAGGTAAACATTTATATGTAAGTGGCATAAAATAGAAAGACTGCAGAATTAGGAAAGTATGTTTCCTTCTTCCACTAATTTCAGGAAACTCTGTGTGACTATGACTTCAGGAAACTCATTTAATGTTTCTGGGTCTTATTTCCCTCATCTATGAAGTCAGGAGGTTGGATGAGATGATCTCTAAGGACCCTGCTAGTTCTTAATATTCTGTTCCCTTCTAAGGGGCAGGAAAAATGATTCATTTCAAAGAGATTTTGTCTCACTCTTCACATTTACAGGTCTTGTGCAAACAGGAGTCCTACTTTCAGACTGTTTTTAGGTACTATGCCTTCTTGGAGACTATGGATCACCACAAAACAAAATCCTTGTTCACACAACTTCAGCTAAGGGCACACATGTTGTTTCACTGGTCTCTCTAGACTTCAAGGGAAATCATCCAAGCAGCTTGCAGAGATGAAAACAAGTAAAGGCTAGATCTTTACTTAGGCAGCAAACAAAACAGCAGCACAAAGCCAGGAAATGTGATGACTGCATTTAAAGAAAACCCCTACTTTAAAAAAATAGTTCTTGACTTAAAAGGTGAAAAAAAATTTTGAAAATACAATAATTTCCCCCTATAATACATAAATAAATTCCAAGGAATAAAGTAGATTACAATAATTAATACAGAAAAGTATTTCCCAGAGAAGTTATCCCTGAGAAGCATACATTCTCTGGATGTCAAGAATAAAGAAGTAGGAAATTTACATGTCATAAGTTGAGTCTGACCTCACATCTTTTGTCTAGTTACAGACAGAGAGCAATGAACTAAGACAACTCAAGTTTTACCAAATTATTTGTTCAAGCCATTCTGCACTAATTATGACAATGACTGTCCTCTCCCTATTTCACCTATGTAGTTGTGAAGATGAGCTTATAATCAAAAAGTTTCTTGGAAGAAAAACATTACATAAATCCAAGGTACCATACTGTTATTTACAGTATTTCAGTTAACTCAGTGATTTGGAAATGCATTCTTGGTTACATAGACAAAGGAGAAATAGAATATAATATTTAAAAAAAAATTCTGGCCAGGCCTTAAGCAATTTGGCTCAGAAATTATTTCAAGAGTGATAGAATTACCCACTTATGGTGATCCAATGTGGACATTTGCCCAGGGGTGGGGAGGAGGAGCCAAACCCTAGTATTTTTTTTAAAAAAGAAAGAAATGTGTTAAATTAGTGAAGAAGAGTAGGAAAATTGAGTGAGATGCCGAAGAGGCACTTGGTAGAAAAAATGGGGAAGCACTAATCCAGAATTCAGCTCTTTCCTAATGGCTGCAGCTAGGCATTTTTGAATCATGATTCCTTCCTCATCTGTTTTTAAAGAACTCTCTAACAGAAATGTGCAAAGATGGTATAAATTGCTTACAAAATGGAAATGGGATTAGTCTATAAAACTTTACGTGGAAAATTAGTTTTATTTTCTTATACTTTAATTTTTAATCTATCACCTTGCCTACTTGGGAGAAAAAAACAAAATGGGATTATCTTTAGCAATATTCATATTCTATGTACAAGCTCAACCTTAAAACTTTAAAAAATACATAAATTTCATTAACAGAATTGCATCAAAAAGATGTTAAGCAACAGCTTTGTATGTCATTCTCTGAACAAGGCCAAACACTGAATCACTGTTAAAATTCCTCACGTGCAGCTACGCCCAGTTAATCTGCTTGAAAGCAGCAAAGTATGTAAATCTACTTACACTGGTGAGATAAACATTTCTCTCATTAAATGTTAACATGGAAGTAGAACCACTGTTGTTCTGCAAATGTATCTCTCTTCTCTCCCCACATTATATCCTCCCCACCCCTGCCAAATAATCCAGATACTTCCAAACTCTGGCCAAAATCATTCAGAATAAGAATTAGAGCAAGTTACTTTTTAGCAAAATCCTTTTCTAAAGCAAACAACAACAACAACAACAAAAACTTGGACCATGCCTCAATTTGAAAATATAAAGCGTATGACATCTCCATCTACGAACTAACTACTGCATGAAAATCGGCAGCAAAAGAAGGAACTCACAAGTAGAAGGTAGTCAGCTATTAGTAAATGCAAAGAAAAGAAAGCATGGTAATTTTTATTTTTAGATTTTGAATTACAAGACCATAATCTCACCTCTCCCCCCCTCCAATGAAAATACCTTATTTTTACAGACCACTATATACTAGCATGATGAGTTTGGAATTTAGGGGTTGGGGGAATGGAGAACAGTTGCTACTAAGAAAAGATATCGTATCCACATAAAATTACTGCAAATATTATAACACAACTGATAGGACGTGAATGAACTCTAATATTTCTCGACTGAGACTTAAACCCGCATTCTGCCTTTGTCTAGTCATTACCCACTGAGCTACCACATGTATCAAGGACTCTAAAAGTTTCACTTGAGCCCAGTAGGCGTATTTCTAAGGTGCTCATCTGCCTGTGATGCAGGAAAATCCTGTTTAACACTGATGACTTCAGAGATCACAGCTCACTCCTTGTTCTCTATACTAGAGGGGGAAAAAAAGTCAGACACCATCCACCTATAACTAGTTGCCTCTTCCATGTCCTCCTTGGAAACATGACAGAGTTTAAAAAGAAGAACTATTTCATTGAAGGAAATATTGCTTTGCCAACAATAATTCCAACAAACCATGTCAAACTACAAATATCACCACTTCACCTAATTCATTTTATTTTTCTTCCACTTTCTGGTTTTTTTTTAAAGGTCTCTAGACTGAGATTACTTAAAGACTCTCAAATTTTGTCTTAATATCAAGTTACAAGATTAATTATATGTGTGCATATACATATAAGTACATAGCATTGATGTTTCAGAATCCTTTCATTTTAATTTAAAATGTAATTTTAATTCTACCTTAAACTCAACTTTTTCTTCTCACAAATGTTTCCAAAAAAATGAGAAAAGTTAACTTGCTCTAAAAATTTTAACTTCCAGATTAAACTCATACTACATTATCTGACTAGAGATTTCCTATGCTCTCTAAAATGGACAAATTAGGATGAAATCAAGATCTCCAACTTAATCACACTACAAAATCATTCACAAGACTACACACATTGAGTGAGCCTGAGCTAAAATGAGATCACAAAGTCACTCGTGGTAACCAGGTCCCTATGTAGGAAGTGTGCTTTCACCACAGAACAGCTAAATACTAACAAAAGAAACCTTTGAGTCAAATACCACTGGTACCCGGGGTCCTGTGTCTGTATAATGCCTACACATTCATTTCTTTCTTTGCCTATAGAAAAAAAAGAAAGTCTGTTTGTTTTTCTGATTCAGTCAGCCTTTTTAGCTCTTTGAATCTAAGGAGTACCCTATGAAAAGAAGAGCATCTTATCAGTGTGCTCCAGACCAGCAGGCTATCTCCCATCCACACACAAAACCTACAGCCCCTTACAGTAAAAGGCCTCGCCCTCGCCCTTTTCCCCTCATTTCACAGCTAACACCCCGCAGTGCCCTGACAACAAATAAATGAATACACAAGGCCCTACAGTTCCTTACATAATTAACCATCTTTTCAGGTAGCCTGAGGTGGGCGGGAAGGGGAGGGCTGAAGAAAGGCTTTGTAGTAAATTGGTTTCATTTATGAAGTTTATGCAAGTGTGGCCAATGCAGACATTTATTCTAAATTAACTCACATTAAGTATATTTTTTATGTGTACTCTAAACTTTTATTTTGAAAGTTTCAGCCAGGATCCAAACTTATATTTATGGATATATCAGGCTTCATTGGAGAGTTGTTAGTGCAGGCAAAAGTTTTGTCGATTTCAAATCAGAGTTTTGCCTACATAAGGGGGTAGCAAACAGTGCCTTAGTCCTCCACTCTAAAGTGAAAGCTAGTAAGGGAGGAACTCGGCAAAACCGGTACTTCAAAACTCCCTAAGTCCTTGCTTTACCAAAATTATTTTCAGGGCTCTTGGAGTCCAAAGGAAGCATTACTTTGGGAATAAAAATGGACTAAGAAATCAATAATCCCTTGGAAGGTTGAACTAAAGTTGGTAGGCATTTTTGCCATCAGTTGTGATGTATCTACTCTTAATGGAGCCAAAGTCCATATCGCAGGGTGTGATTCTTTTGTATCATTATTGGGATAATAACTTAATTGATTTGCCTCAGTTGTTAAGGTTAAATACAAGAGGCTTATTGTTGAGGAAAAATAGCTGTTCAGTGCTTTTGTTTTTCAACTAGCATCTTGTCACAGACCTCTAATCAGTTTAACAGAGAACTGCACATTAAAAAAAAAATAAAGCTAAGTTTTGATTGTTGCTTCTGCCTTTCTTAAAGATTTGTCATGACATGGCTTCAATAATCACTGGGGAAAAAAAGGACTGGGGGAAAAAATATGAAAAAGGCAGCCACTCATGATGAGCTTCGCAACTCTTTTTTTTCCCTCCTTTTGCAGCCCTTCTTTTCCCTCCCCCACAAGATTTTGATCTAACCACTAAATTGCCTTTGGAGCTCAATCTGTTAAAAAAAAAAGTATGAAACTATATTCAAGTAGGAAAACGCATGTGTATGACTCAGTCTTATCCAAAGTATCTCTTCAATCAAAATGTCACCGGATTTCCCTCTGCTACTGAAGAACTAAAAACCTAAGAAATCGACGGTCTAAGTTCCCCTTTTTTTCGGTGTCCCGTTCACCACTACCAAAAAAAAAAAAATAATCTCCTTGGCTTTCCTCGTTTCGTGAGAAACTAAAACATGCAGTTTGAAGTTTCAGTTGCAGATTTCCAATGAAGGCGACAACCGGACTCCCTTCATTACAACACACACACACAACACACATAACACACACACACACACCACACTGGAAAACTTGTTGCAACGCTCAGCAAACCCCAACCTGGCCCAGCCTCGCCTGGCCTGGCCTCCCTCCCTACCCCTCCTCTTCCTTTTCCTCCTCCTCCTCCTCCTCCTCTGATACCCCACCCAACCAGCCCGTCCCCAGGCGGCGGGGGGGGGGGGGGGGGGCGCCGAGGGGAGGGGGCAGTTTGCATCCCCGCCGCTAAGGTCAGCCAGTGGCAGTCGCCTGACCTGCGGCCCCTCTCCGCCGCCGCCACGGACTCCTTCACAAACAAGGTCACCACGCCAACCCAGGTCCCCTCTCCGAGCTCCGAAGGATAAAGGGCTCAGCGGTTCCCCAGCTCCTGCAGAACTAAGTCCCGGCGTCCCCAACGCGCCAACAGCCCCCCACCTTCAGCACTCATTCTTCCCGGCCCCAACTCTCCGACGGCCCGCGCCGCCCACCTCGTACCTGCTTCCGAAAGGGGGCTCGGCTGGGGCCGCTGCCCCCCGGGTTCCCGCTGCTATTGGGAAAAATCATCGCCTGAAGCCTTGGAGCGGGGGAGGGGAGTCTGCAGCAGGGGGCAAGGATGGGGGAGGGGGCAACTTTGGAAGCCACTAGTTCCGAGGCTGGTCCTGGGGAAACTCCCTTTCTCCGGACTGCAGGCGTCGGGGCCGGGGCCGGGCTGGGCTGCGCTGGGCTGCGCTGGGCCGGGCTGGGCTGCGCTGGGCCGGGCTGGGCTGCGCTGGGCCGGGCTGGGCTAGGCTGGGGCCGCCGCCGCCGCCGCCGCTGCTGCTGCTGTTACTGCCGCCGCCGCGGTGCTGACTTCTCCTGTCCCCTCCTCCTCCTCCTCCTCTTCCAGTACCTCCTCCTCCTCCTCCTCCTGAACTCGGCTAAAAGTCAGGGGAAATGCCCCCGTCCCCTCCCCCTGCGGCTCCTCTTCCTCCTGCTGGGCTCCGAGAGCGGCGCGGGGCGGGAGAGGCTGGAGAAGCAGCAGCAGCCGCCCTGCCTGCCATGGAAGGGAGTTAGTTCAGGGAGCAGACGACGGGGAGACTTTGCAGGCGGCAGCAGCAGCGCCGCCACCGGTCCCACCTACCACGGCCTCCACCACCGCCCCGAGAGGGCGCCGAGCGCGGGGAGGGGGTGGGGTGGGGGAAGTGGGTGGAGCAGGGGAGCCCAGCGCCTCTCCCGGGCACCTCCGGCCCCGCCGCCGCGCCAGCCACGGCAGGCTCTATGGCCACGGTTCCGAGAGAGCCGAGCCCTGGCCACTGCGCAGACTCCCCTCTTCCCCCGGGTCCGCGTTCTGGGACCCCGGAGACCAACAAGAGCCGCGGGCGGCCCCTGCCCCGGCACAATGGTTGGGGCTGGCTCCCCGCATACCGCACATTCCTAGGTGTAGCCAGCCCCCGCTCCTCTTTTTTCGCTCCCTCTCTCTCCCCTCCCTAAGCACCAGTGGTGGCAGCACTGCGCCCGTACTCTAAACCAACCCCTGGCAGATCAGATCACTAAGGCGCTCTGGCAGGAAATCTAACTTAGTCTCCCTGCCCTTCTTTACCTATTTCTATTCTCTGTCCTCACCACCTCCCTTCCCCAAAATGACTGACTTTGATAAGCAAAGTTACCGGTACCACAGCTTACGCAGCAAGCACATAGACATTTAATCTGTACGACCCTGCCCACCCCCTCAAAAAGCAAACAGCTAAAACATTAAAGTCAAATACATGTGTGGAAATGCTTTGTTTTATGTACCTCATGTTTTGCATACCAAAGGACTCGACTGAGACTTGCTAAAAGGCCTCTTAGCCAAAGGATTCACTTTAGACTTTAGACTTGCTAGAAGACAAAAACAAACCCCCCCCCCCCAAACTCTGTTTCAACTAATTCAGGGGTATTTCTTTGTAATTTCCTGGTCCGCCTTCACCCTCTCTGGACAAACAGTGTAATCCTTTCATATGATGTTTAACAGGGTCAGAAACTTCTGTTTTAAAGCCAGGAGATCACAGGAACTGGGCAGAAATAGACATAGTTTAAAGCTTATTTTCTATTTTCTGGTTTAATGTTTTAAATAGAATTTCTGAAATATCTATCTGATGGAGTTTAATTTTTCATAAACAATCGGAAAGGATATTAGAGGCCACCTAGTTGAACCTATTCTCTCAAACATCCGGATTGGTTGGCAACCTCTGATGAATACTTCCAATGACAGAAAACTAACTTCAGTACTCCACTGTTGGACAGAGACTCACACATAGTAGGTATTAAATAAATGACTTTTGATTAATTGAAGTTCATCCTTGGATTCTTGCCCTAATACCTCATTGAATAAAAGTTACTATTATTAATAGTAGTATTGCCAGTAATAATAAGGTCCCAAGTTGTCTAAGAAATGAGGACACTGGAATCTTCATCACTAGCAAGGAAAACAAGATGCTTTCTGTGTTAGTTTTCTAGCAAAGTCACTACCTCTAGTTCTTGCTTCAGCAATGACAAACTGTAAACTATTCACTCTACTACATACACATACAGCCTGCTACCCTCATTAGAAGCCAGCAAATACTCCTCAAAACGGTCTTCAGTAAATTGGTGAAATTTAGCAAATTTTTGTTCTACCTGTATAAAAGTGTGTGAGGAATAGCACACACATAAGTCCCTCCTCTTCTGTATGAAAAAAAAAAGGAAAAAATGCTATATGCGTAGATACTTGAATTCTGAGTAAACCTCTGAGCATCAAAATGGATGTTCAGTAAGTAGATACAACTAACATTTGGTACATATTTTAATCTATTTATGTCATCTCCTTGTTAATAGACTTCTGGGTACCCTAACAATTACTTCGGTCCTATCTAATATACAAAGTTAACCTGCCTCTCACTATTTCTTGTTTCTAAGACCCTCAATTGCATGTTGCTAAACTGAAGTATGGAAAAACATGTTTTGTTAATGCTGCATAGGTTAAAGTCCTGTCCTGATAGTCTTTACTGAGAACATCCTGCCCACAAACCCCTGGAGTTTAGACCTGTGGACTATCAGCAGAAGTGCCCTGGACAACCTCAGCTGTCATGGCCTGACTCTCAGGAAACCACAAGTTAAACCACAAAAAACCAGCTTCATGGATTGACTTCTTTGTGGTACGGTTTGGGTCACAATTCTCTTTTTGGATGCTGTGAAGTTCTAGTATCATGGTCCTTGACCAGGTATGTTGTAATAATGTAATAAAAGAAAATTTTAAATGTTAATAAATGGCTAAAATATCCCACAAAATAAAAAGATAATTTCAAAAGAAATAGTTCTTTTTATAATAAAAGGTAAATTAAAAGTCTTAAAGATTCAGATTTACAAACCCCATCATAAAAGTGAATGGCATGAAATGAGAAATGAAAATGGTTATGTTTTTTAAGAAACACCATATTTGGTAGTCAAGAACACATTTGAATATATTGCTCAATTTGTGCAGACATAGAGGTTACAAAGGGAGAAGATAAAAGACCCTCACTCTCAAAGAATTTATAATCTCATTAAAAAAACAGGATAAATACAAATGGATGAAAATCCAATATAACAGGAAAAGCAGAAACATGAAAACAAGTGTCTTGAGTACATGTTTACTTTTTTTAATATTTTACATAAAGGAAGGAAGCCATGACTAGTGGTTTACCCTGTAGGCTTGGAATCAGGAAGATCAGAGTTCAAATCCAACCTCTTCTGTTTGCTAGTTCTATCTATGTCCAGGGACAAATCATTAAAATTTTATGTACCTTGAACAATTAAAAATCTTATCTATTCAGTCAAAGACAGAGTTTTTCTTGGACAATGGGACTTTCTGTGCCTAGAGCTCCCCATGTTGAAATCATAGCTTCTTTCTTATATATCTAGTCTCATAACCAATACCAACTGAGAACAATTAAATGTGCTCTACCAATGAATAGTCATTGTAGGCCAGAGTAGTTAGCAAACAAACCCTTTATTGGGAAGGGGCTCTTGATCCTCAGTCTTAAAGGACAGTGATTGGGAATGGAAAGAGGGAGGTAGGGTCATTCCAAGTCAAAGGAATAGCATGAACAAAGGCTTGGAGACTGGAATGAGCAAGCTATATTCAAAGGCCTAATAGAAGTGAGGAAATAGTGGGAAACAAACATATGCATTAAACATACATTCATATACATACATACGTATCTAGTAGCTATAACTACTTACAAGCACTATATAGAAGTCAAAATGACTGAGCAGTTACAGTAACAAAGGTGAGATTGAGGCATGAAAGCTTTGTGCAGATGGCAAGTCTTAGTTAATGTTTCAAAGGAAAAGGGAAACAAAGTTGGAGAGAGTAGAAGTGTATTCTCAATAGGACAGTGAAGATCTGTAGATTTAAAGGAGGGAATTGCGCAAATGATACCATTAGGGTTGGTTAGCTATGTTAAAGAACAAGAGACTGTAAGTATGAAGAGAAAATTAACACAATTGAAGTCACACGAAAAAAAAACCACAAAACCCTACTATAAAAACAATGTCCTCTAAGGAATACCGTAGGAGTAAGATCAATGCACCTGAGTCAGGAGACCTAGGTTTTTAATTCTACCTTTATTACTCACTATTGATCCAAGGAACATTTTCTTAACAATGGAAACTATCTAAATTGGAATGGTCTCTCTTACAAAGTGGTAGGTTCTTCACTTCACTAGGTGAGAAACAAATGTGGAAGGGGCTCTTATTGAGGTATGGGTTAGACTACATGGCCTTGGAGGACTCTTCCCACTCTGAGATTCTGTGATTTTATTTTTTGGATCTCAGTTGAAGTTTCTTCAACCTTGATTTTAATAAAGGAATTAGATCATAAGCCATTAAAATAGATAATCTGTAAAGGGCTTTGTGCCTCTATAGCCTACAGTCCTAGAAACTACACAAATAATATTCCCTAGCAGCAATACTATAATAGTCTTAAAACTAATTTCAGTAAATAGAGCAGAAGAGTTTGTGTTTTGTCTTTCTAGTAGTCAAAACTAACAACTAACAATAAATTATATTACTACTTAATTGAAGGGAGATATGTTTGAGGTCTACTGTTTGAGAATTTGGAAAGAAACAAGAATTTATAAGCCCTGACTGTGCCAGGTATTGTGCTTAGTGCTTTACAAATATTATCTCATTTAACCCTCACAATAACTCTGAGATATAGTAGATGCTGTTGCTATCCCCATTTTACAGATGAGGCAAAAGAGGAAGACTGAAATGAAGTGATTTACCCAAAGTAAGTATTCGAGGTCTTCCTGACTCCAGGGCTAGCACTTTATTCACTGGGCCACTAAGTTTACCCAAGGATCCACGTTTGAGGAATTTGAGTATTTGTTAAAATTTTGTTAAAAATGAATCCCAGAAAGTCAAAATTTTAGAATTGGAAAGGAACACAATCACTTTCATCTAGTCTAATCCAATATTCTTTATGGTACAGATGACAAGTAGTCAAGCAAGCTTTTGTTTGAAGACTTCAAGTGGGGAGTAACACATTACTTCCCAAACTGGCTACTATTGGAATCTTTCCACTTCTGAATACTTCTAATTATTAAATTAGAAAAGACTAAATAACAGCAGTAAACTTTAGAATTCCAATCGCAATTGAATCTGTCAATAATTGTTCTTTGAGTATCTATTATGTACCCGAGATTACTATGCCTGGAGTGAAGAAGATGATAAAAATAGAGGTATAAAGCTGATCGTTGACTCATGAAGCCAATAATCTAGTTGTGGAACAACATTAGAGCAATTAGAGTACAATTAAGTAATAAAATCTATGATATTGGCTATAAAATGCAATGGGACTTCAAAAACCACATCAGTGTGACTCCAGATTGTTGTTTTTCCTTTGTTCTAGAACAGGATCATGGCATCAGAAAGGTGATGCCATGACTTGCAAATGAATTGGATTTAAGTGAGAGAAGGTTGTTCAAAGTCATACCAGCCTCACTCTCTCCTCCAGAGTCATATGGGTCCATATAAAGATATGGACAAGATAAAGATCAGGATGACAGAAGATGGCCCTGGAGGCAGGGGGAGACATTGGTCTTTTTAAGCTAAGGTCTGTCCCAGGTCTCAGTTTGACTGAGGCAATGCCATTAAGTGATTAAGGCTAGGCTTTGTGTTTGTCCTTTGCTGCCGAAGAAGACCATACAATCAGAGAAATGATGACGTGACTTGCACTTGACTTTGTTTTGAGTGAGGGAGGGCTGTGCAGGTCATCAGCCTTACTTCTTCTCCAGAGCCATCTGAATCCAGAGACCTGATATTCCTCAGGATAACTGGAAAGGAGAGTAGAAAAGAGGAGAGGCGAGAAGGGGAAGAGAGGGGAGGGGAGGGGAGAAGAGGGGAGAAAAGGAGAGGAAAGGAGCGGAGCGGAGCAGAGAGGAGAGGAGCGGAGGAGAGGGATATGTAAGAAATGAGGTGAGGTAAAGGATGACCTTTTTTACCTAGGTAAAAAAAAATCAATCTGGAAAGGGAAGACCCTCCCTCAGGGTTTCTGGACAAAATAGAAACACTCTTAGAGAACAAAGGGAAAACAAGAAGAGTGTGACTCTGAGTTATTCATGGAACACTTCATGGAGGCGGCCTCAATCTGAGCATTTAAGCAAAATATGATTTGGAAAATGGATATAATGCTCTTTGCAGAGAGGTGACAGACTAGAGGAAGAAAATGAATGAGACTCCATTTCTGTGCTGCATGCCTTTTTCACAGGCATTTCCCTCATGTCTGGAATGCTCTACCTGCTCACTTCTAAAAATCCCATCTTTTGCAATAGTTTTTGTGGTTTTCTCTTCATGCTAGTGTCTTCCATCTGAGATTACCTCTAATTTTTACTTTGTGTAACTCATATGTACATGGCTGTTTGCATGTTGGTACCCCATTAGAATGTGAGCTCCTCAAGGGTAGAGATTGGTTTTTTTACTTTTCTTTGTATCCAGAGCAATCAGCACAGTGCCTAGTACATAGCACTTAGTGAATGTTGGCTGACTGACATACATTTTCTGAAATAGCCAATGTGTGAATTTTTTTTTGTTTAACTCTACTTATTTTTCACAAAGGAGAACTCTTGGTTTTTTTATGCAGGGAGAATTTTAAGGGGTAGAAGTGAGTGGGTAATGATAATGATGCAAAAAAAAGGAGAAATAAAGGAGCACCAATAAAACATTAAAGAAATAGACAAAAGAGAACAGAAGGGAATTCTGAAAGGACCAGAGTTAAGGAAGGCAGTTTTGTTACTCTCATGATAAATGAATATACCTTTTAAAGACTGTATCTAATGGAAGTTCACAGTTTCATGTGTAATTGTTTTCTCTTCTTTATATACTGAAACATTCATATTTGTCAAGTTGATAAGGGACAAAAAAGGGGGGGGGAAAACGGAGACAGAATACAATTCCAAGCCACAGGAATAGCATTTACAAGGTCATAATATATTCAGAGGACAATGAGAAGTCCATGACCTTATGTGAAGAAATAGTGAATGATAAAGTTAGAGTAGTAGGTGGAGCCCAATCATGGAGAACTTTGAAAATATAACAAAGAAATCAGTTCTGAAGAATAAACTATGAGGAGGGTTTGGGAAATTAAGATAATCCCTTTTTCTATGGGAAAACTCGTTATCACTGACTTATGTATATGCTATTGTACTAAATACTACAAACAATATTCTTTATCTGCTGTTTCTGTATTCTCACAGGCTGTCTCTCATGCCTAGAATGACACCTCCTTCAGCTACACCTTAGCATCCTTAGTTTTCTTCAAAGCTCAGCTAAAGTCCCACCTGCTACAGGAACTTTTCCTGTTATTTCTATTTGCTAGTGTTCACCTCCTCACCTCATATTTACATAGTAAATGGACTTCTATGTAGCATGGATGTGAGGCTGTTTTTTTTTTAAGTTATATCAATAGAGCACAAAGTCTAGTACCGTACTGGAAAACCTGCTAACTTCGATCCTATGGGAAACTGAGATTGATAATGTCAGTGAACCTATCTTAAAAGTAAAGAGAAAGCAATCAACAGTAGCTTGGTCACCAGGTAATAAATTCTTACCCATTAGCAACACAAGAAATGGAGAAAAAAAATGTTTAAAGACCATTAATCTTGGGCAACAACTTTTGCTTCTTCAGTGATGGAATACTAACCAAGGGTGAAGAAAGTGCTAAGAATCATGCAGTTTTCAGACTATCTATAAATATGAGATCTCTTTCAAATAATACATTGACCACTGGAAGAAATTAATCACATCATTATTGATATTCTATTTAAAAAACTGAAGACAAAAGAAAGTTGTAGATAATTAAAAACAATTCATTATTTTCCTAAAAAAAATCATAGATGATATCATTCCCAAAATGCCTACTTTTTCATCTTTATAAAATATTTGTGAAAATGATTTATACACATATTGAGAATATCCTTAATGAAATTATAAAAAGAGAACAGAGAGGGTTTTGCAAGTAATTCTCTAGTGACCACGACTTTAACATAACACAGCTAATTAAAAGAGGTGAAGAGAAAACACGATTCTGCTATACGCATTATTGTTGATTCCAAAAAAAAACCCAAAAAAACCCTTCAAAACAGTTTGACTTGATAGAACAAAAATACATTTTTAAAGATTGTCCTCTAATAAGAGTTCTCTCATACAGATATTAAGATCATTTAAAATTCCTTGACAAAGACTGCCAGAGAGATAATGGTTTTCTGGTTATTAATGTCAAATGAGGCATAATAGAGAGGGAGAGTTATGCCCACCAAAGGTGTTCTGTATGGTCATGTAGTACTGTCTATAAAAGGGTAAAATGGAAAATGGATTCCCAGCAGATTATGAGGTCCCTCAGACACGCGTTTGCTCATGATATTGTGCTGATTTTTTAAGGTCCAGAACACAATAGGACACTTTAAATGAGATTCATAATTATCCATGAGACAAGACTAACAATAGACCTACAGGAAAAAAAAATAAATGATGTAAAAAAAAGCATTTTGTTCAGACATTGACATATAGTAAGTTGTTCAATCTTTTGAATTTAGAAATTTGTACATATATTGGGACAGGTATTATAGATAGGTAATAAGCTGGACTCAGAATTGAGCAGACCAAAGACAGTTAACTAGATTGCATTTCATAAATTTCATGGGAATTTTAAAGATTCCAAACAGGTCTCTATAAAAGTCCCATATTTAAAAAAAAAATGTTTTTCCATTGAGGCCATTTGGTTAAAATTCTTAGAACAAAATAATCTCCAACAAAGAAAAATAATTAGGCAATGGAAACAAATGGATACAAATAGGATTTCCACACATTTCCAATAAGGACTTTTATGCAAAAAGTGGTAAGTTTTATTATCATGGAATTAATTATTTTAAAAAGAGATGTGCAGTCCGTCTGTCAGAAGCAAAGAGATGGGTAGGTATGTAGCCTGAATGCTGCACTTGTATCCACACAATGTTAAAAAGACTTAGATGGGTGGAGGAGAAACGGAGCCTCTGTGAAAGAACTAGGGAACATCATTAAAAATCACTCAGATGAGATGACGTGGATGGCTGGATGCCATAAAGAAGAAACCAGCCAAACCAATGAGATCACAGATCCATATATGTTGTCAAAACAGCCTTCTCACAAATACAAAATTCTTGAGGTCAGGGACTATTGAATTTTTGTCTCTATATTAATCAATAAATAAATATGTATTAATCAACTGCTACGTGCCAGACACTGTGCTAATTGCTGGGGATATAAAACAGTTCCCATCCTCAAGGAGCTTACAGTCTAATGAAGACAACATGCAAACACATATATACAAAGCAAACTATATATAAAAATAAGCAACAGAGGGAAGACACTGGAATTAAGAAGCGTTGGTGAAGGCTTCCAGTAAAAGATGGGATTTTAGTTGGGACTTAAGGGAGGAAGTAAGGGGAAGTCAGCAGGTGGAACTGAGGAGGGAGAGAGAGAATTCCAGGCATGGGGGTCAGTCAGAAAAAAAAAATGTTTGGTAACACATGTGTTGTTCATGCAGTAATAAAGAGGTCAGTGTCACTGTTGAAGATTATGTGTTGGGGAGTAAGGTGTAAGAAGATTGGAAAGACCGAAGGGGGCTATGCTACAAAAGACTTTGAATGCATTTTTTTAATTGCATAAGATTCTCTTTGTGGTTTAACTTATTCACTCCTGAATTCTAACTATGTAGAAATCAGATTCTTGTAATTCTATTAAGATAAGTGAATGTGTAATAGGACAAACAAACATCCCTTACAAAAATATGAATGATTTTTTGATTGGGGAATCTCTTCCTAGGGGCCTAATCCCTTCTTATTGACATTACCAAATGGGGATGGAACTTTTCTCATTCTTGGAGAAGAATCACTTTTCAAGGAAGTTGAGAAAAAGAGGGCAGGATCATTTTTTAGAAATTAAGATTGTGACTGGGGAAGATATGGGTCTAGAATCCTCAGATTTTAGCTGAAATACATTTTCCCATTAAAAATAGGGGGAGGAAGAGAGGACTAACATGCAGAATTGTGATATAGTTCATGGTTTACTTAGACTTCTGTAGGCCAACTAAATATCTATGCACCAATGATAAATATGTTTATATATAAAAGCATGTGGCTAATTTAAAGGACTTGACTTAAAAACTAATTATCAGAGTATAATTTATTTCTAAGTTAGTGACTCCTTTTATATACAGAAGAGCTAGTAAAACTTAAAGCTCATTTTAATTCTTTAGCAAAAAGAGCATTCTACAAATTAAATTTATTTTCTTTACCTGTTCTACAATTAAAGGACTCCCTCCTCCCCACAGTCCTTAATCTTGTTTTATTAAAAGACTGAGAAGTGTACAACATTATACAAATTCTGAAAAAATGGAAGCATTAGAAATTAGGCTGCAAGTTCATTTAAAATTGGCTTCCACAGAAATCAATTGTCATGTCATTTTGTTGTAGACAAGTGGTAAACTTAAAGGTATTGAAATTAATAATTTATTTTGTTGTCATTTGTAAGGTAATTGTTGATACAAGGAATATGCAAGGGCAGGCTTCTATTAAAAGTAGAAAAAAGGCAAGTATTGGGCTAACTCAAGCAAAAATTGGTTCCATATTTCAGAGACTCATAATTGTGAGATTCTTTTCCCCTAAATTACCTGGAATGTTGACTCAGTCTTCCAATTTATTTGGCTGTGGAAACCTAGCTCTTAAGCTATTAATCTCCATACTCATGTCCTGCAAACAAGCCCATGGATAAGCACACATTTTCAGTATGTTTAAAGATTAATATCAAATATCTGAAAATACTCTATGAGTTATGACAATTCCACATGAAGAAAGAAAGATCTTAATAGATAACTTCAGAATTAATACTCTTCCAAAAGGATGAAAACAAAACAATCATCCATAATGCATGGAATGAAGGGAGAGAAAGCAAAGTGAGGAACTCATTTGAGGACACAATTAAATAGCCTCATCATTGCACATACCTGTTAACAGATTCTGCTGAAAGAACTGAATAAAGAACATGGCTAGTTACAGCCATCTCTAATGATATAATCAGGGAGAAGACAGGAGTTGTGTTTTAGAAAGGAATATGCCAAGTTAAGTGAATAAAAGGAACAAAGTGTCTTGCTACATTGTCTACATCAAAGGAGAGAAACATATCTTCAAAAACATGGGATCTTAATGAAAACCAAACTTATATAAAGCTAAGTGTGTAAAGCTAAGAAGAAAGAAAAAACTCCAATAAATTGATTTTACCTTTTTCACTCCAAAAGATCAACAACATGAAATTGGTACTATTTGGCCTGAATTTAGAAGAGGATGAGGCATAGTATTTCTGAAATGCACGATGAGGATGCTAAACAATGATCACTCCACTGAGAAATTAAAGGGAAAGAGAAAATGGGATTAATTTGAATTTTACTTTAGTTAGATATATGATAAAAACTTTCCATAGCATAATCAAGAATACTGGAATGGTTACTTAAGGACCTTGTGGAATTTCTGTTCCTAGAGGTTTTTAAGAATTATACAATACACATGACGTGTGGTAAATTGGTCACAGACCTGTGGTGAACTGATGCTCCCCAAGCAACAGCAGGAGAAACAGGAAGTTCTGATGTTGTCATGACAACATGATGTCATCGTGACATCAGCAGCTCCTGGTTCTAAATCTTGAGCTAAGGACCTTCTTTGATTCTTTTAGGATTCCCCCTTCTCAAGTTTGTCACCAATTTAGACGAGACCTTAGTGTACTCACACGCTGTAAATTAATACCGGATCATGTGGTGAATATGATGGTCTAACCATCATTAAATTAGCAAGCATCAAAAACCTATGTGTAATAAAAAATCAAAATTGCTCACATTTATATAGAGGTTTGACATTTGCAAAATATTCATAGCAACTCTTAGGAGTTCAGGGAAGTCTGTCTAGAAGAAGTATGGTACTGATAACTTATGGAGACATTTTCCAGTTTCAGATTTTTAATGACTTGAAGACCTTAAAATTAAATGATAATTCAAAATTTTACAGCCATGGTACAGCAGCACATAGCGTTCCTATGGAATGGTCTTGGGATACTGTAAGGCCTCCAACAGGAAGTGAGTACTCATATAAAATATGGAGAGCTTTGCTTTTTTTCTCCCCACTTTCTATAAATGGAAAATACTTGGCATTTGCTTGAGAAAAGTAGTTTTTAAAAATACAATGTATTGACATATATTGTTTTTACATCACCTTTATGGATAGAGCACTTCTCTCTCTCATTCCCATTTCATGCTCTGGACCTCAGTCTTCCCTTGTAACCAAGAAGAACACAAGTAAAAACAACAGATAGTGATCACATAGGGTACTGTATACATCATCTCCCCTCCTCCACCAAAAAAGAATCCATACATAAGTCTCAAGGAAAGTGGGCTTTCTGGAGAAGCAAACACTTAGGCAAACTTCATGACAATGGATAGTTCCAGAGTAAGCTCCTTTAGGCAGGCACTAGCTTTAGTTTTAAGGGTGTTTAAAGGGATCCTTTTTGAGGGGGAGATAGGTGCTTAATAAAGTTTAGTGAACTGAATTGAATGGCACTGAATTTAACTTCAATTAAGTTTAAAGGGAGAGCACCCAACAGTGAAAAGAACAACAAGCACTGAACAAGCCGCCCAGTTCCAGACCTGACTGACAGTGGGGGGGTTCTGGGCAAGTCACTTACTATCTGAGCCTCATTTCTTTATCTGTAAAATGGGAACACTGTTAATTATATCCTCTACCTCACCATATTTTTATGAAGAAAATGTTTTACAGTGCTATATAAATGCAAGTGATTATTATTTAATAGTTCTATTGCCTATATGCGAAGGGATCATAAGTAGGCTACGACTAAATGTTCTTTATCTGTTGGTTTTCTATGCTTCTGTCAAGGAGACTGGATTATGTGATCCAAATATCATTCTCAATCACAACTATTTTAGTCAATATAAATCTTTTCTCTCATTGCTTTAAACATTTTCTTTTAGGTTGAATTAGAAGAAATAATTTTATCCTATCTGTGTGTAATCATAAAATATCTATTATTAGTGATGTGATGTATGTATGTGGGTATGTCTATCTATCCATTCAGCAAGTATATTGAATATCTATTATGTGCAACACATTGTGCCAAGCATCTAGAAAGACTAAGACAAATAATATGCAGCTATGCATATATTCTATATGTATCTATACAGAAACATTCTACATCTACAGACATGTGCACAATATTTCCACATCTCCATGCAGATCATATAAAACTATTACTCATACAAAGTGATTTATCAGTTTCTGATGATCTATGATAGCCAAATGCCTATGAAAGGCTACATAAGTCTATTTTATTCTACATCACGCCTTAAATAATATGTATAGATATTGTATGCAACATATAGGAGATATATTTTATTATATATTTGCAATATTTTGCATAGCCTATTGTACAACTATATCTTTGAGGGAAGAGATCATCTTAGCAAAGCTACATGTGACAGTATCTTCCCTCAAAGACATATTTATTTAAATATATTACCTATACATATTATATAATATATATGAAAATTAATTTAGATGTCTGAGGGAAATGACTGTCTTATGTAACTTTCCATAGGCAACCTTTCCCTTAAAGACTTATCTAAACTGATTATAAACATATTATATGTGTTCTTATGTATTACATGTAATATGTATAGGCAACCTGTTTAGATAAGTATCTGTGGGAGGAGACTGTCATATGCAGCTCTGAATATGAATCTACTGAACAGAGATCACTGAAAATTGACAAATCATCTTGTACAAGTAGCATTTAAAAATGTGCCCACATAGTTAGACAGCATATAAATTCATACACAAATCCATTCATTTAACAAACTTTCCTTAAGTGTCTACTATATGTAATGATACAGTGCTCTGCAATGGGAAAAATAACATTTAAATAAGACATCATCCTAACTTTCATAGGACATATATATATTTTTAATTCTTAGGTTAGACTTTTGAAATGTACACAGTCTTTCCTAAGAATATACAACAGGAGATTTGCTACAAGTAAATGGCTCACATAGCAGTACTTTTCAAAGCAAGTCAGACAATGGGTTAAGTGAGCACAACTTCTATGAGTTTTAAAGAGTACTTTTACTTCAGTTTTATATGGGCATCTGTTAAAAGCTATGGAACTGTCTCAATATATTTGCTATCCTCTACACCCATTCTTTCACCCATATCTTTTTTCCTTCACCCATATTTTTAACCTATTCCTAAATCATCAAAAAAAATGCATTTGTATAATGAAGACATTCAAAACAGGGTTTGAGGCTCTTGAGAGGGAGAAAATGAAATAGAATATGGAAATATTTAAAAGAACTCTTTCCCACTCCTCTTATCAATGCCATTTTAAGGTTTGCTTGCTTAAATTCAAACTTAATTTCCAAAAATTATGCTTGGCACCAAACACTGTTATTTGTCAGAAAAATTTTAGGCTTCCACAAAAATGACCATAGTATTCAGAGCCCCTCAAGCTTCCTTTTACAGAGTCCTGCTGATTCATGTTAAATGCAGCCTCCAACTAGCCTCAGACTCATTTGAGAGGACAGACAATCCTAATGTGTTTCTACAGTTTTCACATACATATTATCTGAGGTCTATTAGAGGTCAGAACTAATGAACAAATTTTCAGATGGGTCATGCAAGTGGAGAGGAGGGAGCCTTATCTCTGAAGTTTTTACTCTGGCTCTTGAAACAGCTACGAAATTACATAATGAATCAATGCTATTAAACTGTAAGATATGATAACCCAGTTTTGGATTAAGAAGGAAATTATTCATATTAGTGAAGCTGAATATGAATAAATGGTATTACCATAAAAATTGAAAAGTGATTTATGAAAATGTAGTTGTTGATGTAGTTGTTGTTTACCCAAATATTGAATATCTAGTTTAAATCTGCTCCTTCCCCATAAAAAGATGCCTTTAGGTCATTTTACTGCTCTGAGGTGAGTACACCAGAGTGTAGGCTAGCCAACAATTAAAGATTGTGAAATTCAAACTGGAAAATTTGGCTCCTGATCAAAGGTTAGTTTGGAAAGAAGATCTAAATTGAAGTTTAGGGATTTCCTATGAATTACAATCCATTCTTAAACCTTGTTACTACAGATGACCAAGATTTAACTTGGAAATAATTTTGTGTGACTTACTATCATGTAATACTAGCAATAAGATTTCAAATTCAATCAAAGTCCTATTCAAGGGAAAGTCAGTAATTATTTGTATAAAAAGAAAATTTTCTTGATTTTTATTTAGGAGTACATATTTAAAAATTTATTGAAAAACAATGACACTGAAAAAATTCTGACTTTATAAAAAACAATTTCTGAGGAATAAAATTCTGGTTTCTTTAATTCAGGATCTTTCAAGTCATTTGAAAATTTAGATTCACTAATGATATTTTTCAATGTTCTCCAATCTATGGGAGTTATGAACTCTGTATTTCAAGGACCTATTTAAGAGAACTTGAATGTTCATGGAACCTATTATTAACAGCATTATTAAGAAAGAACTGATAAACAGAAGTATGTATAGAATGGTTTTACACATTTATACATATTTGTGTCTAATCTCTAGTCCATCTCTAGAGCTGAGGGGATGGGGAAGAAAACACATGATAGCCTTATTATATCCTTATTATATATTTAAATAGACTAGCAAGTTGTATATGATAGATTTGCAGTTTCATGTGCAGTCATCTCTTCCTCCCATTTAACTGTTATGGAAATGCTTGTTTTATTTCTTAAGTTCAGAATAAAATAAATTAAATTTTTAAAAAAGAATTCCAATTTAGAGGATAGAGATCTGGCCTTGAAATTGGGAAGACCTGGGTCCAAGTTCCATCTCTGACATATAGTGGTGATGTGATCCTAGGCAAGTTAGTTGCCCTCTCTCAGTGCTCTGGGAAATTCTAAATTTTATAAGCTGCAGAGAATGTACTGATCTGCATTAATTAAATGGGGTTTCCTCTTCTGGGAAATCTGTATATCAAAGGTCTAGTCTCTATCTCCTCCCTTAATACAAATTCACAATTTAAGATTTTGGATGACTAGTAGATTCTCAACATGGGATTTTAAACTATTATAAAAAATAATGTGCACTGTATTTTCCAATTAACATCTAAAATGTTTAAATTTATATCAGAGTACTTGGTATTTTGGAATGTATAGACTTGATTCTCAGCTGGGATCCTAACACCAAAACAACTTGTACTTTTTGGGGAAATAGAAAGGAAAAACACTAGAGTTCATAAAATTTAATCCAGGAGACTAGATTATTAATTATAGAAAAAGGTAGGTAAGGGCTATTAGTAACCTTTTAATATCCCTTACCACTCAGTACAATGCCTTGTACATTAGGGAGTCCCAAATACATTAATACTGAATAGTTTTAAATTACGATCTCCCTCTACCTCCTCCAAAGAATTAGAGGCTTCAGTTTATAGCATAGTTAGTTCAACATTGATAATTAATCTATGATATTAATGTTAAGCCAAATTAATAAACTGGTGATATTTAAGTAGTTTTAATAATGAAACATCAAAATGTAAGTTCCTTGAGGGTGAGGAACAGTCTCATTTCTGCATTTGTATCCTGGCACCTAGAATACTCACTCTCTGTCACATAGCAAACTTATGTTTGTTGAACTGAACTGAAAGCATGAAAAATTCACTTCTAAATGAGCAACATCTACCTGCATCTCTGTTATTTCATCCTATCTTTTTCCTATCTATATCCACTAATCTCTTCATGGTAGGACAGACTAAGTGAAGGAAGGAAGGAGGGAAGGATAAAGCACTTATTAAGTATCATTGAAATGTCTTCCTTTCTGACCACTCACCAGTTTTCATTAATCCAAATTATTTCTGTAACATGGTCCCCAAAGCATTTTCAAATCCTTCACTTTGATCTCTCATGGACCTAAAGCGGTGACTCAATGCTATTTACATAAAATATAAACTCCTAAGCACTACTTTCTCAACACTTAATTGTCTCCTCTTCCACTTAGGGCATCCTGAAAGAACTCCACAAATACTTGCTGATTGAAATGAAGGTAGGGATGTACTAGGAAGAAGATGAGGTCTATCACTAGAGTTCCTGGACCTCACAACTTTTATGATCATATGCACATAATTTAAGTTCTCTGGGTTCATTTTCTTCATCTGTAAAATGAAAGGCATTATATGATTTCTAAGCTCTGCAACAATAAAAAGAGATTTCAAGGACACTCCCCAACCCCCAAAAAGGCATTTTACTAAAGAGTATTTTACTTCAGTGTTTTGGCATGCATTTGTATGTGTGCATGTGTTTATGTATGTGTATGTGCATTCCTCAAAGTCACTTCAAAAAATCCTTTCTGCTTTTTTATTTACTTTATATATACAATCACAAGAGTAATTATGGATAACATAGCATAAAAGACATGTTTCTCCTTGGCAGACTTTAAAACCTGAAATCCTTCTCCATGAATAAAGGAATGAAGTCCTTTCAAGTATAGTTTGTAAATGCTATTCAATTACCCAAGAAATTGTCTGGCATAGTAGATAAAGGACTAGCCCTAGAGTCAGAAGTACTGGTGTTTAAGTCCTGTGTTTTGACACATACTAGCTGTGTGAACATGGGCAAATCAATTTAAACTCTCAGTGTCAGAGGAAACTCTTAAATACAAGTTACAGTCCAGCTACCTATCTGTGCCAGGGGGAAAATATCTATACTAACAGTCCCTTACATCTGTGCAATCATAGGCTTGCATCAAAGTTTCAATTATCCTTACCAGTAGGTTGAAAAAAAATCAAGTGTTAAGTTCTAGATTACAATCGAGAGGAAGCAGAGATAGAGGAAACAAGTAAAATTCAGAGACAATCCCAAGTGTTTTTTCAGTTTCTTCCCAGGGCCATATGTCAACTTTAAGGATCTGTGTTCTCACCACAGTGGATATTCCCTCCATTAAACAGACTAAAACCACTCTGTGCCTTAATCAATTATCTTTGTAAGTTGCTGTTAAAATATTCATCGCTTGGTTGTCAACACTCTGGAGATGAGTCTCACCAAACTTATCAAGGGTTTGTGCTCAGACAACATGCATGCAATCCATGTTAGGTCCATGCTAGATCATTTTCAGCTCAGCAGGAGCTGACAGAACTTGCATTCCGATATCACAGTCTTTAAGACCCCAGATTCACCTATATTCCATTATAAGACATTAAAATCATATGATATAGAATATTAAACCTAGAAGGGACCTCGGAGATCTTGGAGTGATATCTCCAATTTTGCTAACAAACAACCTAAGGATCTGAGATAGGAAGTAATATACTATTTCTAGTGAATGGGGGAAAAAAATCTCTTGGAGCTTAACTTTACTGATGGTATCAATTCTCTCATTAAAGTATTATGATGAATACAAAAAAGGTCACATTTTATAACATTCCTGAGTTAGTCTTTTATATAAAAGAAACTATAGATACAAGAATTGATAGGGCATTTAGCAACTTTATTTTTGTTATTAAATATTCTGCTGTGTGATTGCAAACTATAGGACACTATAGCCTCCAAAGAATTAGGAATGAGAATCACACAGAGGGCAATGGAGAGGAGGATGGCACACAGGAGTAGACTGCAGCATATTACAAATAAGGAACTTTTTAAAAGAACCAAAGCAAAGGATGTCATCAAAGAATGTTTCATGTGAAATCAAATTATAAAACTGAAAAGAATAAAAGTTACCAAGTCTAACCCCTATCATTTTATAATTGAGATGAAGAAACTCAAATCTAGAGTAGCCAAGTGATCGTCAAAAGTCATATGGCTCCTTAATAATGTCTGGCATCAGAACCCTGATTTCCTGAGTTCCAATCCAGGCTCCTTTTCCTACATTGTAGGGAAATTGATTCATCCTTTAAGACAGGCTTTTTTTTTTTACAGCATGGAGGCTTTTGCTAATATGGTAAATCCTTTTAAATACATGGAATAACAACAGATTACAATATACAATTATATTGAAATAGATATCCTATTATAAAGGTTGAGCTCATGGGCTCCAGTTTAAGAACCCCTGTCACGAGGAGATAATCAAAGATAACTCGGTAGTGATGTTTATCTAGGCCATGAGAGAGGGAGGGAGATTGGTAACATCGCTCATGAATGCAATGTGGTGTCCATGACAAGTATATTATTTTCAAATTGCTATAGCTTGATTGTTTCCTGGTCCCATTTCAAGGGAGTTGCTAAGGACAAAAAAGTTGTTTAATGGCCATATATTTTCATAATTTATTAAGATGTTAAAGTTTTTCGATATGTTCATTTAAAATGCTTATTGCTGCTTGTTTATGTGACAAAATATTAAAAAGAGAGATTACTCTATTTCCTAAGAGTTTTCAATAGACTTTTAAAATTCTTGATAATCTTTAGAACTTCTTCTTAGAAGAAGAACCTTAGAAGAAGGTTCTTAGAACCTCTTCCAAAGAGGTTCTGTTTAGGTGTATAACCAACTATTTACATGTATAACAACCCATTTGTTCAAATTCATTGATAAACGAGGAGATTAAACTAGATGGTCTCAGGTCCCTTCTAATGCTGAATCAATGATGTGATGCATAATCCTGTTAATTAATAAACTGCTAAGAATCTGGACTTAGTGCTTACTAATTGGCAATTTATTTCAAAATGAAATTTATTTATGTAGTGTAGCCCTATAGGTTTATTTCTGGCAGGTCTTTAAATTGTTTCCATTTTTTTTTTATCTTTTTAAAAGGCAGTTGTATTCAGAGTCCTATGTAAACATTGGACATCTAGTTTAATCCTCTCATCTTACAGATAAAGAAACTGAGTCCCAGGGAGGTTTATTGACTTGTCCAAGGTATGTGCCAGTGGCAGATTTCAAACCCAGATCCTCTTACCCTAGAACCAGTATTTGTTTCACAACATCACATTGTTTCATCTGATGTAGAGAAATAACTGGCTATCACAGGGGACTCCAGAACTCAAGGCATTTACATTTGAATGGGAGGAGGGGACAAAGAGCAAAGTAGTTTCATCATGAACCTATACATGACTATAAAACTTGTGACCAATCCCTAAAGCTACATACAAAAGTTGGTTTCATTATTTTATAGTCTGTGGTTTGTATACGTATAGGATCACTTTTAAAATTGATTTTGGAAGGATATTAAGCAATAACAATCACAATGAAGTCTAGCCACAGGAATTCTTCTAATACCTAACCAAAATGCAGTTATTTATTACATTTCTTCCCTAATGCATAGAGTAAACATAAAAAGACAAAACACATATTTAGGTCATTTGTTCCTTTATGTCTAAAATTTTGGTATGCTGAGAATATTAGATTATATGCTTTTAATACAAAGAACATTAGACTAAATTGCTGCGAAGGCAAAACATTCTACCAAATGAATGTGGTCTTTTCTAGAAGACAAGCAAAGTAAAACTATATTGTTTAAATTTATAGTTCAGAAAGCTTTCTGGAGGAAAAGAAATCCCATATTAAAGGGATAAAGGCTTATACACGGAAAGTTGAACAGTGTGACAAAACATAGTTCCAGTACATTAATTGACCACTATATTTTCAAGTCTTCTCCCACCACACTCTCCTAACTAGTACAGGTGGAGAGAAACACATGCAATTAAAAAATAAAAGCATAGATCTTTGCACGTTAATGTGGCTCAACATTTGGGATAAAGTACATAGTTACTGCATATTTAGTTACCTCCATATTAAAAATAGCTGAATCTTGATATGAAATAGTTACTTAAAGAGAAAGAAATCTGAGTATTAATGCAGGTCTAAAAATGTCATGATTACTTATCTGCTAAGAAACTATTAGCATTCAACAAGAGTCTTAGAAAAGTTCAGGAATGGGGAAATGGGAGAGAAATACAGCAAGTTGAGTTTTCCCGGCACTCAGGATTATGCAATACAGGAGCCTAGCTTTTTCAAAGAAACAAGTTACTAGCCATTTCCCCTTGCAAGAGCTTGTAACATACAAGTGAAATTAAATGAAAATTACTTCCCTTTGGTGTCATTTTGCTCATCACTTCAACACTACACAAAAATGGAATTTGAATGGCATCTCCTTCCTGCCTCTGATCACAAGCTGTCTTCCATGCCTGGAATGCACTCCCTCCTCCTTTCCACCCCTTGGAATTTCTAATTTTTTTCAGTGTTCATTAACAGTGCCAGCTCCTATCTTAAGCATTTCCTGATGATCCCAGCTGCTAATGTCTGCCTCTCCTTAAAGAGACCTTATATTTACTTTGTATATATCTTGTACTTATTTATACATGTATACTGTATATCATTGCCCCAAATGGAACATAAGTTCCTTGAGGGCAAGGACTATTCTGTTTTTGTCTTCTTACCTCCCGCCCCTAGAACAGTCAGGCAAGTACATGTTGAATTAGTGAATTTACATAGTTTCCACTAAGATAGAAGTTTTCTATATCTCTTATTTCTGTTAAGTCATAAAATTAAAACTTAATATACATAGCATCAACCAAAAATAACTTCAATTTAACACTTCTATAATGTATTATTCTAGAAATGTACAATGTCATTAATCCAAGCCTTGGAGATAAAAATATTTTCATCAAAATAACTCTTATTTGTGATAAAGTAATAATTGAATCTATTCACATATGTTAAGCATTATCATATGTTAAGAAAAGTATGGAAAGTTTCTAAAATTTATTTTCAAAACAAAAATAATATAGAAAAAGGTCTCCTTTCTGAGATTCTAATTCTGTGAGTTTTTCAGGTGATGGAAATAAGAATTGTGTTAAAGTTTAGGCATGAGTACTTCCTGACAGGATTTGTGCTGTCACTGCTCCCTGTGACTTTTAAACAATCTAGGGTCACAGTGTCCTCTCTTTAATTAGTATCTCACTGCTGGAGGGAGGGGAGCATGTCAAGAGGAAAAGAATGCAAGAAGACATTATAAACAAACGTCTTCAAGGCAACTTAATGATTTGGCCAAAGAATGGAAAAAATGTCTAGTTCTTTGTTACAAAGGTAAAGTAGGAGATAGGTTTGAGTGGTAAAAGCCAAGCTGTACTTTAAAAAAAAAAAAGAAATTCTAGCTTTATGTAAATGTTAAGCATTTATTTCTATTTCAAACTGATATCTTATGTATGGACATGGAATAAAGTATTTTTGTCTTTCATAAACCATTTGGCTTTTATTAATGATTCAAAGGATTTTATTAAAATGTTTCATCTTAGCTAGGATCCTACTGTGTGAATTTAAAGGGCAGTTATATCTCTATAGCAACTTCTTTCTTTAGAATTTACATAACTGACTTAAAATGGGGTAGGGTTTAAAAAATAATTGCAAGATGTAAGACTTTCTGTAAACTATCTCTGTCTTTTCTCTCTCTGTCTACACAAACACACACATACACACACTAGCACATGTATAAAATTTATCTTTTACTTGGTTATTTTAATGAAACCAAGAAGAAAATATCTCACGGAAATGGCATCTTCAATAAATTTGCTCATTATTGGATTTTGAATTTGGCTTTCTTAAAATAAATTTTGTTTGAAACTGAAGAAAATACTCTCCCATCAAAAAAAAAACCTAAAAGCACTTTCAACATAAAACCCCCAGTGAGACTTTGAAAACACCAAAGAATAAAAATCTTGAAAATAAGATGTGTGTGAATGAGAAATTCCTTTAAAAAAATGTTAAATCTTCTGTTAAAAAAAAAAACACTGAGGCTGATTAAAGGTTTCTATTGTGAACTATTTACAAGAAATTACCTCAGTAGGGTGCCTGTGTCCAGTTTCATAATCACATAGTACACTGACTCTACGGTATTATGTTCCAAACATGTTTGCATATTAAGTTGAATTTTACTCTTTTCAGGAAGTAACTTTACTCAAGATTGAATGCAGCTGTTAGCATACACCACTGTTCCAAAAACACTTCTATGGGAACTGGAAGAAAAAAAATATTTCAAGTGTTGTGAATTTACTTTAATTATTCTCTAAGTCTAAAAGGGTATCAAGGGGATGGGGTAGTGTGGGGGGGAGTGGGGGGACGACGACTCATTGATCGCTCTTTATACATTAAACTACATATTCAGAAACTTCCCTAATGGGAAACATCTACTATGGTTAGTTGTTGTCCATAAGGGTGGATTTTTTTGCATACTTTTGAATCTCATAAGTTTTAATAACCAAATGTTACCATTCTGTTTGCAGTAAGTTTTCAAGTGAGGAATCTCTGAAAGCCTTCTAAAAGATGTGCCACCTCACTCTTTGTTTCGAAAATTGGCGTCATACATGCACTCAAGAGTTTTTGTTTCACTCCCTAATACATCTTGGTTTTCTCTCTTAATATTCACAGAAATGAACTCTGGCACATAAAGTGGGGCCTCTACAGAGGAAATGCTGCCAGCTAAAAACACCGGATGTAATCGAGACCACAAGAGACACATACTCAGTTATAAATGTTGAAACTGTTCTGGAGGTATTGGAAAGAAACAGTCTTATTTTTCACTGCATGGTTTAATTGTTTCAATGAAATTCTCCTACTCAGTTTTTTGATACAAAACAATAACAATATGTCTGTGAATTACACTTGCTGCTATAAGTTCCACTTAGAGGAAGAAAAAAATCTACGTAGTATTCTCCTTGCCTTATTGCTCCTTAGTCATTTTCCTTATTTATTTTTTTGGGGGGGAGGAGAGATGGAGGAGAGAAGGGGCAATAAATAATCAGAATGCTTCAAACAAATGCCACAAAATAAATATCCTGAGTTCGTTTCAACAATTATTTAACAAAAATAGCATTTGGAAGAGCATCTTATAGGATTTGGCTTCTCCCCACCCCTCATTTTAAATAACAAAATGAATTCCACTTTAAGTGGATGTATATCCTTAAATAAAGGAACATTATTATTAATTCTCTTCCTGAAAAAAGACTGTACTTGTAAGGTCTGTAATTTCCCGCTTTTCATTCCTACTACTTTGTCACTGCTTTCTTTTATAGAGACAGTGATGGCCATGATGACCTATGATATTAACATGGAAGAATTTAGTGCAAATCTCTGCTGACCTATGAAAATCCAAGTTTAGACAGATTTTAAATGAGCAGAAAATACAAAGCTTCTAGGCTTGTATCATTTTATTTTTAAGTTTGGCTTACAGGGCTCCTCAAACCTATGTTTTCATTGCATTTTATAATATTACTTGCTCTATGCACATGACTACATATATTTTTCAGACAAAAAAAGAAAGATACTAAATAATTTAAATCAGTGCTGAGGGAGTTCCAAGTTGTGCCTAGTGATTTTCATACGAGGCATCTTTTAATGGAAGGAGCTAGCAGTTTTGGTTTTAGTTTTAAAGTTTCAAAACTAGTCTCCTCTAAATGTTTTCCCCCAGAATAGTTATAAGTATTTCTAAGAAAGACAGACATTTGTCATAATAGAGTGAATTCACTACAAAATGAAGTGAATATCAGCAGCTGAATATCAACCGAGTCAAATCGGCATTCTTTGAATATTTAGGCTCTCTATTGTACGCAAGTCAGCCATCTTATATAGCAAGAAAGCTTATTTGGAAAATGAAGAAAGCATTTGCCACTAGGGGGAGCTCATAAATTCTCTTGTAATGGACGTGAAAATGACATCTGAAAACAAATCAATAAAATTACAAAATAGATTCCCCTATTGGAAGAATAAATGCATCTTTATTGGGATACCCACTAAATTATCACTATGCTTAGATTTGGGCAATGAAATATATAACATACTTGTATTAAACTTGAAGAAATTTCATTTCAGGATCTCTGGAAACTGATAGTAATATTCAATGGTTTGCTCCTAACTTCCTTTTCATTGAGCTATAGTAATTATTGTGTTTAAATAAAGCAAAAGAAGCATAATAGAAACATTTAACCTTGTGTGTTAGTATTTACAGTTTGTGAAAGTCCCATCGCATGCTCATTTTTACCTTTTTTGATTTTCAAATCATCTCTCATGCCTCTGAGGAAGTTACTATTATTAGTTACTATAGTTACCATTATTCTTGCTTTACAAGTGATTTGGCCATTACTTAGAAGTCCTCTAGTAACTTGTTATTCATTTATAAAAGTTTAATTTTACTTTTTTTAGAAATAAGTTTAATGGACAATCACAAAAGTAAAATATTAAATCTATATTCTCGTCAAGTGTACAGAGATCTCTTGAAAACTTAGGGGGCAGATAGGCTATCAAAACACATTAGCTGTATTGATTGTCTCCCTCTAAAGTCACATTCAGAGCTCTCATCATAGCATAAAGGTGACGAACCCCTTCACACTTTTTTAATAGCCACATCGGCAAGGCACAAAGTCTAACAGGTCCTATCTACCTGGGAAAGTTTCTAATATGGATCCAGAAATGGATTATGTCTACTGTCAGTTAACAGCTTAATAAAGCTTAGCATGGCTCTTCCACATAAAGTCAGCCATGAGGAGAGTGTGTGTGTATGCGTATGTGTGTCTGTGTCTGTGTCTGTGTATGTCTGTCAGGGTCAGGGATGGGAGTTAGGATGAAGAACAGAAACAGTAGATACTGAGGCACAGAGTGATTGCGTCAGTGGAAATATTTCCCATTGGCCTGATTCTGTGGTGCGTGCACACTTGTAATCTCTGAGGGAAGGGAAGTTGAGTCTGGAGGATCCCCTGAATTCCAGAGCTCTGATCTATAGTGGTGCTAATGCCACCTGGGAGTTTGCAATAAACAGAGCCTCCAAGGATGAGGAGGGCCTGAGAGGTAAATCAGTTCAGGTCAGAAACGGAGCAGCTCAAAGCTTATGACCTTATCAGCACTGGAATTGACCTACGTGTGGCCACGGTACTTCTAGTTTTAGTGACAAGATGGGGAGACTCAGTCTGAAAGAAAGAGGAGGGGGAAAAATTAAGGACAGTCATTATATACAGCACTGATTATGTGATTTGTCTGTTTCTACTGAAGATAAAGTTACATTTTGTGTTTTGTGTAATAAAATTCGTAATAACAAGATAGCAAATGCACCTCAACCAGTAATTTTGTCATGTCAACCACTTCTTCAAATAAATGAGCTATTGCCAAGGCACGTAAACATTGTTACTCAACAAACTTGTGATTGTATTTATTTTGAAATTTAATCTGGATTGACACAGGACATTACATATATCTAACAGAAATTTGTTAAAGGTAATGATTGTTAAATTTCAGATGTGCTATTTAGTATCTTTTTGCTTTGTTATATCATAAATTAGTGCAAGACATTTGACTTTTACTCTTTCTAAAAGTATTACACTTAATATACTGACCCTGGTTTCTGGGTACTCACTTGTCCTAGGACATAAGCTTTTCAAGGTTATAGGCAAATATCAGTCAATTAATTAATCAATTAAAAAAATCTAAGATTCACTTACTATATGTCAGACATTGTACAAAACACTGAGGAAATAAAGGTAAAAGCAGTGCTTGCTCTCAAGGTGCTCACACGTAATTAGGTAAATACATGATAGTGAGTTATTCAACAAGTCTTTATTAAGTGCTTACTATATTCCAGGAACTGTGCACAGTGATGAGGACTGAAAGGAAGGTAAAAATAATCCCTGTCTTTCAGGAGTTTCCATTCTAAGGGGGAGATTACCATGAACATTATTATGTACATTCAGGATATATGCAGTGGAAATAGAAGGAAATCTCAGTGGGAAGGCACTAGTAGTGTGTGCAGGGAGAGGAGGAAAGAACTGGAAATGCCTCTTGAAGAGGGGATTTGAGTCTTGGAAGAGGGCAGGGAAGCCTGGAGGTGGAGATGAAGAAGGAACAGATTTCAGGCAGGGGACCCAGTCAACGTAAAAGCATGGTGAAGGAAGGTGTTGGAGTGTCCTATGCAGGGAACAGTCAATAAATCAGTGTAGCTACATCCTAGAGTGCAAAGACAGGAGCAAAATGTAAGGAGACTAGAAAGTTGGAAAGGAGTCAGATCATAAGAAGCTTTAAAAATGCTAAATAAAGGATTTTATATTTGATCCCTAAGGCAATAAGGAGCCACTGGAATTTATTGGGGAGGAAAGTGACATTGGCTGACGTACGCCTTAGAAAAATCCCTTTGGCAGCTGAGGAGTGGTGATGAGGAACTTGAGGCAGGAAGACCCATTAGAAGGCAGGGGTCCAGAAAAGAGCTGCAAGGGCCTGATTAGATGGTTAGCTCTGATTGGAGGGGAGATGTTGTGGAGGTAGAAAACATATCTGGCAACAGGTGGGGTGTAAGAAATTGAGGATAATGCTGAGGTTGCAAGTTTAGATGACTTGGAGGATAGTAGTATCCTTGAAAGTAATAAAAGAATTTGAAAGGGGAAGATTTAGGGGGACAGATAATGAGTTCTGTTGTGGACATGTTGAGTTTGAGATGCTTATAACACATCCAATAGGAAATGTCCAAAAGGCAGTTCGTGATATGGGGTGGTAGTTCAGGAGAGACACTTGGGCTGGGTATATAGATTTGAGAATTATCTGTAAGAAATTAATTCATATATTAAGGAAAAGTTTACAAGGATTAACTGATATAAATGTGGTTAAATATATTTTTGTCATAAAATAATATGCATGTGACTATGTAGTAACACATTTTAAAAGCACCTTTTATGCTGCTATCAAATTGTATTTGCTGATTGCCGCTTTGTAACCACTTTTAAGTGATTTCACATGTGAATTTTGTCACTCATGAGAGCAGAAAAGCTTTACATACTCAGAGCTACTTTGTCTTCCACTTCCGCATTCCTCCCATAGCTCAGTGTGTAATCAATACCTGTGGTGGACTGAATGTTTTTCTTCCAAACACTACTCAGACGTAACTCTATTACGCCTGTGAACAAGTTTAACTGTAATTATCTTCACTTCTAGTATCAGAGTGTGACCCTTGAAAACAACAAAATATCTTGCTAAGGTCTCAGGTTTTCTTTCCTAACCTTGCTATTCTTCAGTTTTTGGTTGTTTTAGTGTTTCAGAAATATTTTAAAGATGTTTAAAAATTTTATGTATTAAAGTCTTGCCTTCTTTAGATTCTGGTCATCTTTGCAAATAGCAAAAAATAATATCAAAATAAAAACATCCCACACTCACAAAGAACACTTGCCCTACTGTATCTTCTATCTTTTTGCATTTTTTCCTGAACTCTTCTTTCATCACTTTTTTCTCCTTTGCCACTGTTATCTGTGAGATTACATTTGGCTAAAGGTGAATAGTCAGATTAACCTAGCAAAGAAGAGTAGCTGGGTTTTTTCCATTAACTACTAAATAGCTGTCCTTGAAGAAGATTCATGTGAAGCATTGCTCAATCTGCCTTTCAATTAATTTCCTGCAAAAAGGGTAAGAAAAAGGGAAAGGATTGACAAAGTATCCAAGAATCTGAATAATACCTTAGATAGTCTTGGTTGGCACCTTGGAGCTTCCCAAAGGGAATCAATGGCCTAGCCTATAAACAGAAGTTTCAAATTCTGAATTCCTTTATCCCTTGGCCAGGAAAAAAAGCTTTTGGCTACATGGTTCAGGGTTTAGTTTGCCTATAGTAGATTTAAAGAGCATAATTCTCATCAATTTTCTTTTTCCTGGAGGGCCAGTTCTCATCTCATACTTTCCAATAAAAAAAGTGGGGGCAGGGAATGTAAGCCATCATATCTTTTTATTTCCCAATTGCAAGGCCATAAAACTATTCCACTTCAATGACTGGGTTATTAAAAACCATAAGAATCTGCTCCAATTCAGATCATCTTTTCTTCTCAGTCTGAATGATACTCCAAAGATTGAGTTAATTCTAGTTCAATTTTCATGGAGTCAAAATGACTTCTGACTGAACCTGAAGTTCATTCTAACACTTCTAGGCAAATCCCAACACTCAGTCTAAGAATCTTCTATTTCTAATTTCTTATCCACATTATGAGGGAAAGCACCAAGGTTACAGATTAGAAGGAGAGCCTAGGGTAGAGATCAGCCAAGCTATATTCTTACCTCAACTCCACTAAACTCAATTAGTTGTTTTTAATAGGGGAGACCAGAACCAAGCAATTAAGAGACTTCCTAAAACTGGAGTCATAATCTAAAATACAAGATTACATGCAAAGTCAAAGCCAAATCATGGAAAGTTGAACATGTGGCAACCCAGGGAGAGAATGCTATTGAATTAACTCAAGAAAGTAGCTTTTGATCTCCTTTTATAAGGCATGGATCTGTCCTGGACCAAGGGCAGCAGAGAGACAAGTGCAAAGCAAATCAAACAACTGCACCTGACTTCTGGCCTTAGGATACAAGCAAAGTCAGAAGGCAATCAATAAAGTATTTTGCAAGATTAGAAGTGAGTACTGTAGACTAAGAAGACCCTTCCATATGGGTAAGAACTGAATTAGCCTACAGAGTTGCAGGGTAAGGAGTCATTCACCAAGATATTCACCCTGGCACATCTGTAGAATAGTAGGACTATCGAATAAAGAACAAATGAGCATTCAGAGAGCAGTTGTTAAATGTTTACATCCAGAAAAAGAACTAAGTAGAAGGATTTACAGCATAATTTTACCTACATACAAACATATTTTGTGTGTGTGTGTGTGTGTGCGTGTGTGTGTGTGTGTACTCCATTTATGTCTATGGTAGTTATTCCTAATGTAGGGTGGAGGGGGGTAGAAAAAAGGAGCGAAAAATTTACATTGTTGTATATTTGAAAGGAATAGCAAATTGTGTATAATGGATTTGCAGTTTCATGTACAATCATCTTTTTTATTATACTATGTTATGGACATGCTTGTTTTATTCCATAAATATGTATTAATGTAATACAAAAATAAAAAGAGAAGACCATAATTCTAATGCTTTCTCTTTCTTAGAGCAGGAAGTCACATGCCTGTTGCCTGGTCACTCAGTCCATTAGCTGAAGGATAACTTGATATAAATGTACATGGAGAAGCTCCATATGGATTTATGGATTGGAAAATAACTGAGACAAACACAGCTTAAGTGTTGATCACATAGTTCAATGTGTATCTGAACAAGCAACCCTTTTACAATATACCCTATAAGTGTTCACCTATATAGCCTTTCCTTGAAAACTCCCATTGAGGGGGAACCAATTATATCCTGAGGCAGCTTATTCTACTTGGGTAGCTTCAATTTTTAGGAAGTACATCCTTATATTAAGTCTGAATTAGCCTCTTTGCAATTTAAACCTGTTGCTCCTAGTTCCACAAACTGGGTCCAAGCATAACAGATCTAATTCTTCTTCCAGCCTATATCCCTTCAGATATTTGAAGACCACTGTCATGCTCTCCACCAAGTCTTTTCTTTTCTAGGATAAACATTCTCGTTTCTTTCATTCAATTTTAATATGGTATAAACACAAAGTCCTCTTTCAACAGCCTGACTGCTCTCCTTTGGATACTCTCCAGCTTATCCATGTCCTTCCTAAAATATGGCACCCAGAACTGTATACAATACTACATCTGTTGACTCAACAGGACTGAGTACAGCAGGATTATACTCTCCTCAATTTTGGGCACTAAGCCTCTGTTAATGACATCTATGATACCATTAGCACTTTTGGCTGCCATATCCTATCACTGTGTCATATTGATCTTCCAGTCCACTAACAGCATCAGATCCTTTTCAAGCAAAATGCCATTCCAGCCATGTATGCCCTATTTTTGTAAAACTGAGGTTTTTAACATAAAACTTTGCATTTACTGCTTTTAACTGATATCTTGGGTCCATTTTGGTCCAACATCTGGCTGGTAGATATTTTTTTGGACCCAGACTGTTTATTAGTTATGCCTAGCTTTGTGTTATATGAAGATTTGATAAGCATGTTATTTATGCTTTGACCCAATGTTGAATAATATAGGGCAAAGCTTAGATCGCCAGGGCATTCAACTTGAGACCTAGCTCCAAGTTGAGACTGAACCTTTATTGACTTCTTTTTGTGTTCAGCTATGCTTTACATAGGGCAGCCAGGTAATGTAGTGGATAGAGTACTGGTCATCTTCTTGTGTTCAAATCAGGTCTCAGCCACTTACCAGCTGTGTGACCCTAGGCAAGTCACTTAACCCTGTTTTTCCTGAGTTTCCTCATCTGTAAAATGAGCTAGAAAAAGATATGGCAAGTATCTTTTGCAAGAATATTCCAAATGAGGTCATAAAGAGCCAAACACAACTGAAGTTAACTGAAAGCAATGGCACGGGAATAAATCCCTATATGTACAATTCACTTTTGTTATTTTGGGATTCCATAGAAATTGCTTCTCTTTCTTTCTGTGTCCCTTAAAATTGTTCAGTAAAATGTTTTTGACCTCAAATGACTACATTCTCTCTTCTGGAGCTTCGTGTGATCCGTACTATGAGAGAACAAGAGAACTGAGAGCAAAATTTGTTATTTTCCCTTCAGAGCTTGAGGAATTAAAGCCCTGAAAATTCTCTGCCTCCTCCCTGCAAAAGTGTGTGGCAGAAATAATTTAAAAATCATACATATCTATTTCTGGTAAAGCAAACAGTATTTTTATTCTAAGAAGGATTTTAATAATGTTATCTCAATGTCCTCTTGGTTTTCAGTCTTTTCAGTTTGTAGCATGTTTGTAAATTTCTGTAGTTTTGGGATGGGATGGGGAGAAAAAAGAGTTTGGAAAGGAAGATTCTGGACTACAACAAGAAGTCAAATAAAGAGAGAACAGAGGGAAGAGAGAAGGAGATATAAATACATAGTCCCCAGAATGGCTGGTTTGGTCCAAAATTATGAATATGAATTTGGTTTCTGCCCTTTCCCTCAACACTCCAATTCTGCAACCAATAATATCCTACTTCAGAAAAAAAAAGTAATCATATAACACAAATAGTTGTTGAGTATTTAATGTGCTGCCCATTTACAAGAAGAACCCAGGGAAAATAATGCTTAGCCCAAAAGAAGAAAGTACAAATGATAAAATTTCAGACCATATAGCAAGTTGTTAAGAGAGATACTTTTGGGCACTCACTATTGCCTACCTAATTGTAACACCATAAAGATGACTTCCTACTCTACCTCTACACTCTACCTCTTCCTACTCTACCTCTACACAAAAGGTCAATCCCAGTACCTAACCATGACAATATGAGGATGTGTGAAATAAATCAGAATTTGAGATGGAGAGCACTTAGAGGAGTAAAAAATTCAATCAGAAAAAATGAAAGAAAGTTGCCTAAATTGTCAAAGAGGAGTGGTTATTACAGGGGCAATATTTGAGGACATATTGGGAGAAGTAGCCCTGGTAGCAGTGCAGGAAAGGGAGGAGTCATAACTTGGGGGAAGACAAGCTTGTTGCAAAACACCAGGGAAGACTCTGTGACATATGATGTCATGACACACCAGTTGGGAAACCCGGTCAAATGACAAGCATTTCATTTAATAACTTGTATTCCTGAGCACAGTTGCTAAGTAGATAGCCTAATACAATGAATCAAATATAGGGCTAGGAAAAGAACCCACCTGCCCAATCCTCAGGCAAGTCTCATTATTTCAGAAATCCAATTAAGCTCTTTTTACCTGCTTTGGTTCATGGCTTCTGCCTAACTGGCAGAATCTGCTGTGTCAGCACTTTTTCCCATCTAAGCAGTACAAGTCTCTCCCTACTAAAACTCCTAGGCACTGAGGGACCCCTGAAGGAAGCTTGTTACAGGCAAAGAAATATGCTTATAACTATTAAAAAAAATTACTTAATAAGGTGAAAATTTTCAGTTGTATTTCATTTTCATCTTTAAAATTATATTTTGTTCAATAATGTCAAAGACAAAGACTTCCATTTCAAAGTTACATTTAGGTGAGGAGAACCAGAACACTGTACAAAGTAATAGCCACAGTATGTGATGACTGATTTAGATAGATTTAACCCTTTTCAGCAATGCAAGGACCTAAAACAATTTCAAAGGACTCATGATGGAAAATGCCATCTATAGCCAGAGAAAGAACTATGGAGTTGGAATGGAGAGTGAATCAGACCATTTTCTTTTTGTTTTGTTTTTCTTTCTCATAGTTTCTCCCATTCATTATAATTCTATATAACATGACTAATGTGACTCTATCACATTGTATTCCATCTTGGAGGGGAAGAAAACTTAAAACTTATGGAAGTGAATGTTGAAAACTAAAAATAAATAAATTTTTAAAAGTTACATTTAGCAAATTGTAGGGCTTCCACCAATGAATGTTGTAACTCATGAATAATTCTGACACAAGAGTTAAGGGTCACACAGGTAGCTTCATACTCAGAAGTCATATAACACAGTTGGAAAGAACACAGGCACTGAAACCTGAGAACAAAGATTCAAATCTTGCCTCCCACACTTATAATCTGAGGGACCTTGGTCAAGTCACAACCTCCATAGCCATTAGTTTCTTCAACTGTAAAATGAGGGCTTGGATTAGATGGTCACTGGAGTCTGCTCCTACTTCTAGTACTTTGATCCTAAGTACAACAATCTATCCATGAGGTACTACCAAAATACATTTAGCATTCCAAACCTAGGGAAAGAGCTGCAGATGGTTTTATTCTATCCCATGATTTCACAGTGCTCTCTTGGGCAGAAAATTCTTCAAAGAATGAATTTAAATTTACCAAATATATTCAAACGTCAATCTCTCAACACCAAGCAATATAATTTAAAAGCAAAAGAGAAAAAAAAAACACATCGACCTGTCTGCAACTTAGCTGCTCCTTTTGAACATTATATTGAGTAACCTGCATTTGTTAGGTGAGTGATAAGAACATAGATCCTAATCATTTTAATCTTACATTTTTATGACCCCTTTGTTTAAAGTCAATATTTTAATGACTACAATTGCAATCTATCAAGATCTTAGTATAGATTTGATAAAGGAAGTTTGTTTAAGAGGTAGCAAAGCATACACTGCTTCAAATGATTTATTTAGAAGTATGTACAGTGACCTATTTTCTACTGCATTAAAAGAGCTTTCATAATATGAATTTTTAAAAGCAATGAAACAGTCAAAACAAGGAAGCAGTATGGTCATCGAGTTCATGGGAGAAGCTTTCAAAGCTGACTCAGAGTTACAAAGCATTGAAAAATTAAATGCAGCCAATTCTAGGCTATCCATTGTGATGAGGAAGAGCCACATATGACATTCAGAAATATTTCAAAAATCTCATTTTGGGCAACAGTTTTAATCTACTCTTTTACCAAACCCAAAGTTCTTAACAATAAGCAGCATTTGACTTGGATTTCATTTTTTATTTTCTCTTTTATCCCTCTCTGCAAATGAATTTTAAGTACCTGGAGGAAAAGATCAAATTAGAAAAATAATGTGAAGGGATTTGGAAAATCCATCTGGATCTCTGAATAAGTGAGAAACAACCCTATATATTTACATGTGAAGGAGGTTGGTGGTGCGATTGATAGAGCACTGAGTCTAGAGTCAAGAGAATTGAGTTTAAATCTCGACTCAGATACATATTAACTGTATAACCTCCCTGGGTTGTTGTTAACATCAAATGAAACCGTATTTGTAAAACACTTAGTACACAGTAAGCACTATATAAATGCTACTTATATTTTTTATAATCAAATTACAATATGTAAGTAGCTAAATATCACAGTCATTTTGTGGTCATTTGGTCCCATATGGTCTTTTCTAACACAAATACCAAAGTCCTCATTAAATCATTCATGAGAATAAACAATGACCTCTTGCAAGTAAAACTAGTGGCCAGAAGGTGGGTTATCTATTGTTAGAGTAGGAAAACCAACCATAACCATCAGGCCTGTGGCTCTTGGAAGACTAAAATCCTCTGTATTTTATATGGTTCTCCCAAGATGGTTTTCAGCTAGTCTGTGTTTAAAGTAGGTGGAACTGTCCATGGCTGGGGCAGGTCACTCTGACCTACTTCTCCTACAGAGTCTGTAAGACCAGGCTGAGCTGCAAAGATAAAGTTAAGTTTTGCTAACAACAAATTTTTTTTTTAATTGCATGACACCATGACTATATTTTTGAGTGGCAAAAATTCTATATGACTTCTGAGACCAAGCATTGTGTTTTACTAGAACACACTCTTTTCTCTTGAACACTTGTCTGAGTTGTTGGTATATATGTTGAACAACAGCACTGATTGACATTGGGAATATTATTCAAACTGAAGATTGTTATTACAGAGAGGTCTAGGTGAACTTGATTGAATTAGGGATGGTCACTTTTGAATTCCAGCTTTTAATCTGCCAATATTTGTCTTCAAGATTCTCTTTCTTCTAGCAAGGAATGTGACCTATACAAGCACACTGAGAAGGAGAAGAGACACTAAGAGACACCAAAGAGGCCCTGATAGCCTGTAATATCATTGATAGCAATAAGGAAATTAAAGAGAAGAGCAAGCTTTGGATTATAAATTCATTGCTTGATGTGTCAAATTTGAAGAACTAGCACTATATCCAGATGAAGACATTCCATGGTTATTTGAAAATTATGACCTATGTCCATTTTGATAAAATAGACTGAAGTTGATAGTCCCTCCCTCTCTGCCAAAGAATGTTCTTCAAAAATGATCTCTGCCCAAGTCAGGGCAACAGATATTCTACTTAGTCATTGACATCTATTATCTCAATTACATATTTTATTACCAAATTTATTACCACTGCTTGCTGTACTGAGATAGGAGACAGGAAATAACTTGTTTTTTCATTAAGCTTTCAGATACCCAGTTTCACTCAAATTTAAATTCAATAGAATAAATTTATCATTTCAAGAACATAAAAAACTTTAATGTCCTTCTGCCCCAAGAGATGACCCCTGAACACAGTTCAATCCAATGGATTTTCTCACCAGTATCTGTCTCAGTTAAGTTTTGTTTGCTATGACCCAAGGATAAGTAAGGAGGGATACATAAAAATAATGGCATCCTGGCAAGAACTTGGGTCCTTGTTTAAAACACCAAGGATTAATGGGATTTTTTTGTCAGTCAGATTACTAATTTAATCAAGAAGGCCTTTGAGTGAAATCTGAGGGAGACAGAGGAGAGAGTGTTCAGGAAACCCTCCCCCCAACCCTGTAAATTAGGATGCTATGGAGAGCAACATCGATGCTAGCATGTTTGGAAAAGAATGAACAGGATGGTTAAGCATCTGGAAACCATGCATATGAAGTATGGTAAAGATAAGGAATGGAAGATATTTGTTTGTGAAAGAGATAACAGGAAACATAATAGCTGTATTCACTGTCATTCTAGAGAGTAAAATTGGAACCATGACAGAAAACATTGGGAAGATTTTGCCTAGAATAATCATTCCGATTGTTAGAGCTGTACATAAATGAAATGGGTTATTTCACAAGGTAGAAAGCTCTTCACTGAAATCTTTCAAGTAGAGGTCAAAAGACCATTAAAACGCATGTCAAAGGATGAAGAATATTGTAGAAAACATTCCTGCTTTGGGTGTTCATTTACAAAAAATACCCTCTCAGTTTTCTTCCAAACTAAGAGTCAATGTTACTACAATTTTTTTTCTCTAGAAAATGATACTAGGTCAACTCTCTGTGTGTCCCCATTTTGCCCCTCCAATAATCCTTCTCTCTTCCCCTACTCCTACCCTCATTCTAGGGGACTTATACATGTTAGTTCTCCCTCAAACACTCAAGAGTTCCCAGTTCTTCAACTTACTCACTTTCCGTGACCTCCTCCTCCACCTCCTCTCAGTTTTACGCAAAGACAGTCAAATCCTTAATTTTTCCTGCACGTATGAGTGTTCCACTTCCATGTTCATGAACACTGAAATTCTTTTGATTATAATATGTTGTCATTTCACCTTTTCCTCTTCCTTCCAATCCCTAACCCTGTACTTAGTTCCTCATCATGACCTCCCTCATCCTTCTACCAACCAAATCCCTCCACCTATCATTTCTTTTCCAAGCCATCATCCCTGCACTAGATACATTTTCTTCCCTTTCTCCACTTACCTCCCTGGCAAACCAATTCAACTCAACACTCTCTTCTTCTCTCATGTTTCTTTCCCTGTTATCCTATTGCCCATCATGCCCTACCAAGTCTCAACCTTAGGTAACCATCACCACATTGCTTTTGCTCCTATCCATGTGCTACTGAATGAAACTGAAGACAATCATGATTTGGTCTACTCTAAATTTCAGACATGATTTCAATGGAGGCCTCCTCACAGCAAGGCAACACTTTTATATCTCCTTTATATGATTAACTATCCCAGTTATCATCATGGTTGCATTAAATTTGCTTGGATTGATAGGTGAGCTTGGGTAAAGTTAAACCATGTTCTTTTCCAAGATCTCACAGCAAGTCAGTGAATTTGCACCCAAGTCCCATTGCCTTAAAAAGTTGCACCTACTTTCTAATGCAGGCTTCCCTGCTAATCTGGAAATGGCATTAAATTTCACATAATTGCTATGCTATATAACAGAGATAACTACGTTTTAAATATAGACATGTGTTTTATTCACATTCAACCAATTCATTCATTATTACATATAATAGGATATTAGATGTAAAGTAGACAAATTACAAATCCTAATCTTACACTGTAAGGACTTACTCTCCAGGTCTTCCCCATTATTAAAAAAATCTTTCACTAGGCCCAACCTCCTCTCAAACTATCATCCTAGGTCTGTCCTCAATTCTCAGCCAAATCCCTTGAAAAAATTATCTTCACTTGTTTCTTTCACTTCTTCTCCTCTCACAAATACGTCAAACTTTTGCAATCGACATAGTGTCTTACTTCCCCAGAAAAGACAGGTCCTTAAGGTAGGAATCATGTTTTAGTCATCTTATAGCACTTAGTTCTTTCTATGTTCTAGTATCTCTTTCTACACTGTATATCCTATCTCCTTTGATATATCACAAACTCTTTTCTAGTAGGGGTCAATCTAAACTAGCAAGTATTGAAGGTCATGTCTTATTAATGGTGTAGCACTTATATGTTTCTGTACTATATTTCTATAATGTATGTCACAGCTCCCTTAAAATTATTAAGTTTGTGATGGCAGGGGCCATGCTGTTAGGTTTTTTTCTCCTCTGGGACTTCAAAAATTTGTATTAAATATTTATCAAACAGATATTTGTTTCCCATTTCATCCTCAAATGTTAAGACCAACCCACATTTTTAAGCGCAGTTATCAGTTCCTAAATTGCCACCTGTTATGTCATATAATGTCTATCCACACTGCTTAAAACTAGTAAGCTTCCTGTCAAACAAAAGACCATTATCTGAAGTTGATTGAAAACAGAAGTTTTCATTTTAGCTGTGGATGAAGTCAGCCTTTTTTCCCCCTATCTGAGATGATGCTCTATAAAGAGCTTATAATAAGTGTATTAAAACTGTATTTTTGGTTGTTTTTGAATGTCACAGTTCTTCTCTCTGTTAAGAGCCAATTCACTCAAGTTATAGATGTGTCACAAACCACAGATAAAGTACACTATCATTTTTTTGTACTTTTTGGTGACATTTTGTTGAACTAAGAAGTAATGCTAACCAGAAAGGGTGAGAGGGTTGGAGGTGAAGGAGAGAGACATGGGAGAGTGATGGAAGATAGGAAATAATCCACTTGCATACTCTGTTCTAGCAGCTGGCGAGAACCAGTGGCATATTGGAGTAAGTAGCAATTTGGGCAAGGAAATTGCATGCTCCCATGGAAAAGATATCAATACTAACATCAGCAGTTCATAGTTAAAGCAGGAAAAGCAAGAGAACAGGAAACATAATGTAATACTAATGCAATGCAATACTTCTTGGGGAGGTTTTTTTACAGGCAAGATTTAAAAAAGAAAGTGAGATCGGGGAGGAGAGGGAGTTGTGCTAGGGATTCATGAAAACAATGTTGAAAAAGCAGTTAAAGAACTGAATATTGGAGGTGAGGGGGAAGGGACACAAAAACCTGTGGGGAAAATAAAAGGAGTAGTATATATAGGGATCAAAAAGAAAACAGAAGACATTCATGGCAAATATAGATAGTATACAAATGTGAAGAAACTAATCCATATTAAATGCATCTCCAGGCACTCATTAGCTCATAAAATCTTGCAGGATTGGATTTACCTTAAAAGAATCTGTCTCATGAAAAGAAAATATCAAGAAGGGTGTTAGAAAGCTCTTAAAAATCATCAAAGACCAGAAATAAATCTCTAGGCAATTCTGTACATTAATGGCACCTTTATTTAGCATGATTAGGGAACAAGGAGTTCCACATAAATGTTTTTATTTTCTTCCAGATAAATGACCTTCATTCCTCTCAGTTTCAGAATTTAAAAATTTTTTTTACCATTTTAATGGTAAGATTCCTAAAACATATTACACATATTCCTGCTTTTTTAAACATAGGACATATATTTAAATCATTTAATTTCTTTCTAGATGGCTCAGTCATTATGAACATTGTATTATAGCACAGTACTTCATTAAAATACAATGATAATACTAGATGTTACTGGAGTGTGTAAGCTTACTTTCCCCTACTTTAAGAGGGGCTTAAACTACTGTATCTTTTGGGCTAATTCTGCTTTTTATATATTTTCAGCTTCCTCCTTATTGGAAAGTTGCTCTTCCTGTTGTAATTCGTAATATCCTTGTGTAATGCCTTTTAATTTGCTGCTTCTAATCTGTTGTGAGCTCAGAAACCAGAAAAGAAACCTTTTCAAAATTTATTTACAAATTTGGAACTGAAAATATGTTTTTTAAAAAATTTACTTAGAAAGATTATATACTCTAATTTTCAACATGATTCTGAGTGAGAATCTAAGAACTTTTAGAAGAAGCACCTTAGGAAAGGTGTCATTTCAGTCATTGAAGGTTTCAGTCATGTCTGACTCTTCCTGACCCCATTTGGGGTTTTCTTGGCAAAAATATTGTTTTGCCATTTCTTTCTCCAGCTCATTTTACAGATGAGGAAATTGAGCAAAGAGGATTAAATGATTTGCCCAGAGTCACATATCTAATAAATGTCTGAAGCCAGATTTGAACTGAGAAAGATGAGTCTTCCTAAGTACCTGGCCCAAACTTTATCGGCTGCACCACCTAACAGTGCCAGGTAAAGTGTAGAAGCTTTATTTAGTGCTAGACTTTGGAAATTCATGTTAGCTCCTGAGATAGAGTGTGTGAGGGAGGGGCGGGGAGTTGGTAGCTAAGTTTCTCATATGCATCACATTAAATCATTGTGTCTTCTATACATGTGACCTCCAGAGAAGTGGAGTGTTACACACTATTCTTGGTTTGATACAATATTTTTTATATGGTTGATGACAATGGTATATAGGGAAAAGGCAAATTAATAGTAAAACATCTGACATTTGCAGTGGTTTGCTGTTTACAAGACACTTTCACATCCACTATTCCATCTATTTTGCTCAATAACATCATGATATTGATAGAAAAGGAATCATTCTGTTTTACAAATTCAAAATAAAATCTCTGAGAAGTAAACATGATTTGTGCAAGATCACAGTTAAGTTATAGAGAATGAACTAAAACCCAAGTCTTCTAACATGTTTTATTCCTCCTTGTAAAATGTAAGTTTCATGAAGGTTACAACTATCATTTTTTTATCTTTGCATCTCCAGCACATGACATAGTTCCTTGTACATTCCAGATGTTTCTAGGTGGCTCATTCTTTATGAACACCGTATTATAGCACAGTAATTCTTGTACTTGTACAAAGTACTTGTTTATTGGCATTTGAATTCTCATTCCTGACCTGGTGTGCCTTCAGCTTCATCACATGAAGACAGCCTATTTCAAATATATAGCTTTCAAGTCTATTGTAGAAGGGAAAATATCACTTAATTTTCTGCCATTCTTTTATCTTATAGGGGCTATATTATGAAACTGTTATTTGATCCTTGGTAATTATTTCAATCACACACATTCCTTGGAGATAAAACACATTCCTGAGAAACTTCAAATTCATAATTTTTCATGCTTCATTTCAAACAACTGAAGATGTCACATGTTCTGATGTTTTCACCTCATCTTCTTCTGTTGAAAATTACCAACATGCAGAGTATGAATTCCTCTATTTTAACCACTTAAAAATCCATTCACCTATCCTTTACCTTCCAATCTTCCTTCACAATTAACAATTTGCCAAATTGACAAAGTACTTCAAATGCAACACAATTCACATCCATTTGTCTTATGGGAAAACAGTATGTAGAATCAACATGTTTACTAAGCAAATTTATCTTAAGTAAGCCAGTCAAAAAGAATTAAGTCACTCAATAAGCATTTCTTAAGAGCCTACTATGTGCCAGTAACTGTGCTAAGTTCTAGAAAGTTTGATTCCATTTTTCAGCCATCTGAAATATACAGTCTCAGAGTAACTCCTACTAAATAGATGAAGGTAGTATTGAAGAGCGTATCTCCTTTCCAAGGGACTGCTAAGTCAATATTGACAGAGCGCCTATTTCACAAATGCACTAAGGGGTATACCCATTCTCTCTACAGGGGAACCCCTGAACATTGCTTTAATTCAAGCCTAACTCCAAGAAGCCTTTTACCCTGACCAGCATCATTCATTGACAGCAGTATTTCCCAACATACAATCTATAAACTAACTTTGTGGATAAGTTAAAAAAGCAAACTGTTAGGTTCAAACAAGTTATGTGACATAAAGGAAAGGGCACTGGCTCCAGAGTCAGAGAACCCAGAGCCCATCTCTGGTGACTACAGCCTATGAGACTGTGAGCAATTCACTTTACCTGCTCCAGGGCACATATTCCTCATATGTAAAAATGAGAGGATTGAACTAGATGGATGACCTATGAAGTGCCTTCCAGCTCTAGATTTAATGATACTGAACACAATTAACGGGACAGGACAACCCCTTACTAGATCTATGAGGTAGGTGATACCTCCACCAAATTCATCTCTTTGGCTCCAATCCATCTGAATGAGTTCCACCTCCCACTATCCTAAACCCTTGGAAGCCTCCAATTTGGGACAGGAACAAGGCAGCTGCAACTACTCACAGACTTAGAGACCAGCTGTAGGGAGAGAAACAAGGAGGTGGAGCTGCCATCTGGTACTAAAAAAGGACCTGAGGCCCTTATATACAATTCAACACACAGTCCCCACCCCCATTGCTACTCCTACCCTGTCTCCAAGGCAACCAAGGTGGGTCTTAGTCTGATTGCAAAGCAAAAACACACCCCATCTCTCTTCTAAACACCCCTCTGCCTTCAGGAAGCCCTGCTGTGACATCTAGTCTGCTTCTTTTCCCCTTTAGGACAACCTTAGAGGCAGATTTCACTTGCATAAAAATGTGACTGGGAATAAAGGACACATTGGTCTACATTATGCTGTATTTATCAATGTCATCCCCTTCATTTCTGAGTTATATCTTCTATCTTCTAGAAGGAGTTATAGCCGTCTCTACACCTCATTAAGCTCACAAAAGCATTTGCCTGCAGCAAATGGCAAAGAAGTTTTCCACAAACCCAAATTTCCAAGGAAGTCTCAGACAGGCAAGGAATAGTTTATTTTTTCTTTTTACCCATTGCTGACTTTCTTTTAGTTACTACTTTAACTACGTTAGTTACATCACTACAAAAGAATGCCTTGGAGCTGGAGTTTAGTGGATTTGTATCCTTACTGACTAAAGCGAAACAACCAGTTCTCAATTATCCATGACAATAAAAAGTGTGGCAACTACAGAGATCCAAAATAGCAAACAATTCAAAAATCAGTACCTTCAACTATGAAACAGCAAGCACAATTTATTTATTTATGAATGGGTGTACATCAAATACAAGGGTAAGACATTTCCTTTCTTTTAATTTTTAGGCTAATGTTAAAATTGTTTTGCATTTTATTAGTATATACTAAATGACAATGGTGTAAGGCATCCTAAAAAACATACTAAGTGCGGGAGATAAGGAAATAAAATTGGAAACTCAAACTGACCACATATAATTCACACAAGTGGCTAATCAGGAGATGATTGCACTTAACATTTATTACCAAGTCCACAGATGAGTTAAGCACTGTAATAAAATGAAAAGCCATACAAACTCTCCATTCTACTAGAGTAGCTGTCCTTTGCCCAGGTTTCTTTTCCATAGATATCAATGCAGAAAACGTTGTAATACTAATAATTCACATTTATATAGATGTTGAAATTAGTAAAACATTTTCCTCAGAATAATACTGTGAGACAGGTGGCACTAGGTTCACTGCTCCTATTTTACAAAAGAGGAAAATGAAGCTTAACATCAGAGATGTTAAATAACCTGCCTCTTGTCACTTAGCTAGTTTAACAGGTAAGATTCAACCCTAAGTGTCTTCTGATTCCTATTGTGACCACAAAAATAAATTTTTGTTTCATTCTCTGTGCTTGTACCCCTAATATGTGGTACAATGCTTGGCTCAGAATAGTTGTTTAATCAATGCTTGTTGATTGATTGATTTGCCATTTACAGATTTTTCAGGGCTATGAGAAGATATTAACTGTGCTTTATCATAAGAATCACATACATATGGCTTTCAATTTTAGTTCTTCCATAATTGGTATAAGTTGTAAGACTATTCTAAAGAGAAAGAACAGAACAGAAGAAGGGGGTGGAGATATAAAGGTCAAGAAAAATAGTTGCTCTAAGTGGTGAGAAAGGAATACATGAAAGTACATGTAGTACTAGACAGATAAAGGACCTTAAGAGCAACATGATTCTTGAGAGTCCAATTCTGAGTGGAAAGAAATTATCATTTTCACCATTAAAGTATGGAGGACAAGACTAAAAATCTTGGTTTACACACAACATATTTGCTTAAAATGACAACAATTCACCTACACAAGCATTTTAGTGACAGACTGAAATAAACATTAGACTAAAGTCAAATTGAGAGTAGGGAGTCTGTAAGTCCTGTGTTTAGGTGATAGGAAAAGATTAACTCTTCTTTCAAAAAGAATGGAGAAGAAAGAGGAGAACCACATATTTGACTTGGGTCCATTGAGAAAGAGATAAAGAAGCTACATGTTATTGACAACATTCCCCCTCCCCAATCTCCTAACAAATTCCCATCTTATTTAATAAGGGCTCCTATATAAAGGAGCAGGAGCACTGGAAAACCTATGTGATGGTCAGTATCACTGATCCAATAATTGGATTAGCAGAAAGAAAGAAGCTAAACCACTTAATCTATGGGCTTTCAATGGATATCGCTTTGGTTTTTATAGGGACACATACTTGTATGTAGCACATCAGTAAAGGTTGGTAGAAGATGAAGTCTTTAAAATTGAAGGGTGATCACTATTCTTGCACACAGAACTATAATAGGAATAGCTTAGTCACTATTCAGATGCACTTTCTTGCAATAGAAATCATGTGTTAAATTTTAGACTGAAGCAGAACCTTGCCTTGATGAATTATACTTTATTCCATGGCTACTCCCCTTTTTAATTCCTTTTCTGTTCAATATAATACTTTTGCATCAATATTATTAGAAGAAAAGACTTGATACGGCTACATAAATTTAGATTAGAAATTAGAAATCCCATGAGAAAATCACTGTATATTCAGTCACATAGGCTCTTATGGACTGAAAGGATAACTTCTCTTCAGGTTAAAATGATCACTATGGGCAACCACAACATGTTTTTGTATCAAATAACATGTGGCTGAACTACAGAGGTTGTCAAAAGATACATCTTTAAAGAAGTTATTGTCCATATTTACCTCAAATTTACATCTTTTTGCCAGGGAGTTGGAAAAGGCCACCTGAGCAAATGAGTTTTGAAGATGTTCCAAAATCAGTAATTATCAAATAAACAATGAGAACAAAAAGGTAAGTAAGCTAATCTTCCTTTGAAGGTTTTTCAGAGAGACATGGATTCATTGGCAATCTGTTTCTACCAATGACAGTAGTATAAAGTGAAAGTTGAATTTGGAATAACCAACTCAGAATAAAGTGTGTTACTGCTCAGTCTTAAAAATGAAAAGCTAAAAACCAATGCCATTTTTATTGCCCTTATAGGTATATTGTCTTAGCACTGTACATTCTGTTTAACCAATCAGCCGTCAAATAAGATTTCATACTGGTTTTACCATCACCCATTGCCAGACTCAATAAATATGAAAGACTAGCACAAAAAGTCGCTTACGGAACCTACCTTGTTGGATCAGGGGCAAAAGATCATAAAAATCAACATCTTCGCATGTCTGCATGAAAAGTATGCACCGTCACATACTTCACAGACCACAATGCAGTAAAAATAGTGATCAGTTCAGGGAAAACACACACACACACACACACACAACACAGACCTAAATGGAGACTTACTTATGAAATCCTAAATAACAAGTGGGTCAAAGAACCAATTATAGAAATAACTAATAATTGGGAAAAAAGGATAATGATGGAACACCAAACTGAAACTTCTGCGACACAGCTAAAGCAGTCTTGGAGTGGGAAATTATGTCCCTGAAACACATGTTAACAGAGTAGAAAAGGAGATAGTCCGCTGAAAGTACATTGTAAAAAATCAGAGATACAGCAAATAAGCAATGTACCCCCAAAAAGGCACAGAAGGGAAAAACAGGAGAAATACACAGAATGGGAAATGAAAGGATTACATAAACGATAAAAACAAAAAGAAAACTGGTTCTTTGAAAAGAGTAACAAAATTGATTTATTAACTTTTAATCAACCTGATTATAAAGAGGGAATAAAATAAAATGAACAAAAAGTAAATTACCAAGATGAAATAATAATAAAACCAAAAGAAATAAAATGAATCATCAGAATCAACCATATAGTTATATCCCCAAAAAAAGGAAAATGCCAACAAATCTGAGAAGACAAATAAAAAACTCACAGCAATTTAAATTAAGATTTCTATTATGTCATCTAGCTTTTTCAAAAGTTCCATCTCTTAGGAATCAGAATCAGAAATTAGAATTAGGAATCAGAAAAGTTTATTTAGTGGAAAATGATTTTGATTCTCACTGTCCTATAGGACCTTCAAAATATTCAAAATGCACTTACATTTTCTACATTTTCATTGCAATTTGCTGTCACCTCATGGGAGCTCCATTATCATTTCTGTCAAACTTGTCTGTGAAAACACAGTGCTTCTGAAACCAATTTTTCCTTTATGTCATTAAATCACTTAATAGGCTATGCAGCAGTAATTCCTAGGAATATAACTGAAAATAAAATATCATTTGGTTCCAACTGATGCTTTGCTAAATTCTAGCTAAGTCAGAAAAAAACACTCCCAAACCAAACATCTTAAGCTCTGTTCAAATAAGATAGTAATAGAGATGTCACTTAGACAAAGCCTTCAAATTTGAGAAATTTAAGTTAGAAAATTGTGACAGTGATGGCACTAGTTCTCTTTTTAGGATGTTTTCAGCTGCCATGCTAATTATATTAGCATTTATGTGATAATCAGCAAACCGGCAAACATCACAACAATTTTCAAGGTCCATTTTTCAAAATATGAACAGCTTTCATCTTGGGATATGGTAGACAAACTAGCAATTCTTAGTGTAAAATAGCATTTCCTTGGATTCCAATAAGTAACATTTAGATAGTTTTGCCAGCCACATTTTTTTGGCTCTTTGATACACGTAAAAAGGTACTGAGAGAGTTTATAATTAAAGTAGATGAAATCTAACTTGAAAAAAATTTTGAGAGAAGAGAGATTAGAGAAATTTAATGATGATAGAAGCTCTGTGAGTGGGAGGGCATTCCAGACTCCCTAACATGCAACATACTCTGTCACAGGAGTAAGAAAATATAAATTGGAAGTGAAGAACTGGGGATTGGGTTTGATAGCACCAACCTGAATTTAAAGAAGGAAGAAAGTTGAGAGGGAGGCATATCTGAGACAGTCATCAGGAGTTCTGGATTAATTCCATTTGGTCATTAATCTTTTTCCTTTCGGACTGGGGAGCTTAGCTTTTTTTGTGACATTGACCCCGCTGGAAATTTGTCAAAACCCATGGACCCCTTCCCAAAATAATGTTTTTTTAAATGCATAAAATAAAATAAAACATGTAGGATTACAAAGGGTATCATTTATATCGAAATAGCCACCAAAAGATTGGAAAATATTTCCCAAACCCTCAGTTCAGAAGCCTTTTGCTTTAGTGACTCTCTTCTGTAACTGGAAACTCTATACATATCAAAGGGAGTGTCAGGAGGCGCAGTGAGGAAATGCGACTGTAAAAAAAAGTGAGAATTAGAATGCTGGGCTTCAAAGAATATCCAGAGACTTTGGCAAAGAGATAGAACTATTATGCATGGGTTTGTGTGTGTGTATACACACACATACATATTATATGTGCATATTTTTCCATTTTATATATTATATACACACACATATACAAGTATGCACACATACTATGTATATATCTATATGTACATATGCATATATATCTACAGGCAGGTTGTGCATATTATATATTATATTTGTGTATTATGTATTTTAATATTTTTCTATATAGATACCACACACATACACACACACACACACACACATACACAAACATGCACTTTTCATAGAGCCCAGGCCCTGTAAATGCCTTGTCCCTGAAATTATATTCCTTTTCTTCTTCAAAATACTTCTCATTTCTTACCTCCAGGATCAATTTTACCTAGCTTCTGTCATCATTAATTTTCAATAATTTCTTTTCACCATTAAGCAACTTCAAGTTAGAAGCCTCATCTACTTTAATTTATCATCTCTTAGTTTGTTTTAAAATATACCAGGGATCAATTGATGTATATACACACATGTATGTATACACACATACATAACACACATACATATATGTCCACTATATATCACACATAAACATTATATATATATTACACATCCAGATATATGTATAGGTACATATATACACACACATATATGCGTTCACAATATATAAATACCCCCACACAAATATTACCTATTATACATATAGACCCATGCATATGGATAGGCACATGTGTGTATATATACACACATAACCATATACAGATACATATATAATGCATGCATACATGTCAATAATATATATCCATACATAAATATGATATATGTAATACACAAATAGACATGTATATATGGCTATATACACTGTATATATATATATGTATATATACATCTATGTACACACACACACTTAAATGTTTGTTTATGCATACTCTCCCCGCCACACACACACACAATGCCATCCACATCACATAGTCACCTCCTAAAGCAGGTAGGTGGTGCAGTGGATAGAGTGATAGACTTGGAGTAAAGAAGTTGTTCAGTCTTGTCCAACTTCTTGTGACCCCCTTTTGGGGTTTTCCTGGCAAAGATACTGGAGAGTAGTTTGACATTTCTTTCTGTAGCTCATATTAGAGATGAAGAAACTGAGGCAATTGTAAGTGACTTGGCCAGAGTCACACAGCTAGTGTCTGAAGCTGGATTTGAATTCAGGAAGATATCTCCCTGATTCCAGGACCAGTGCTCTACCTCTAGCAGCAGCTTCTGTTATACCACAGCATGGTAACAACCGGCCTCAAACTTCCCTGACTCATTCACACTGATAGGTTATCTAGGGAACCAGACACTGGTCACTAGAGAATCTTTCTGCTGTTAACAAGAGGATAAATGCCTCTGACCTATTCCAGAATTTTGGTGGAATCCAAGACTTATAGAACTGGAAGTGACCTTAGAGACCATCTGATCTAACATCCTAATTTGACAGATGAGGAGACTGAGGTCCTAAGAGAAGTTACTTGCTCAAGGTCAAAAACTAAGCTGGTGAGGTTCTAATCCAGGACCTGAGTTCAAATCCAGTCTCAGACACTTGACACTTACTAGCTGTGTGACCTTGGGCAATTCACTTAACCCCACCTGCCCTGCCTTCCCCTCTCAAGAAAAGTTGGCTCATTTCATCATCATCAATACTTTAAGTATTATCTGCCTATCAGTGGACAGAGCCCAGGCTTAGAAAAAAAGATCTGAGTTCAAAACTAGCTGTAAACACGGATTAGCTTTGTAAACCTGGGCAAGTGACTTAAGCCCTGTTTGCCTCACTTTCCTCATTTGTAAAATGGGAACAATAATATGACCTGATTCACAGGGTTGTTGTGAGAATCAAATAAGGTAACTGGAAAGCACTTGGCACAGTACCTGGCACAGAGTAAGTGCTATAGAAAGGTTAGATGATGATGATGATGTTGGTGATGATGATGTAGAAGGAAAGGCCACCAACATCTTGGTTGTGGAGAATTCCAGGTTGTAAATCATCAATGTTAATTATATTGCTTTTTCTTAGGTTCAATATTAGCATCTCTAGAAACAAGTAACATTTCAATTATGATGATCTAGTTTAGCTAGAATTTTTGTCAATTCACACATGATTTCTAGGGAAGGACTGTATTGTTTTCCAACACAAACAATAAATGTATTGCAATGACACTATATATATTAATACAATGGGGATAATGTTAAAAAATATTTAATTTCCAGAAGGCAACTCAATACTAACAGATACATATAATTAAGTAGCTAGGTGGCACAAAGTCTTGAATGTGGAGTCCAGAAAACCCAAATACAAATTTTGCCTGAGTGAATGTGACTCAGGGCAAATCATTTAACTTTTATCTACCATGGTTTTCACATCTGTAAAATGGGGAGTCGACATCGCTCATGGTTGTTGTGAGGATAAAATGGGCTAACATATATAAAGTGTTTTGTAAACCTTAAGGCATTATATAATCACTAGCTAACTTAGAGTAGAAAAAAAGGGGCAAAATTTGGCCTTGGATAATAGAATGAATATTTCTGCTCTAAATTACCATGAAGATTGTTTCAATTCTTTGAGAGCTCAGAGACGTAGCAAGCAAGATCTATGAATTTTTCGAAGGCAGTAATGTGAGGTAGACACCTCACATTAAAAGATTCTAGATCTGCATTATAAATATCTGAAACCTAAAACTGAGAACTGTGATTTTTTTTCATCTAAAACTGTATTTAAGAGTCAAAGCAATGACAAAGCCTGGATATATTTTTAAATCCATGTTGTGCGGGTTTATATACACAAGAAAAACAAATCCAAGCTGGTCGTTCTGCTTGGAATAGCTCCACATCACACTCAACAAATATTATGGTGTAAACCTAATTTTTGTGAATTTATTTTTACTTTTAAACATATGTGAATTAACTTCATCCCAAAAAGATGTTCAGCTCTCGATTGTAGAACAATAAGATCAGTTTGTATTGCTAAATTTGTTTTAAAAATTTAAACCAAGAACCTAAGACATTTTCCCAAATGGAAAAACTGCAATGTAAATAAAAATAAATGTATTTTATTCAGCACCATCTGTTTAATATCCTATTTTGATTCTCCTTAGTATTCACTCTAACATGAAATAGTCATACTCAACTAATAATACAACCATGACAATTGCATTTATAGTTTATTTTATCTTTAATAACCTCTGTTCTAATTATACCACAGCCTGTACCTTCAGAGAACACCTACAGTTATTCATGTAGAATTCACTCAGTACTTGACGTTCATAAAATGAGATTCCAAATGGAAACAATTAATGGTAGAACACTATCAGAATCTGGTGCACCATAAAAGGTACTTTGGTAATAGATTCCCTCTGAATATCAATGACATATCTCTTTAAAGAGTATGCTTTGCAATCTCACATAAGAACAATAGAGAAAACAAAAAGTATCATATATCCTGAAAAAACAGTGCTTTAATATATTGATTTTCATGGAAAGGTGTATGGATAACACTTTTGGCACCTACTTTCCATTTTTTCTTTCTCTTAAATTGTATTTTATCTTTTTTAATTCAAAAAATTAATTCTCTCTCCCTACCAACTACCTATCTCTCCAATTTGGGGAAAAAAAATGAAAATCCTCATAAAATATGCATAATTAAATAAAACAAATTCTTGCAACTGGCAACATCTAAAAAAGTATCTCATTCCATACTTAATCAAAAAAATTTTAAACTAAGTTATCTGACACATATTCTTTTATAAAATGTACAAAAGCTGTTACCACAAGATTTTCTTTGTGCATGACCAATTCTCCATGAGATGGCTAAATTAATACTTTCTTAAAGCATAGCTTTGATTATAAGATCATAGATTTAGACCAGGAAGGGATCTAAGAAGTCATCTAGTTAAATGGGATAATATAATTAAAGATGTTTGAAAACCTTTAAGTCTTATATGACTGGTATGCCTTTCCTTCACGTCTACCAACTCTGTTGTTGCTCAGTTGTTTCTCTTGTGTTTGACTCTTTCATGACCCCATTTAGGGCTTTCTTGACAAAGATACAGGAGATGTTTGCCATTTCTTTCTCTAGCTCATTTTACTAATGAAGAAACTGAGATAAATAAGGTTAAGTGACTTGTACAGGGATGCACAGCTACTTAAGTGTCTGGGGCCATATTTGAACTCAGGAAATGTGTCTTCCTGACTCTATCCACTATCTATCTAGCAGCTCCAATTTTACCAGTTTTACTGGGGAGGAAACTGAGCCCCACAGAAATTACGTGACTTGACTATGATTCACATCAACAGCAAATGAAAGTGCCTCAGATTCCTCTGCCCATCCACCTCTACCTATTTAATTTCACTCCATCCTTTGGCACTCTCCAAATGCCACCTCTTCTGTGACATTTCATTTGATCACTGTAACCGGAAGTAATCTCTCCCTCCTCCTCACTCTCAAAACTCTTACTGATGGTATTTGCCATATTCTGTTTTTTATTCATTACTTATGTGCATATTCTTGACTGGAAAATTCTTGAAAGTATGGGCTATGTCTTATTCATTCAATGCAATGAACATTAATTAGGCATCTATTATATGTACTGTACTATGCCAGGCATAAGGACACAAATCCCACTCTCAAAGTACTGGCAATTTAGTAAGAGGTCTGTGGTCATAAGTCATTCACTCTGTCTCTACTCACCAAACTAAAATAACCTTTCCATGGTCACTACTTTCCAAATCAAATACTCTCATTCTTCCTCTCCACCTTTTAATATATCCCATTCATTCAATCAATTATTTTATTTATTGTTTCCTCCATTAGAATGCGAACTCCTTAAGGGTAGGGATTGTTTTCACTTTTGTATTTGTATCTTCAGTGCTTAACACAGTGCTTAGCACATAATAAACACTTAATAAAATGTTTTCCAATCATCTATTCAAATAATTCTGAGTAGGCAGAATGTGAAATGTGGCAAGGAGATACTGTGCTGACGCAGAAATAACAGTGGATTTGGAGTCTGAAGACCTGGGTTCAAATTTGAACTTGGTTTCTTACTAACTCTATAACTTTAGGCAAGTCACTTGATTTATTGGTCCTCAGTTTCTCCAACTGAAAAATAAGGGGAATAGATCACTTCTGAAGTCACTTCCAACTCTAAAGTGTCTACTTCTATGAAAGGAGCTAAAAAAAAGTACTGGGAGCTATTCAAGTACAAATACGTTACTTTTAGCTGAGGAATTATGGAAATTGTAGCCTCCGAGGTGGCCCTGGCTTCAAAATAGTCTATTTATATATTAGACAAAAGTTCCATAACAGGTTTTGAAGAGATGTTTCAGGTATGTGCCTAACTTTTTGACGCTGATGTGACATAGGAAAACTAATAGTTCACAAAAACAAAAAAGTTCACAAAAACAAAAACTGTCAGCAATAGAATTTCAAACTGAAGGATCCACTGACCTGATACAGACTGAATGTTTCCAGAATGGGAAAGGGGAAAAGAGCAAATCAAGAGAATAACCATATAAGGACAGAGTACCTGATGAGAGCCCTACTTCCTAATATGTTATTGTTAGCAATAGTACTTCTCTAAAGAGAGCAAGGTTGAACTACTATATAAAAAAATTCCTCTACTAGTATGGATTAACAGATGACAACATATTTTTCCTGGTCTCTGGAACCCATGTAGTGTAACCCCTTCTTTTTATAGATGAAGTTACTAAGGCCCAGAAAGGTAATGAACTCTCCAAGGTACAGAACTAGGAAGCTTCAGAATTGGCAATTTGAAGTAGAGACATCTGATTCCAAGCCCACTACTCTCTCCACTACCCAGTGCTACCATCAAATCTTCAACCATGTCATATAGCATAGGATAACTGCAAAACCTCCTCCCTGAATTCCTTCTTTTATGGTTACATCAGGCATTTTCCAAAATAGAAAACATTATAATATTCATAGGGAAAGATGTTGTCAGTTATAAAACAAACAAACAAACAAAAATATCTTATGGTCTAGAGAAAAATTCGATATTTTAAATGACTTTTATTCTTTAGATATAACAAAAATCAAATATTCCACCATCAAAATATTATGATATTGACATTTAGAGATCTTCTTTCACAAATAGTTCGAAGCTATACAATTTTAAAATAAATTTTGTTAGGTACATAAAGCAGCTCCCTTCAACAGACGGAAAAACAAGAGAATGAATCTACCCGCTTATCTTCTTGATACTGAAATCAATATTCTTTACACTAGACCATATAGTACTCTTTCTGTTCCAACAGAGCTATAGGAGATAATGAGCTGGTCTCAAAGCCAGGAAGTTCTAGGTTTATTTAGGTCCTGACTTTGACACATACAGACTTTGTTACTCTGGGTAAATCACTAGTGTTACAGGCAACTCTCTAAAGATCAAAGTAGCAATGAATGTGCTAACCCATCTTAGTAGCAGGGGTTTTTTATATCAATGAAAGTAGTTTGACATAATTTAAAGTTATTGTCAAAACTACATAGTCAAGGGTGATTTGGAGCCAGCTTTAAGCAATTTGATAGTCAATAATTAAATTTTCAGTATGAACATTTGAACTTCAGAAATTGGTGATCACTCCAAATCAGGACTTAATTTATTGTTTTTGCTGATCAATTTAAAAATGTGTACAGATACATTTTTCTTCCCTGGAAAGCCTTAGACATTTACCAGTATTATTGGTGTTTTAGTTGTTTTTCACTTTTGTGTCTGACTCTTTGTGACACCATTTGGAGTTCTCTTGGCAAAGATATTGAAGTCGTTGACATTTCCTTCTCCAACTCATTTTGAAGTTGAAGATGAAGAAATTGAGGCAAATGGGATGAAATGACTTGTCCAGGGTCACACACCTAGTAAGTGTCTGAAGCCAGATTTGAACTCACAAAAACTCCTCCTGACCCTAGACCTGGCACTCTATCTACTGTGCCACCTAACTGCCCCTTACACCAGCATACCTTTATGTACAGCCCATCTCTAAAAGGATTCTAAAATCATTTGAAAGGGAAAACACAAAAGTTGCATCTATCACAAACTACCTGTAATCTTGTGCAAGTCACTATCTCTTGCATTCCTCAGCTTCTACGTTTGGACCTCTGTGCTTCTGGCCAACAGTGTAAAGTTTCTAAACTCACGATGACTCATAATTAATTCAAGATCAAACATACTGAATCTGAGGGGTTTTGGGCAGCACTTGCCCATGTTTCATAGCACAACTTCACTGAGCCTTGGTTCTGAACACACTGCATGCCACACTTTGCATTGTGCATGCCCTCATGCCACCAAGTCAACAAATACTGCCAAAGCCTGAACAGGGGTCTGAAGCGGAAAAAGTTTAAGAAGCCTTGTATTAGACAACCTCTCAAATCCTCTCCAGCTCTATATCTATGTTCCTATGAATATATATGTAACATATATATTTATATGTAATATATCTATATATAACATGTGCATCTATTTGCCTTTCTCTTTCTTCTAAAAATTAGGTTACAAATAACAGGTATTTTTATTGTCACCAATGTTAAAGGATTAGTGTATTTTTGCAAACCAGATATGTTAATTTCACTTAATCCAACTTTAACATACTAAAATGTGGATTTACCACTGGCTCAGTGTTTTCTTTTGTTTTCAGTCTACGGTACCTTCTGCAATCTCTTTGAATTTGCTATTTTTGAGCAAATGTTATGAAACGAGAAACCAGAAAGTTTATACTGTATAAATTTCTATTGCAAAGTTTTTCAGGGAAATCAAAATTAACTTTGCAATAGTCTTAAACAAAATCTGAAGCTTATGTAAGCTTAAATGAAAGTCAAAAGAGTAGAGTATTAAGCTCAATTGCTAACAAAATAAAAGGACTGCATTCTTCCATCAGTCAAAAACTTGATTCTCCTTCAGTGATACCTTTATTATTTCTATCTTTAGTTTCCATGGGGTTTAATGTGAAAAAAAGGTTCCCATATGCACTCAGATAGAATTACAAATGAATGTTCTCTATTCCTGTTTATGTTAAAAGTTCCAAGAATGGCTATCATATGAGTACAATGAAGGTCTTTTTTAGCAGTACTGACCTGAAAGAGCAATTCAACTATGCTATTTAATTGTATATATTCCAGTGCTAGGCAACTCTCCAAACCTTATTGTAAACATTGTATAAGGTTTGTAAGTTCAGCAAAATAATGGAGCTCAAGCTTTTTTACAGTTAATTCTAAGTGACAGTTACCTCCTCTTTAGAATTTTAGATCTTGTTTGCCCTGATTAGTGCAGATTTTTTCCCCATTTTGGTATGCACAGAGTGACATTTGCAAATTCACTTTATAATGTGATGTTCACATGGTGCTATTAAAAATTTCACTCTATTAGGATGATAGATTGCAACTGGAAAAGGTCTTAAAGAGGCTTAGAGTACAAATTGCTATTTTTATATATGAAGAAACTGAGCCCCAGAAACATTAGGTGACTTGCCAAAGTCACACACATAAAAAGTAAAGAAGTAGGATCTGAATCCATGTCCCTCTGGGTTTAATCAGAGTGTGCCAAATCTAGTGCAATTTTTGTTGTACCACATTGTGTTTGCTGCTTGTTTGTTTCTAATTCATAATGTTCATAAGAGATTGTGGAGTGAAATGACGAAACGTAATGGAAAACTACCCCAAAGCATATAAATACAACCCAGCTATGTGTTTATGAGAATATTGAAGATGTGACTTGGTAATCAATAGCAACAACAGCATAACTATATTAGTGTTTTCATTAATCTAATGATCTGTTCTCATCTTTTAAAATGATGTAACCAAATATATATGTGTGTTTGTATTCTCTGAGTAGACACTTGTTCCTGTTATTAAAAAAGAAGCATAGGCAAAGAGCCACAAGATAAAGGGCGCCACATTTCTGTTCAAGTTCAGTAAGAAAGATTTATTGTTCAAAGGACATTGTTTATACATTCCAGATTTCCATCTTATAATTGCTCCAGGATTTGCAGAAAGGAAATCTCAGCAGGGCAGTGAAATTTCTCTATAGCAATAACTATCTATAATTGGTATAAAATACCAGAATGGTTTTCTATGAAAACTCCTTTCTCTAGCAAACCCTAGAAATTGTTTTGTTTCGTTTTTTACTATTATAACCAAATAAATAGTTCATCTTCTTCCATCTCTTTAGTTCTCCTCCTTCCCCAAAGAACTTTCTCTAAGACCCTATGGAGAGCTTTCAACTCATTTTTTTTTAGATAAGAGCTTGAAGCCATTTGAGATTACTTGGTTACTACAGGAGACTTCATGTGGTCTTTTATTCTATTATTCAAAATTTCATAATTGTGTTATTGTGTTTTTTGTGTTAATTGTGTTTTATCATATCTGAAATTGAGATACATATCATAGTTTTGTGATTAGTATCTCCAAAATTCAGTTAAAGGACCACTGTTGAAACTTGGAAGATTTATTAGAAGGCACATTCAAAGAACAGTAACTGCTTCCCATATTCCCAGCTGGAAATGATGGTATGCCCTGCACGTTCTCAGTTTAATACCTCATGGAATCCTGAATTTAGGATAGGCTTTCAATGAAGTTCATCATCAGGGGCTTTTAATTATATAAATCGTTAAGTGTGGCATAGGTGAAAGAGAAAAAGAAATCAAACCACCATTTCAAGTGCTGCATTCATTTTAAAAGAAATTACTTTTCAATGAAAAAATTTATTTTCATCAAGATTTTTGAACTATTAAACTAAGTAAACAGCCTCATAATAGCTCTTGTTAATTACAACATCTCAATGACATGCCATGTGGTACTACTTTAACATGTGTTTCTGTGATGATACCAAGGAGAATTTACAGAAATAAGAGGGAAGGTACTGTAAAAGGGTATAAAATATATTAAGAAGATTGGAAAACACACTCTTTAACAGAAGGAATGAAAAATTATTCTTAATTACACATGGCAAGAATTACTTTAGTGTCTGAGAGAATCAGAACTTTTTAGAAAAGACTCAAAATATAATTGTATTTTATAGAAGAAAGAGCAAATACAACAATATTAATTTTATGATAGTCAGTAAAGGAAAAAAGGATTAAAATGAAAAGAACCAGGAAATAAATACATATTCATTAAATAATCTTGGTATTTAGAGTCTTTTTCCATTGTCACTTGACATTTGGGACTTCTGAAGGAAAATGTTGCATGTTAGGTGCAGTTCTGTTTCTCTTTGTAAAATAATTGTTGGTTTCCAAATAATGTTTATGAGATTCCTGGTTTAAGAAAATGTAGGTTTCAGAAGACAGCTTAAGAAAAAGAAAACAAAATGGAAGGGGAAAAAGCCAAAAAGAAGTGCTTGATAAATTCTGTAAATCTCCTAAAAAGATTTCAAAAGATTTTGTTTCTTTGCATTTATGTGCATATGCATGCAAGTGTATGTGCACTTGTATCAATGGTTTCTTGGCAATAACATAACTTTAATATATTGAAATATAATGTTTTTAAAATACCAGTAAAAAATTAAACATTTAAAAAAACTTATTCTTAGCTCTAGTTTCTGTTGAGTAATCGTATATTTTATTCCTTCTACACCCTGAATTTTCTTTCTTCAGTCCCAGTTGACTGTTTCCAAAAACAAGAATGAAGCATTTTAGGGTCAACTATATAAAAGGATTGATTTATAGTTGTTTTTTAATTGAAATAATCTTTCAGATTAACTGGTCTAACCAACCTTAACGCATTAATCTATCTTCTTAGTGTTTCTAAATTGTAGCATATAGTAAGGATATCCCTATAGTTTACGCTTTACTTTTAATTGTCAGAAACTTAAGATCCGTGGCACTCTTCCACCAGTTCCCAAATTCCTAGACACTATTATTAAGGTACTATCAATCAGTGATAACATTTTCCCCCTTAAGGATTGGTCATTAAATTACATTTATGTATTCCTAATGAAAAACTTAAAGAGTACGTACAAACTTCGAGCTCAATCTCAGATACTGTTCCTTATATTCCTATTCTTGTGTCCACCACAGAAAGGCTTTTCATCATAGTTTGTCATGTTATATGCTTTTATAATATTGTGTCATATCGAATAAGCATTTTTTTAAAAAGCTGTGATACAAAAAATGGAAAACTAGCTTATATTTTATTTGAAAATAATTTTTAACATTTCAATATTTATTTTGAGATTGAAATATCAAAATAAACTAATATTGATTTATTTTTAGAATATAATAAGGTCATGAAAAGCTATAAAAGAACAATTATTGAGAAAACAAGTTATATGGATCATAAATGGAGGGAAACTTGGACATGTACAAAAAAGATCTTGAAAAAAGCTGACAATTGTTAAATGAAATATAAATCTGAACAAAATTATGTATTTATTTCCCTCAAATAACTAGGGGATGACAGTCAGGCATCCTGATGCTAAAACAGCATAAGAGAAAGATGCATTGTGAGAGTATTGAACTTGTAGTCTCTGAAAATGAGTTAAAATCCACTCTCCAACTTACAGCCTGTCTGACCTTGGGCAAATCACTTAAAGTATGGACATCAGTTTACTCATTTGGAAAATGAGGGGGGTTTAACTAGATATTCCTAATCAGTTGTGGATGTAAAAGAAAAGAAAAAGATAGCAGGTAATAAATAAAATTTACTTCATTAATCTAAGGTAATTTTAATATGCAGTGAACTTATGACTGGTTATCACAAATAGTGGTTAGTGAACATATGGAATTCTGTAACATCGTTACCAAACTGTTCTATTTAAAGCACTGTTCATATTTTCTAAATTAAAAACACACACACATACACACATACAAAATCTTTTTAAAATATTACAAATTCCCCCTGCCCTGATAGTTTTGGATTGCCATTTAATTGTTAGTTCCCAACTACCGAAGTCCACAAGGGATGATCCAAAATCATATTCAATGCTTCACAGTTGTGTAGAAGAAGATGTGAATAATTTGCCTCTAAACAGGATCTACAGCATACTAGTGTCAAGACGACTATAAAGGAGTGTGCTCATTCCAGGTCAATAAACATTCTTATATGGCACACAAGGAACCTTACTCCCTTGGGATTTTATCTTATTGCCCATTGGCATCTGCCCTTGCCATGAGCTATTTAGCTGTTCTCTTGTATTACTACTTCATTCCCATTCTGGCTTAGTGCATGTAATATGTATGCTGGTTGCAGTACTTGCTTTGTGCAAGCAGAACCTTGAAGAGAAGAAGAATAATGCACAATGATATAGAATGTCAGTGTCTCCAGAAAATATTCCTCACAACAACTCTGTAAGGTGGGGAGTAGAAATATTACTATTCTTATTTTACAGATGAAGAAATTCCTCTCTGAAGAAGCTGAGATAGGAATAACCGGCTGGTGCTCCCACAGCTAAGAAATGCCAGAGCTAAGAGAAATTCAGATCTCCCAGTTCCAGTCCTTTGCATTCTCTGCTGCACTCTCTGATTCAATAAGCTTCAAATTTGTATAAGCTTGACTTTCTGGGCTGAGGGGAAAGAGCAGTCAAGGCATTTACAGTTTTCTAGTAATGTCACTGAGAAAGGAGTCGATACTATTTTATAATCACACCTTGACATGTATGATTTGTAGAAAATTTGATTTATCTTTATTTCACAGGAATACAGATGTCCTAAGAATTGAACGTTCCCCCAAATAACATAGGGACCAACAATCAGTGTCTTGTTCATAGAAGTTTCAAGAAGAAAGCATATATTTTTCAACTGACCCACATTATTACAGTACAAATCCAGAAGTCATTTCTTAGCATCTTTACTGACAACTGAGATACGGATATGTAAAAGATTATTCTTCTGTGGAATAATGCAAGAAGAAGGGATTTTTCCTTCAAAATTGAGAGTTGTTGGTTGGGTTCCCCTCCACAGAAGACAAATAATAAAGGCCAGTCTAGACAATAGAATAAACTTTTTTTTTATATATTTAATTGTTGTTTTTCTTTCTTGACTACACATTCTTGACTTCATTTTCTTTTGGTGCCACATTTAAGAGATGCACTCATTTTCATCAATTTTACTCTTTAAGGAAATACATGCATTGTGATGATAATAAACTAGTTTAAATCAATTCACCAAACACTTCTATTACATGCAAGGCACTGTACCTGAGAATACAGCAGAAACAAAACAGTATTGACTGTCAAGAAGTGTACATTCTTCAAGAGACTATTCTAGGTTTGACCACAAACATTGCAACTTGTTTTCTACTAACAAAGCAAAGAAGAGAGGAAATGACTATATAATTTGGCAAAGAGTTACTCAAGGCAAAGGTAATTTTTCTAGAAGTCTGCCTGAGAGGACTAAATTCTCTACAAACCAGTTATAAAAGAAATTGGATTATATATATGTTTACAGATATATTGATATATACATGGATAAATATACAGTATGTGTGTGTATATATAAATATATTTTTCCATTTTCTTACTTTCAAATATTTATTATATTTCTTTGACATTTCTAGCATTAAGTACAAATTTTATATGATCAATTTATATAATTTGTAGTAGCAAAGATAAAGTAGGTAAAATTGATGAATCAACAATAAGAACAAAACAAAAATGAAATTAGCTAATTAAATTTTCCTACATACTAAAAGTACAGTAAGTTAGATTTTTGGAGTATACACACATACAAACACATTCCTATTTTTATACATCTGGCCCGCAAAGTCCCAGCAGTTTTTAATATCTGGGATGTAGGATAAATATTTTCATTAAATTTTCTTATATTTGGATGAAAGGAATTAAGAAAACTGGGTACTTTTAGCTTAGGAGAAGTATTGATTACATAGGTCAAGAAGTAGAGTTGACTATCAATTTATCTAGTACGTGTATATATGTAGATAGAAATATAGGTAGATAGACAGATAGTAAATGGATGGAAATCTTGGGGTAGGGTGGGGTGGAATGAGGGACTGGGAAAGGCTTGCAGAGGGTAAGATTTGAACTGAGTCTTGAAGGAAGCCAGGAAAGCTATTAGGGAGTTATATGGGCAGTAAGACAAATTCAGGCATACATATTTTATACAATGCATGTGTTTATGGAAAGTAGTAGTAAGTAAAATTTTAATAAATATAATAATTTTCCAGTTGATTTACATTATCATTTCACAGATGACTTCTCTTCATGTCCAATTAGTTTCTGATAAGTAATGGTTCCTGCTGGTTTAACTTTAAATTAAACTTTTTGTCAAATATTTAGTGAATGTCAATGATCTGTAAAACATTTAAGTATACTTGGAATGCATATTTATTATTGAATTATTTAAAAAAACCCAAAGGATCCTTTTACAATATGAATAAGAACCTGCATTAAATCAAATCCAAATATAAGAAAACTTAATTTTGTAAAATCTTAGATTTGGATTTGCTTTCCCTACTTAATTTTTTTTTATTGTTGAAACAGGTGATATTTTATTGTTAACCAGTTTAATGATAAAAATTAAATAGGGAAGAGCAATAGTGAAAATTTTTTTCCTTAAATATTTTCATATGTATAATAAAAAAGGTCACTGGACAAACAGTACAGGTATCAATAGTAAGAATTACTTTTGTGGTCATAATAGTTTTAGTCTAGAATAGAGATCTTAGTCCAAAATACTAAAAAATGTGAATGGGTACCACTGAGAGTCCAGTGATGTGGAAATAGAAAAAGAGAAAATATAGGCTTATGGGAAATGGACAGAAAGAACAGGAGGGCATACATGATGCTGAAGGATAGTTGCAAAGAATTGCCTCAGCTATCGCAAGTGCCATAAGTTATACTTGTTCCAAAATGGTGTATACAAGAGCATGAGGACTAGTCTTGGCCATTGTGCTCACCAAACACAGACTGAGTTTTATTTAGATAAAAAAAATTTTCCTGATGGGGGTATGCAACTGTTATTAAATATCAAAACTCAACTCCATACCAAAAATAGCAAGTCATTTCACATTACTGGTCCTCAGATAGAATACATACCTCTAGGGTCTTGTTTAGATCTAAATCTAAAATCCTTTGTCTCTGTGATATGTTACACAGATATATCCCTTCTGGGGGTTATATGTTAGTGGTTTAAGTAAGCATTTTTCTATAGTTGATGGTTGAGGGGATAAGGGAATATTTTCCTTCTATGGACTGAGAAGTACTTGGGCTAAGCCTTGTTGAAATAAAGAAATCAAAAGGTTCTGTTCACTTGTTCTTGGTCAGTTGGATATAGCTATATCCCCAAACTTCAAGGCTCATGGCAAAAAATAAAGAAAAAAAAAAGGAAAAGAGCATGTAAGACTGTTCAGGACATCTTTGGAAAAAGTTGAAGAAGCCAAAACCTATATGTGAACTGGTTATTTAGAGAACAGTGGTACTTGTTTCTGTCCAAATTGAATTTGATCTCTGATATAATACAGTAAATACCTCTATCATCTTTCAAAAAAGATTCTTATAGTGAACAAATATCTATTACAACTTTCACCGTTCATGAAAGTCTTATTCACTATGCAAAAGAGTAGCAGCCTTTCCCCTTATCCCCAACCTACTGAGAATTTAGAAATGAGTAGAGAATTTCAGCTACTATTATATACCTTCTAGCCTAAAGATACAGTTTCATCTACAAAGTTAACATAGTATCTGTTGAATGAATTCACGTTTCAGTACAATGTGGCTGAATTAACGCTAAGAGAACCATACCCTTGTGCTTCCCAATGTATTGCTTTTAAATGCTGAATGGTCTCAATTCAGGTAAATGTACGGTTAAATTTAAATTTCCCTGGCTTCATCAACTGAGATTGAAATGATGACATTTTTGGGGAGAAATACACCATGTTTCCAACATTCAACAAGATTCAAAATTAAAGTAGTCAAAGATAAGAAAACAAAGAAATTGTTGTTGCGGAGACCTAGAAAGCAGAGGTACATTAGGGCCCAGATACATGGATATCTACCACAATGTCATTATCTGAACATGTAATCATCAGACCACACATCCAAATCAAATTTTCAAGGCTCAAAGGACGTGCACCAAAGAACATCCTGTACTGCTGGAACATGAATTTGAATTTTGTGATGAAGGCAGAGAGGTAGAAAAGAGATCAGACATCCATGATCATTTTGAAATTCTATCAGACTAACTTTGCCATATAGTCCTATTTTTTAAAAAATATTTGCCCTCCTCCAATCAAATGTGTGCTCTCAAAATTTTACCCTTGGGAAATTGTGAGATACCCTTTATATAATTATTTTACAAATAAAAGAGGCAGATATTGCTCTTCTTCACTTCTTAAAATAACAGGAAAATAATTTAGCAAAACAGTAAAAAATGGAACATACTGTTTGTTTAAATTCTGAATTTAGGTATGGACAAAGACAAAAGAAAATTTAAATAAATGGTTGACCCTTCAACTGGGTGACATTTCAATTTTAATGTTAATAGAAATGTGTAGTTTTCATGAAAGTACTATTATATTAATTATGGGCAGATTTTTTATGCATGTGCAAAAGGGTACCCAGCATTTCATTATTAAAACCAAAGTTATGCATTGCCAATTTTAATAAGGTTTCCTATTCAAAGTTTGGCTGCACCAAAAAGAAAAATCCTAATCAAAGGGAAATTTAATTAATCTCTCAACTGTGTGATGTGTTTGTAAGTGACCAACTGATACTTTAATATTCTTTTCTTGCATTAAGATGTGGTAAGAGGTTTTAAACTAACTATTTTAAACTAGTCAGCCAGAGTAGAGTTGTGATTTTAATTCTATGTCACTAAGAAAATGTCAGCTGCTCAGCTCTTGAATTATTCTCTGATAGCTAACAAATCCCTTTTTGTTGCTTCTTTGGTTAACACAATTATTTCAAGCTATCAGTACCATGAAACTAGACACAAAGAATAGCTGAGATTGAGAACCTGGTTCCATTGTTAAGACAATGAAACTAATAGAATGCTTTGTAGGAGGCATATTAGCCTTTGGGAAGTTCCTGTTAATTAGATGGGAAAAAATACCAATTACTTTCCCCCTAAATTATCTGCATTTGTCAAAGGCTTTTATGTTATAGATTCACAATTGTTACTGAGAAGACAAAGGTATAATTGATGAGGTTACAAATTTATAATCAAATTTGCTATTCATCATGACCAAATATTTAGATGAGATTTAAGAATATAAACTATAAACCACTTTAATTGTGATGTGCCAGTGTGGAGGTGGAGAGGGGAGGAAAAAGAAAGGACAACATCAATATTAACACACACACACAATTTGAATTCTCAAATATGCCAACAGCTTTTACAAAATGCTCAAGGTGGATTATAGCATGCTATAATTTTGAGTAGTTAAGGGAATAATCAAAAGTTTTCTATCTTTCTGTTTATGTTTTTTCTTCTCTTTTTAGGCATTAGGAGCTCCCTGTTAACTCAAGCCTAGACTTAGGTCTTTTATGAAATCACTACATATCTATTCTGTAGTATAATGGAAAGAGCATTGGATGAGAATTCTGTCAGAGTTGTAGTCCCAATTCCACTACTATGCATTTCAGTAAATCAGCTATGTGAATCTCTTTATTTGTAAATTACGGGATTTGCATTCCTTCCTGGCCCAAATTCTAATATTTTCTACTCTTCTTTCTTCATATATTTTTCACATTAAAAAAATACCTATTTGACGTGGTTTGAAATAGAACCATTTGCTTCCCTGGATCTGTGGGACTTCAACTTTCTTCAATGCTTGTGAAAAATTACCTAGGGCATACAATAAATGGCCTCATTTTGTTACATGAAATCACTGTTTACCTAGAACTTAACAGTCTTGCTTGATTGAGCTATATTGTTCAATGGGAGTCGGGAGGAGATTGCATATCCCATATTTGGCCCATTTAAATTGTGCTGAAGTGTTTGCTTCCATTTCCAAAAGAGTAACAACTGATCTTACCAGGATTTTAGAAACCTATCACTAGATCAAAAAGACAGAATAACTACAATGTTTATGAAAGACTAGGAATAATAAGATCTGTTAGCTCCTGTTAGAGAGAAGGAGATACTACTTACCAGGCAGACATTAAATGCATTAGCTTACGCATAAATATTACTGAAAGCAATTATCAAATTAGCAATGTAACAAGAACCAAGCATTTTCTCCCTTCCACCTCTCTCTTTCTTTCCCATAAACAGAGCTAATGATCTGAGGAGGAATAAACATCTATTTGAAAAGGTTTCACAAACAATTAAAAGTAACAGCTCTTCACAACTCATGTAATATTTTAAAGATTACAATACATTTTCATAGTCTCATGACCCTAATCAGTCAGTTTAACAACACATGAAACAGGAAAGCACAAAACTAGGTAACTAATAAACACGAAAAATCTCTATAAGCTTGGGTAATATGAGGTAAAAGGGAATTTTTGTCATTTCAAATACTCAGTTTTCATATTTGCATCACATGACCTTTGCAAATAAAAAGGAAAGATGGTAAAATATTTATATCTGACAACTCTAGTTTTTTTTAAAAAATGTATTAGCTATACTAAATCCCAATTTTTTTTGTTTTCAATTACTCCTAGTATCAATATACCTTTTTTCTTAGAGCTTTATAAAAAGGGCTGAAGTTTGATCATTCCATTTAAACATCTCTGTACATGCACCTATGGTTCCTATTATACCTTCCTTTTATAGGTTGTTTTGCAAAACACTCTTATTATTTCTCATACATACAACCTATCCTCCAAAACAAATTATATTATCCTTGAAGGAAGAGATCAGTTCTTTTCCTTCTGAATCATTTTATAGTTCCCAGTATGGAAGACTGCACACAGTGGGTAGTCACTCAGAAACATTGATTCACCAATTTTTATCATTTGTGAATGACAAAAGTTTCCTGACAAGTTGAATGCTGTGATGTTTACCCCACCCAGGAACATGGCTATTCTAGTTTATATTTAAAACCATCCATCTTTGAAGGACTTTTTTTCATAGGATGTTGATTCTTGAGATAGAATTCAAGCCAAAAGCATGTATTAAGCACCTACTAGGTGAGAGGCAGAGACATTTTACTTCAATTTTCTTTTCTTTTCAATTACAAATTCTCTCCCTTCCCTCCTTCCCTCCAATATCCACTGAGAAGGAAAGAAATATAAAATCTATTATAATTATGTATAGACATGTAAAGTAAATTTTGACATTAGTTGCATTCCAAGGGGGGAAAGCAAGAAAAAGAAATAAATAATAGAAAAATATGCTTCAATTTGTACTTTGAGTACATCAGCTATCATGCTTCATCATGACTCCTTTGGAATCTTGATTGATCACTATGTGAATCAGAGTTATTAAGTCTCTCAGAGTTTCCTAACTTTATAATATTACTGTCATTATGGAGATTGTTTTCCTGATTTTACTCACTTCACTTTACATCAGACAAGTAAGTATTCTCAGGTTTTTTCTGAAACTGTCCATTTCATCATTTCTTACAGCATAATCATATTCATATACCATAACTTGTTCAAGCATTCTCCAATTGAGGGGTATCCCAAAAGATATATTTTTGATCGATAATTGTCATAGATTGTAAGTCTTCATCCTTCTTTTAGAACCTAGCCTTCATCAAGTTATCATAAGGTGTTTCAGTTCAAGAATTACTTCCAAAGCAATGGATATGCAGAGGACCATGAGAATCATTTCTGTTAGTCTTGTTGCTGAAGAACCCTGTGGTTTCCTCTTTTAAGTCTTTCTTCTTTACCTTTCTCCCTTCTTTCTTGATACATTTCTTTCCTAGTGTTTTTTAACATCTGCATGATTATTTTACAATATTTACATGATTATTTTAAGGAGACTAGATTGGATTAACCAAAAGTAAGTAATTAGAATGCAACAGAAATATGAACAGTTTACAGATAGCTAAAACGATGCTCCTTGTAGCTTTTTTTTGTATCCTAGTGAACCAAGAGGTTTACTAGTTCTATTAGCAATTCTTCATCCATGCATTCTCATTGTATATGGTCTTGAGATAATATTTTATAATGTCTAAATCATATTAACTTTAATTTTCCCATTTAATATTACCTTCTATCTGAAGCATCAATAATACAAGTACCATTCATCTATTCTTTGACAGACTACACAAGTAAATTTTTTGTAATGTTAACCATCTTAAATGATATACAATTAAACTAAAGAACATTTCAGTGTATTATACAGGAAAAATAAGCCTTGAAATTTACTTTGCAAAATTATTTTAACATTCAGTGCCATATGAATTGCTTTTAAATTGATCATATTTCTTAAATGTTTTGAAAGTAAAACATATAATATTCAGTATGAACTCATGCTAGAATATTTTTAAAGAGAAAAGACTTCTATACTGTATTTTTTATCTACAGAGCTCAAATTCTCTTTTGTTCATGCAGCATCACTGTTGGATAGCTATAGGTTTTTCCACCATTTCACAAAACAAATAGGTCAAGGGACTTGTCCAAGGTCATGCAGCAGTCATAGACAAAGACTGAATTAAAAAACAAACTTCCTCAAACCCAACTTCTTACTTAATATTGTCTCCCTTAAAAACATCTTCCAATAAATATCAATAACATGCAAAGTGGTCCACAGTGTTTACACAAAAATTAAGAATATGAAAAGTTTTACTTTGGAGTTTTTTGACAAAAAGAATTTGTCACGAGTTTATCATGCTTAGTAATCTTCCCCTACCCAATACAGTAATATTACAAATTTTTCTCTGTTACTTATCATCCTCAAAAACATTGTACAAAGGGTCCTTTTTCATATTATAAGTGAAGCAATCACCAGTCCTCTCATAATAAACATCCTGATGGTCCCTACTATGTGTTCCTTATAATAACCAAGTAGTAACAGTTCATTTTCCTTTTACCTTCAGAACTTTGAGAACAGATATCCTTTAGGCCATCAGAATAAATTCTTTTGGACCTACAGATTGAAAAAATATGTCTATCTACTGTTGGGTTAATTCATAGTAGATTGCTCATAAATATTTGTTTTGTTCTAACCTTCTGGGAAAAAAGCACTGACCTAGGTACCTGTATCTCCTGAAGAAATGTCTGCAACAAGAATGTTAGGACTATGAGACAGTGAGGAGAAATTTGCAAAGAACCTCATATAAGACAGCATCATAATTTAAGAATGATATAACAAACTCTTAAGATTTATTTAAAAAATATTTGAAAAGATTATCCAATTCAACTGTTATTACAACACAAATTATCATTTTTATTCTTCCATACTTGACTCAGATAAATTTAATAATTATGAAGTTATACCGAAAACATAGATTTGCTTTTGTTTTAAAGAAACAGTAGAGAAAATGAATACCTCTGACCAGCAAAAAAAAATACTTCATCTGGCATAACAAAGTTCTAAATTAGCCCATTTAATAAAGTGTAACTTATGAGTTATGGTGGATTCTTACAATTATTCAGTCAGATCAGTACATCAGTGACTAAATGCTTTCAATTTTTTAAAAAGTGCTGTTGAATATAATTGCACATTATTGTCCCAATATGTTATTGAGTCACGTTTAAAATTAAGGCCAATAGAATCTAAACTTGCCAAGCATGGCAGAGTCAGTTACATCAGTTAAAAAAAACCAAAACTACTAAAGTATCATGGTAGCATAAGTGTGATTGCTCATTTTCTTTCATTCCTCCTCTCTCTCTGTTTTTGCTTAGGAATTAGATTAGCCAAAAGGTATTTGAAGCGTTCTAAGTACAGATGTTACTAACATAATACAACATTGTAATAAAATGCAACTTTATGAAAAAACTATCCATTGTCTTCGGTCCCTTTCAATTCTTCAAGGTTGCCACAATATATCATTGCTTTTATGAAAAAAATATTCATCGATATGAAATTCTTATTACTTTACCTTGATTGATTTTATTCAATTATATCAACCTATTTCATAAGATACAAAGTTGCATTTTTCCTAAAATACTTTTTCTACCATTTGTCTATACTATTAATTTGAAAGTCTTCTTATGCATTAAACCTATTAATCCTATTTCCTAGAGAAAAGCTTAACTTCATATTTTACATAATATTCATTTGACTAATGGTAAATTAGAGTCAAGGAAAACTATAAAATATTACTGCAAAGCTTTTATATCAGATATTCAAATTGACTTTAGAAAAAATTGTTTTGCCCTATTACCCTTTACTAATGTGATCTATATTTATCACAACTAACAGTCATTTACTATTGTTCTATTTCTGAACTTAGGTTCAGAGAGAACTCACTTTGCATACTTAACACTTTATTTGAAAATGATGTATATTTGTGCAGTGCATACCAGTGCTGATTAGCATTAAATTTTTTCATCATGATATATTTCATTTTAAGTGCATCACAACTGTAAAACATAATACTGTTAATGAGGCTAAAAGAATGTATTTATATTGTGTTCTGTTACCTCACAGTATAGTTGTTTGAACACCTTTCTGATTTTCCTAATTCCTTTTCCAGCACAAGGAATTGAAACAAAGGATGAAATTGTGTGTTATGTTACTCTTGTCTTAAGAAACAATAAAAATATGAACATCTCTGGCTTCAGTCAAAAATATTATACACATTACATATACACACATACATCTATTGTATACGTACAATGTAGGTATATGTGTACTGATGAAATTTATCAGGTGCTAGGTTGATACTTAGGATTCCTATTCTTTTTAACCCCTTTCAGTTTCAAGAAAATCACATCCATCTCTTTAGCACAAGTTTAAGTTAAACATAACTTATTAACAATCACCCTATTGCTGTTTTTGATGTAGTTTCAAACAGAAGTTTCAAAACAACTCTGATTTGCAAACATGTCATTGTACTTTAAACAGAGAGATGTTTCCAACCCTACATTTCAGGAAGGTGAAAAAACACAGAAGTGATTGTTATTGTGCATAGACCACAGATCCCTTAAATATGTTAACTTTTAGATCAGGTACCATTTTGTTTCTAAGCTAACTACAGGCCAAAATAAGATTTTTTTCTTTCAGTACTATTTCTTTTACACCTTCTAGTCAAATGTTTGGAGCCAAATTTGCTTATGTCATCTAGACTTTGATTACCTAAATTGTCTCTTGTCCTTGTACGTGTTGTTGTTTTTTTTTTTTTTTTGAGAGGGCTCCCTCCCTTAAGTACAGTTAGGTTGTTATTATAACTGAAAATTTGGATTTAAACTCCTAAATTTTAATACCATATTATAAATAGGTCAAATGGGCATGTGTGCTACTCTGCTAAAACAAAAAGATATAGAGTAATGGGATTTCAGTCTTCTTAGCAGAAACTGCAAGATATGTTTTGAAAATGTCATTTACTGTAACACAAATCAATATTAAATGCTTTATGCAGGAAGCATACTTTCAGAAAATGGCCCTTAAAGCTTTCTGTGGATCCAACCCTAATTACCAGAGCAGGCTCTTACAGTTTGCCTCCCTCTTCAATTATTTACAGAGCAAAAAAGCCAAGTGGCATCGCATTAGCTATATTAAATGTTATGTACTTGGTTTCCAACTTACTAATGGTACATAAAAATCACTAAGGTAAATGTTCCTGTAGAAAAGTGTTTTCCCCCTTTCTTCACCTGAGTGTATTTATTTATTATTCATACAATTAAGTGTGGAATAATACAAAAGATTATCCTTCAGGCACCTTATGCTGCATAATTTAAACAGGTGCATTAAACATATATGATATCTAAAAGACAGTGCATTGATTACTTCACAATATTTCTTTAAACAACTCATATTTATAATACTCTACTACTCATATTAGCACCTGAAATCCCTGAAAACATGTCAATTTGAAGGGAAATTAATGATGGATACTAAAACTGCTGCCATCTTGATGCTTTCTGGCCATGGGGCAAAAAATGGACTTTATTTTTTTGTAGTGGTGGTGGCAGGGTAGAAGGGCAGGCAATTTTCTATTTCTCCAGTTTATATAGTTATGGTTTGACATGGTCAGATAAACTGTGTACTATGGTTCCTTGTTACCATGGACCACACCTACAAAGAAAGAAAGCTCATCAAACTGGCCAGGGAGGTCCTCTTCTTTACGGGCAAAGAGTGTGTTCTTTCACTGGCGAGAGCCCAAGTATAATCTCCAAATTAAAGTTCACACACTGTACACATACCTGATTCATATTTGTTCTATTAAGAATTGTGAAGAGAGACTCTCAAGACCCCTGATGCACCCCTCCTTGCATTTACCCTTTTGCACAATGATGCTGCTAAAGATCCGAGACCAACGTTATTTTTAGACCAGATACAATTATTTTAAATGAGCAGAGAGAATTCAACTTCTCACAAAAATTAAAACCAAGATATTACAAAGAACAAAATTACCCATGGTCCCTAAAAAATGAAATTTTTATAGCTAAAGAACGTCTGCAGTTATCTCCTGTTAAAGACCACTTCAAATAAACACTGAAAATTGTTTAACTTTCAACAAAGAAGGCTGGTAAAAATGTTTTTAAGGTCACAAAATTCTAAATGGTAAAATTATTTCCCAGGATAGAAATGTATCTATCTCCCCCTCCTTTGCAAAAGTTACTGGGCACATGTGAGGGGGGCATCAATGAGTGTTGAATGAACTTTGGCCACTTCTCTACCCAAAACTCGAACATAAAAGTAGAAATCAGTAACCAGGTGATGTGCCATAACCACACAAAGATCAGAGGTGAGGGGGAGGGTGCGAAGGTGAGAGAGGAGGCAGAAAAGAAAAAGGCACAGTTCTAAACAGACCTGACAGAAGTGATTGAGGAAGGGGGCAGTTCAGGGTGGGGGGTGGCGCATGACTCAGGAGGAGGAGAAAAGCTAATCCTCCGTAGGTGAAAGCCCAGAAGAGTGGGGGTGGTGGGAGAAACCGAAACGAGGGTAAGGTCCTGGGCAGCAAAGGCCCACCTAGCTCGGGATAGAGGGAATTCCCAGTCGTTCACACAACCCCTCCCCTCCTCAGAGGAAGGAAGGGGCTGCTGGCTCTTTCCTGTCTTGTTCTCCCTTGCCCGATGGCTTTCAGAAACCCGATCTTTGCACTCTTCTCTAAGAAGCCCTACGCGCTCAATCCCAGCCTGGGCTATAGTTAGCAACATCCAGTCAACTACAACAGCAGAACAGTAGAGCGCGCAGTGCGCTCCGCGCCTCCTCCCCTTCCCCCCGCCCGCTCCCGCCACCCCACCCTAAGACACCAGATCCCCAGGAAGCTCCCCGCTCCCCTCCGAGCCAAGACCCCGTCCCCATCCTGCCCCTGGCACCCGCCTCAACTCCCCACCCCTTTCCCATTTACCTTCGCCTGGAGATACTGGGGATAGTAGTAGGTGGTGTACTGAGGGTACATCTGTTGTTTCCACACTTTGCCCATGAAGCTGGAAATGTATCCTGCGGTGCAGGGACGGGGACACTTTGGGGTTTCCAAGTCTGGCTCTCTCCGGTCTCTCTCCGCTCCTGGCGCGGCGGCTGCTGCTGCTGCTGCTGTTGCCGCCACAGCTGCCTCTGCTCCACCTCCTTCTGATCCCAGACCAAACCTCCTCTTCGTTCTCCTTCCCCACCCAAGCAAAGAGAAGAGACTGCAGAAGCCAGAGGGCACCTGGGACCGGACTCTCCCAAGGAGTTTCCTCCCGAGTCTCCTCAGACTGCTTGGCGGCCAGAGCAAGGAGCACTGGCCACTTTCCACTCCAGGCGGACTGCACTGGAGCAGGACTGGAAAAGCGATCGATAAAAGTGTAAAGTGCTGCGGCGGCTGCTGCTGCTGGGGCTGCGGCGGCGGCGGCGGCGGCAGCTGCGCTCGGTGCCAGGCAGCATCTGGGGGGGGGAGGAGAGTGGGGGAGCAGGACTGGTGAGTGCAGACGTGTGGGGGAAGGGGAAGGGGCGGGACTTAGTCACTGTCCAAGCCCAGAATGGGCTTGAGGTGCCGGCTCAGTTTTTGTTTTTTAATTTTTAATCCGTCCTTACCTACAAAAGGGGCTACGGGATGGGCGGGGCGGGGGAAGGAGAATGAACCTAGAAGCTCCGGGCGAAAAAGGGTTTCTTTGTGTCAGAAAGAAGATTCCCTCCCCTCATTTTTTGGACATAGACTACGAGTTGTAGAGTGGGCATCCTGAACGTTTTCATTAGTTTTATTTTGTCCTTTAATGGAAACAGATTTTTCTTCTACTTTTTTCCCCCTCCAGTGATTTAAAAAAAAAATCTTAACAAGGAGAGGAAATGTTTAGTGTTAAGACTAGGACTTGGAAGTCAATGTCCCTGGGTTCCTTTTATTCTAGGCCTGGCCACTGATTTGCTAGATCCGAGGATCACAGGATGACCTTGGGAGGGTTAGTGTCCTTCAGTTTTCCCAGCTGTAAGTGAGATGCAATGATTTCTACTTCACAAGGAGGCAAAGCTTACTCTCTCTCTCTCTTTCTCTCTCTCTCTCTCTCTCTCTCTCTCTCTCTCTCTCTCTCTCTCTCTCTCCCTCCCTCCCTCCCTCCCTCCCTCCCTCCCTCCCTCTCTCTCACACACACACACAGCACCTCCTTGATCTTCCATAAGAAAGATGACATACAGAGACAAGTGTTATTAAAGGACACAATATAGACACCAATTTTTCTCCGCATCTTTCTAATGCTGGCAGACAGTCTGTCAACTCCTACTCTTGAGAAGGGAAACTCCCTTAATCTAGAATATTTTAAGATGACTTTGAAAGACACTCTCTGACATGATTTTGCAATGTTTTCTATTGCCACATAAAGTCAATCTCTGTCTCTCCCCCTCCCTGCAAACTCCCTCCCAACTGTCACAGTTCTAGACAGCCCTGATCCCGCAGTGGCTCAGTTTGGTATGTAACTAGATGTAATTTAATTAATTTGGTCCCTGAAGCTGTATGCAGAAAGAAAACTTTTATACTCTTTCTCCAAATAAAAAGTGTACTAATACAGACAAAAATATTTTAGGGAGAAAGCACTATAGGGTGCTTTATGTGTAGAGTAAGAAAATATAAAGAAAAAGGCATTTGCTATTAAAGGAGAGCATTGGTCAGTTTGGTAGATCACAGCTAAATCTAAGTTAAATCAATTTTGATGGGCAGTGACAAACTTTATGTGTTTATGTGGAGTGTATAATTAAAATATTTAGTAAGTTATTTTGAATAATGAAATGGTGAGCTGTTACCAATATAAATTGTATCTTTCCTAAATTACAAGAAAAATATGGGTTTGCAATTGAATACTGTGATAGTATAGCTTATGGATATGGATATATAAGGGAATCAAATTATGTTCGCTGAAACATGACAGAACATTCACACTTATGCCCACATATATATGCATATTATTCCAGGTGGATCAGCTCATTACACTGTTGTGTTTAAAAGGGCCAAGAGAATAGTAGAATCTGTCTCAAAGAGTGTATAGAAAACAAAACAGATGATATCCTATCTTTATGTAAAACAGTAGTGATATATACACACATGCATACATATGTGTGTACACACATATATGTGTATGTATACATATATCATACATACACGCATCCATATTCCTAGTTGGAATATTTATCCTTAAAGCTATTACCTTGTATTTGACCACATCAAAACTCACCTGCTACCATTTTTGCCCATTCTTTTAGGTTCATAAGTTCTTTCTGTAGTCACTGTGAATTTTATTTATTTCCATTGAAGAAATATGTACATATGTCATCTACAAACATGGTGATTTCACTGAGTTGCCTGCACTGAAAGACTTGTAAAAATATTTTTAAAGATCCTTCTTTACACTTTCAATAAGTTCCATGGACATGCTCACCTCTTTGAGATTTAACTAACTCATCTGTAAAAAGAGGATAACAGTGGCACTATGATCTTCAAAGGGTTATGGTGGTGAAATTGCTTTATAAATCTTAAGATATTACAAAATGTGCTATTACTATTATGTATTTTTGGTTTTTTCCTCTTATCTTTAAGCCAATTGTTTATTTGTAGCAAAAGACACCATCCATTCCCCTTCACTCTCAACCATGATGAACCTTGTTAAACGCTTTTGAAAGTCTAACTAGATGGCACCCACTATTTCCCTTTTAGCTGTGTACTTATTTACTTCATCACAGAACTCTAACAAATTGGTTAGATATGGTTTCCTCTTGCAGAAACTGTGTTGTCTCTTTGTCAGTGAGTTTTAGTTTAGTGATTATGTCCTTTGTTATTATCTAAACCATCTTTCCAGTAAGGAAGTAATACTTACAGATTTGTATACTACCCTAGTATTCTTTTGAAAATTTTCTTATGAGTAGAGAACACATTTGCAACCCACCAGTTGAATACAAAGGTGACTTTTAATAAGAAGAGACTACATATTTTAGACAGCAGTTTTAATCCTTGCTTCATTCTTGAATTCCTTCAAAATACATGCTGACTGCATTTATTGATTTTTGTAATCCTCTGGCTAGCTGCCTTACAAACGTGTGCCCGTAGTTGCATGGGTGTGTGTGTGTGTGTGTGTGTGTGTGTGTGTGTGTGTGTGCGCGCGCACGTGCGTGCGTGCGTGCGTGTTGGAAAGGGACTTAAAATCTGGTTGGTTCAGTCCAAATCTATCACAACTACTGGAAGAATAATTCAAAGGCTTGTGCTTTACTGGTGGTGGGTCATTAGCATAATTTTGATTCAGATTTCATTAGGAATCTTTAAGTTTGATGCACTGGAAAGGGTATTGGTTTTGGAGATAGGATTCAAATTCTGCCTCTGTTATATACTAACATGTGACCTTGGACAAATCCCTTAACCTTTCTGGTCCTCAATTTCCTCATGTATAAAATGAGTTGAACTAGAAGGCAATCAACATTTTCTTCTGATTCAAAATCTTTGATTTTTGAATAACATTCTTTGTTAGAAAGAAATGAAATCAAAAACATTTTAAGAGTTTATTACTATTTACAGTTTTATTTGTCTTTAAAAACAGGCAATAAACACATACATACATACATAAATAAAATGAAATTAAGAACGGTTCGGATTCTGTGATGTTCCTTATTGCCTCACAATTAGACTACGAAATAACCTTCAAACAAAACTCCCTTCCAGTTTCTCCTCTACCAATCCATACTGCATATTGATATTAGATTAATCTTGTTAAAGTACTCCTTCAAACATTTTTACTTCACCATTCCAAAACTCTGTATGGCTCCTTATTGCTTAGTAGGCAAAATACTTTCTCATCTGTTATAGATTAGCAAAAGTGATGAATACCTGAAAAGTCCTGAAATGAATCAAAATATTGAAGAAATATTATCAAATCATTTACTCAACAATTTAAAAATGTATTTTTATTTACAATACTTGTGTTAAGGAATGTGACCTATATACAAACCATGTTACAATCCAAGTTTATATATGTGTATGTATAAATGCAAAGAGAGATAGAGAGATAGAAGAGACCTAAGCTATTGTTTACAATCTAAATTGTTCCAGGTGGATCAGCCCATTACACTGCATATCCTGAAAAACCAAGTGAATAATGGACATATCTATCCAGAAGAGTGCACTGAAAACAAAACAAGAAATATTATCCTATCTCTAGTGCAGTTTGTGCTTGGAATCCAACATGCAGTTCTGGTCATAGCACACTGAGAAAGTTATGATGAGACTAGAAAAGATCCAAAGAAAGGTAACTGAAAAGATTCCAATGGTTTCTGTTTTCAGACCTCTTTTAAAAATTAAGACATTTTAGCCTGGAAAGGTGAATGATTTAAAAAAAAAGACTAGAATGAGAATTTTTAAATGGTGATTATATTTTCTAAATGACCCAACAGTGCTGTGGTACTGTCAGAAATTTGAGTGAGCAAAATATAGGACAAACCAAAGAAAGTACAACTGCATGCAGTATGTAAGAAACTCACAGAACACACAAACCGAAGAGAAGGTAGTGGCAAGAAATAGATATGACTGCAAAAAAGATTTAGACCAATTTATGAGTGACATAACAGTTACTAGGAAAAGCTTGTATTCAACTGACCCCTAGAGAACATCACATGTCTTAGGCAATTCTTACCTGCCTGGTTACTTATTTGAAGAAAACTCAACTCACTTTTACAGACAAAATTGTAAAATGGTAAAGGAGTTAAGATTCATTGTATATTTTAACTTCTTTTCTACAAGAAACTCAAGTTTTCTGATGAAGTATATAGGTTGACATCTGGGTGGGGTAACCTTCCTTCATGATATGTTTTATTATTTGCAAAAGAATGCTAGGTTGCATGGAATATTGAGTGAGAGACATTATGGTGATTCCTATGGTTTTATAAACTTGTGTGAGTTTGTGACCCATTTTGTTGAGATGTGTATGGCTTGGAGGCTGAGTGAACTGAAATGCTGTCTCCAAAGTTAGCAATGATTTCTTAATTGCACAACTGCACAGTTTTCTCAATCCTCATCCTTCTGTACCTCTTTATAGTCTTTGACACTGTTGATCACTCTCTACTTCTTGATATTCTCTTCTCTCAAGAATGAATTCCAAAAGAATGATGAACATCTATCCAGAAGGGTGCACTGAAAAAAAAAACAAGAAATGTTATCCTATCTTTAGCAAAACTAGTTTCCTAGTTCTCAGCCTACCTGTTACACTTCCTTCTCCGTCTGTCTCCTTTACTGGTTCTACATGCTGGTCACACACACTAACCAGTTTCTCAAGGTCCTGTCCTGTACTTCTAGGTTGTTTTCTTTCCTATTTTACTTGATGAACTCATTAGCTATCATGGACTCAGTTGTTATCTCTATGTCAATGATTGGTAGATCTATCTCCTGATCTTCATTTTCAAATCACCTGGTAAACATCTCAAACTATCCTACAGACAACTTAAACTCAACATATCCCCAACTGAATTAATTGTCTTTCCCTCTCTTCCCTTCTTAATTTTGCTATTTCTGTGGAAAGTACCACCATCCTCCAGATCCTCCATATTTACAATCCTCTACTCCTCACTTTCTCTCACCCTATCCCCATGTCCACTGTTGACAAGTCTTGTCAGTTCGATCATTGTTGTGTCTTCTATACTCCCCCTTTTCTCCTCTGCCTCTTCTATCACCCTGGGCCAGAACTTCAACACGTTAAATTGATTGTCCTAAAGTCACTCCCTCCCATCCCATTAAGTAAACTTCAGTGCTTCCCTATTACAACCAACATCAAATATAAACTCCTCTGTTTGGATTTTAAAGCCCTTCATAACCCGGCCCCTTCTTTCCTTTCAGTCTCATTACACTTGTTTGTACTCTGTGGTACAGTAACTTTGCCTCATTCCTATTCCTTGAACTGGACATTCCATCTCTCAACTCTATGCATTTCGATGGGTTATTCTTCATTCTTAGCAGTGTGGTGGTGCAATGGATAGAGTTCCAGGGTGGCAGTCAGCAAGACTTCTCTTCCTGAGTTCAAATGAGGCCTCAGACATTTACTATATATGTGACCCTGGGCAAGTCACTGAACTCCGTTTGCCTTAGTTTCCTCATTTGCAAAATGAGCTGGAGAAGGAAATGGCAAACTACTCCATTATCTTTGCTAAGAAAACCACAAATGGAGTCATGAAAAGTCAGACATGGCTGAAAACAAATGAATAATAACAACCCCCATTTTTGGAAATCTTTCCTTTCTCATTCTTATCTCCTGGTTTTCTTCAAATTCCAGCTAAAATAACACCTTCTACAAGAGGCTTTTCCCAATTCTTTTTAATACTACTATCTTCTGTCTATCTTTGTTATCTCCAGCTGATCATATCTATATTTATACATCATATATGTTTACACATAGTTGCTTATATGTTGTCTCACCCATGATAATATGATCTTCTTGAGAGCAAGAATTCTTGGTTTTTGGGAGGTTTTGTCTTTCTTTGTATCCCTGTCAGTCAGCACAGTACCTGACACATAGTAGGCATGTAATGAATAATTGTTGACTTACCTTTAGAGAAAATTTCGTTTCAGGCTATCTATGGACTTTTAAAATCTCCATAACTGACACAAACTAGAGACGTTACACTCATTGAATCTTAAATCTAGTTTGAGTATGGAATGGAAAGAAAAGGAGGGAGAAAAAAAGTAAATGAGAGCTCAAGGCCAAGGAGAAAAAGAGGAGTTGTTTGTACTTTTTGAAGAAAACAATGACATCATAGGGTGATGTCTTGACTTGTGAATGAATTGGAATTAAGTAAGGTAGAGTTGCACAAAGTATTCAACTTCATTCTCTCTTCCAGAGCCCTTAAAGTCCGGTGGCATGAAAAAAGTTGAGATGACTGATGATAGCCATGGGTGTAGTAGATAACTTTGTTATCTTCAATATTTGGCCAAGTTCTAAGCATTCCACATGATACAGCTGGGAATCAGGAAGACTCATTTTTCGGAGGTCAAATCCAGATCCAGGCACTTACTGTCAGTGTGGTACTAGGCTAGTCACTTGACCCTTTGTCCAAGTTTCCTTATCTGTAAAATGAGCTGAAGAAGGAAATGGCAAACCACTCCAGTATCTTTGCCAGTAAAACTCCAAATGGTGTCATGAAGCATTAGACACAACTGAAATGGCTGAATAACCACAACGACAATAGAAGTAGAGAGGAAGAATGCATCATTACAGTGAAATGGGCAACTCAGGCTCCTGTTCCATCAGCTCCAGGTCAGCAGCTCTGCTCAATGTGTTCTGTTTACTTCATTGGTTAAGATGCTTGGGATCCATTGTAAAACAAAACAAACAACTAATGACTTTGATCCCAATAGGACCATATTTACCACTAATCCACGTGACCATGTTTCACTCACAAGGTCACTCACTGTATGACCTTGGGCCATTCATTCTCTTAACCTCTTACACTCTAGTTTTCTCTTCTGTAACATCCAGGAATTGAATTAACTGATATCTATAGTCCCTTCAGTCCTAAAGTTCCTTTGAGGCTATGATTCCTTTGTTTCTAGGAGTCAATAGTTACGAATCTTGGAGGAAATGACATTCATAAACTTTATTTATAAAAAATGAAATGCCTATAGTAGGTAATAAAGATGATCATTTCTAACCAATGACACTGAGACACAAAAGAATTAGTCAGTTGTCCAAGAGAAAGAGTTGAGCCAGTGAAAGATGAAGGAACAGGTTACCATAGCTTATCTGACTCTCCCAAGTCAGTGGTCTTCAAAATGGGGTAGCTACATGGTGCAATGGACGGAGCACAAGGCCTGAAGTCAGGAACATATGAGTTCAAATCTGGCCTCAAACACTTACTAGCTGCATGATCCTGGACAAGTCACAATTCATATTTGCCTCAGATGAGGAGCATCTGTGAAATGGGGACGTTTAAGAGAAGGAAATGGCAAACCATTCTGGTACCTTTGCCAAGAAAGCTCCAATGTAGAGATGGACACAACTCAACAAGTCTTCATAATGTTTTTGGTATTAGTTTTTTGGAAGAGGTGATAAGGTAGGAAATTGAGTCCTTTGAAGAAAGAAAAAAAAATCTAAATTATACCTAATTTATATTTTGTATCTGCATTTTATGTTGTTTTCAATAGAACCCTTCAATGGTATGATTTTTAATAAATACATGATCATTTCACTAAACATGAAAACATAACTTCATTTAAAAAGAAATTGGATTCCTCTAGCAGCAGCCTTTTAAGTGAAGAAATTTAAATGATGGTGTCATTATCAGCAGAGTTCTTAAAATAGTTCCTCAGTTCTAAAAAGTGAAAAATATTTTTTATATTACAGGATACTTCCCCTGTAGTCATCAGTGAGATAACCTTTGGAAAAGCATAGAAGGAGGATCATGAAAGGTCTCATTTTGTTTTCTTTTTAAAATAAGAGCTAACTTTTAGTCTTGTTTAGGACTTTCCTCAAGAAGTATGTAAAAATCAGAGGCCATGTAAAAGTCCTCCCCTGAGGCTGAACATCTGTTATCCTTCAGTTTTACCATGTGACTAACTTAACTCCTTTTCCCTTCATCTCTATTTACTCAGAGTTACTCCTTGTACAACTATCATTGTAAAGATGCTAAAACCTACTCATGCCTAGAATGACTCTTCATTACCCTTTGGATCAATTTTGGGTTTTTTTTTTGCAGGTTATCATTTTTTAAGATTCTCAAACATAGAGTGTCTCTATTAGAATCTTTTTTTTTTTTTAAGTTGGGCCTTTGCACTGGGGACCATAAAAGCGCTGCACAATTTCCCAAATGTTATATTACTCAATTCTAGGCTCAACTCATTGTCCATCTGGAGTATTTCTCCCAAATATATACACTTAAATGCTGACTCAAGGGACTGGTCATTCAACTACATGTCATATCTGGATGCAGACATTTCTCATACACTTTTCCTTCATGAGTCATTAGGTTGTTCCTAACTGCTAGTGACTTCCCACCGTAATTACATCATAATTAACTATCTTGTACTTGTTCTCACTATATATTATGTATGTATATATATGCTTCTCTTCCTTATTAGAAGGTAAATTCCAAACATGTTTATTCATATCCTTTGACCATTTATCAATTGGGGAATAAAGACCAAAATGAGTAGGACCAAGAGAATGTTGTAATACAGTAACAGCCATATTGTTTTAAAAACAGCTTTGAGAGAAAGTCATTTTGACAATTATAAATATCCAAGTTAACTATGAAGGACCTATGAAGGAAGTTGCTATCTGCATCCAGAGAAAGAAAGGATAAATGTAATTATTTATAGAATGGTTTCACACACACACACACACACACACACACATACATAATGTCTAATGGCAGTCATCTGTGGGGTAGGGAAGGGGAGAAAAAAGAAAATTACATGATAACTTTATTATATATTTAAAAGGAATAGCAAGTTGTACATAATAGATTTGAAGTTTCATTGAAATCATCTTTTTTTATTCTACTACATTATGGAAATGCTTGTGTTATTTCATGAATTACTCTTTTAAAAAAGGCAAGTTGCTTGACAGTAGGGATTATTTCATTCTTTGTATTTGTGTCTCTACCACTTCTCACCTAGCGCCTAGGACAGAGTAGATACTTAATAAAGCTTGTTGATTGATTTAGAATAATAATGGCTTCCATGGAGGACGTTCTATAATGTTCTAGGAATTGATGCAATAAATAGAGTAACAGCTTTTAATAGAGGAATCTGAAGGATCAGACCTTATATAGCAGAGGTTCTTAACCTATTCTGCAACATGGACCCATTTGGCAGTTTGCTGAAGCCTATGGACCCCTTTTCAGAATATTGTTTTTAATGACATAAAATAAATAGGATTACATAGGAAAGCAATTATGTTAAAATGCAGTTACCAACATATTTTTTAAAGTAAGTTCATGGGCCACAGGTTAATACCCCTGTTCTTTAGGGAGACACTCTTCCATTTGAATCTTGCACGGGACATCCTTCCTGATAACATTGCCCACCTGTATCAGTCATATTGCTCTTATTTATAACTGAATTGAAATTAGTAATCAGGAGGTCTTTGAAGAAAGTTATTTCTATGTTTGCATTTATCAAGTGTAATACCTTATTATAATAGTTAGACTGTTTTCAGCCTAGGGATAAATATAATTGTCCCTAAAGTGTATCTGTTTCCCCCCCCTCTTTGATTTTATTTTGTATAAAAAGTTCTGGGTATGTTTATAAGTGTGCTGAGTGCCCAGTTAGGAAAATTCTTAGCATCTAGACAGAGATTAGGTTCTCTGTCTAATCTTACATTTACATCTCTCTCTAGTTAACCACTGTCCTCTGTGATTAAGGCAGAATTCAGTTTAATAGAAACATCAAGGTTATGAAACAACAGATAATATTGTCATGTCTGTGGATAAACAGGTATCAGGAGGGAAAGTACTGACCTTTAATTGGAATTTCCCTCAGTCTGGATTTTTTTCTCCCGGATATCTGTAGTCAATTACTATTCTGTGATATCCCCTTTCTCTGTCACACTTCAGTCCTCCTGTTGTTCCAGGTTTGTTCCAACTTCTAAAATCCAGAAGAGGAGAATCTCTTACCCTCTCAATTCCATGATAGCCTCTCCTTTTTATACTAATTGCATTGGGGATTACCTAGACTCCCACCGGAAGAGTTAGCTGGATTCAATAAGATTCACAAGTCTTTTTTTTATACTTAGTTCTGATTGTTTAATTTGCTGAATACTTTTTCTCACATAGTCAAGGCAGAAGAGCCAATGAAGAAATTTTAACATTACCCTTACACAAGGAATAAGTATTGCATGATCCTAACACATGTGTAGAAGACTTAATGGAAGAGAGCTTCCAAAACTGCATTTTGCTTTTTAAACACACATTTCAGGGAGGGGAGAAGAGGAGAAGAAATCAACACACAAGTCACAGCAGGATTTCATATTATTGGTAACTTCTAGTCAATTTTATGACTGCTAGGATGTGATATGTTAAAAAAAAGTTGCAGCAAAAATTTAGCATATTCTCTTCCCACATCTTCATTCAGGAACCTTTTATATGCATACAGATTATTTTCATAAAAATGAATAAAGATGAAAAAGTAGGTACCCTCGTATTGCTAGGTTTTCTCAAATGATTTTTTAAAAAGAATTATTATTGTCTACAATTTCTCCCAATTCTTGGGGTCTCTTGCCCTCCCTGAGATACCTTAAAGAACAAATCATTAATGCTTTCAGGATTGTGTCAACTCCTCCATGGATTTACTTGAATATTTGATCTGGTCTTTCTGCTTTTCCCATGTCATCTTCCTAAGTACCATTTCTATTTCTTCACATAGCACTTCATAGACTGGGATGTTAGGGTCTAAATGTAGTACTTTTTGTCACTGATGAAGAAAATAGATTGGTTTAGAAACATTGATGAATTTCATTTTACATCTTATTTTTGTCTTCCTGCCAGTTCCATTTATGAATTTACTTAGGGTGATACGATTCAGTTAATTTTCATGCCAAGCTTTTTGTAAACTTTTTTTTTCTCACTGAATTTTACTGTGAACAACATGGTACTCTTTTTAATTCTATGCCACCTCTGTCCATAGCATTTTTTTTTTGAATGAGTATATATTTTAAACCCGCATTGCTTTTGGTGGCTAGTCTTTCAAGTAAGAAAATTTTTAGATTCTTTTCGCTTTTTAATTGTGGTGATTGTTTTATATCAGCAAAATTGTTCCAGAAAGTGGTGATATTTAAGGTAAATAATTTTATCTTCTTTCATTTTCTGTTTTTCTGTATTAATGACTTATTTAAATTGGTTAGATTAAAGCTGCTGTAACTGTCTAAGGTATCTTTTTATCTTTAACTTTTCATGTAATTTTGATGTTGATTGAGCTAATGTTGCACATTAAATAAATAGTGATATATGCGTGTGTGCACATATAAAGAAAAATAAAAGTACCTCTCATGTAGTAGTAAATAAAAAGTTATTGGGAATGATGTGTAGGAAATATTTATCTATTACATACATATAGATACAAGAGGCACCATAACATAAAGGAGAGAAAGCACTAGGCTTGGAATCAGAAAGATTCGTATTCAAATCTTGCCCCAGATACATATTGGCTGTGTGACTCTGGGCAGTAGCTTTACCTTTTAGTGTCCATAGGTAATTCACTAACACTTAGCTGCAGAGCAGGCGCTCAGTTGCATTGATAAAGGAATTTTCCTCACTGAGAGATCCCTATACAAGTAAAATTAAAGATCCAGTTCAAAAAGAAAACTAACAAAAATGTGAAGATAGGATGGAGCCAGAAATATCTCATTACTAAGGAAAAATTTTGAAAGAGAGAAAATAGTTTGAGGAGTCAACAAAACTGGTCTCTGACACAAACTCCCCTCCTGATCCTAGACAAATCATTTCCCCTCTGAATGTTTAATTTTGTTCATCTATAAAATATGGCTGGACTGGATCTCTAAAGACTGCTTCTGACCTAACATTCTATGACTTCTAAGATAAATAGCTATTTAAATGAATGAAAGGGGAACTCTTACTAAGCTGAGGGGAAAGGAGTTTGTAGGCATATGACTTGACCTTGACTGGATCAGTGAGTAAATTTTCTTGAGAATAGTATAAGGCAGAAGTGTCAAACATGACCTATAACATCCCTGAGTGTGTCCCAAACAATACTAAAATGTAATTGGAAAACATTTCATAAAATAAATAAAATACATGAAAGCATAGATAATGTGATTTTTTTGAGACAATCTGTGGCTCACAGGGATTCTTATGTATGGATTTGTTGTTGTTGAGTTGTTTCAGTCCTGTCTGACTTCGTGACTCAATTTGGGCTTTTCTTGGCAAAGATACTGGAGTGGTTTGCCATTTCCTTTTCCAGTTCATTTACAGATGAGGAAACTGAAGCAAACAGGATTAAGTGACTTGCCCAGGGTCACATAACTAGCAAGTATCTGAGGCTGGATTTGAACTCATGAAGATTAGTATTCCTGATGCCAAGTCAAGCGCTCTATCTACTACTGTACCATTTAGCAGCCCCTATATATGGATTAGTGGCCCCCATTTCTACTAAAGTTGGACACCATTTATATAAGGGATAATCTGGGAAGTTTCAGGAGAAACAGAAGTCAAGCAGAGTGGTAAAAGCTTGGGCAAGATTCTGTAGGGCCTTAGAAAAGAAGTGGCAAGCCAAATTATAGAAATTTGATGGTAGTTATTGACACTACGGTAACAGGGAAGATTTGCTGGTAGGAAATTCAGTGAGAAGTTGCAATGTAATAGAAGAATAGCAGGTAGGTCTGGAATGCAGGGAAAACATTGAGTACACAGGCAGAGAAAAAGGGAAGCACTTGGGAAGTGTTACCAAGGAAGAAGCAGCAAGACGACAATAAATACATGAAACAAGGAGCACGAGATTGAAAATTACTCTGAGGTTTGGTTTTGTTGGCTTGTGATTCAAAATATCAGTAAGATGATAAGACTGCCTGTTGTTACTTAAAGAGCAAGAAGCATCATGGAGGAAAGGTAAGAGTGGCTGTTGTAGCCATCTTTAATTTAAATTATTGCTGGAACACTGAGTTAAATGTATCTTGTTGTCAGAGTCCAGAGGGTGTTTCTAAATCTGTAAAATGAGAGGGTTGGGCTAGAAAATCTCTAAGGTCCCTTCCAAATCTATGATTGATCGTATGATTCATTCTATAATTCTACTTAACCAAAGGGAAAGTTTAGAGGCAGACAGGTAAAGTGACGTGGTCGCCTCCTAATTGGACTCTAGCTCATTTTACACACGGTCAGATGTGTGTCAGATTAATGTTCTGAAAACACTGCTTTGACAGGACACTCCTCAATTTAAAAACTGTCAGTGACTCCTTTTTGCCTACAGGATAAAGCCTAGACTTATTATTCAGGTATTCAAACTTCCCTGTAATATGACCACATTCCTTTCCAGCCTTATCAACCATTGTCCTCCTGGAAGGCAGTCTTCCTCTCCAGACAGTCTGCTTTTTATCATTGTTCCTGGAACCTGTCATGTTTGATCATTTTGTCTCCACTACCCAAAATGTCCTTGAGTTGTTATTTGAAGGTACAGGTACAGGATCCAGATAAGTTGAATCCTGTACCTGTACCTTCAAAGAACAGCTCAATTCTATCTACTCTGTGATTGGTCTTCCCTGAATATCTTCACTAGGGAAATATCACACTTCTTTTATTTCCTATAGCATATAGACCCTCAGTGAATATGAGTCAATTGATGGATCTTTGTTCAATGCCTGGTAGTTTTAATCCATGGATATCAATGACATATAAGTTAGAGCTCTGATGTGAAAGGACAAATTATGGGACTATTTGAGCTAGTTGGAGATGAGTCATTAAAGTTGGAAGTGATTTTAGAGGCCATGTAATCCAACCTCCTTTCATCCTACAAGTGAAGAAACTGATGCTCTTAGAGGTAAATTGACATGTCCAAGGTCTATACAGCTAGTGTAGTGTTGGGGCTACAATTCAGATGACCTGACACCCAGACCAGTGTACTTTGCCTGGTTCCCTGAAGTACAGTGAAGGCAACCTTTGTGAACATATTTGTTGGCACAGTGGATAGAGTGCTAGAGTTGAAGACAGAAAGAGCTGAATTCATATGCTACCTTAGACACTTCATAGCTGTGTGATCCTGGAAAAGTCACCTAAACTCTCTGCCTCAGTCTCCTCAGCTATAAAATAGCATCTACCTCCCACAGTTGTTAAGAGCATAAAATGAGATAATATGTATAAAGCACTTGGAAAACCATAAAGTGTTCTATAAATGCTAGCCGTTATTTTTATTATTTGATCTGCTTCAGTGATATATATTGTTACTGAACTTATACTTCATGAATCCCTTAATCCCCTTTTGCAAAACTCTTTTCAATATTTCTTTCAGCAAATCATTAGACTCATTCAAATCAATAACATGGTGGAAAAAGGAGAGGATCTATTTACTCCATCTAGACCTAGGCAAAATATTCTTGGTTTCCAAATATCCATTCAATTCCTAAACATTCTTTCCCTTTACATTGCATTTAAGAATGTAAATATCCAGTAACAACTAATATATATGGTAACAGAGTAACAAACTACTCTCCTGGTCAATAAACAGAAGTTATAAACCTAAGGGAAAAGTCAGTCTTCAGTACAGGGAAATCAAATTGCAGGCTATTCATATTAGCTGCCAAACAGGTAAGCAATAGCACACAGTGTCATTTGGTTGCTGAAAGAAAGCATGAATCATTCTTCAATAAAATAAGGGTCCTAGCACAGAAGCTATGTATTGATATTGGGCTGCCACAGTACTTATGATGTGCTAGGGTGAAGATTAATTTGTCTGGATGGTCTCTCTACACCCTCCAATTAGAGGTGATATTTTCAGCCTGCAATTACAGAAGACACAAGGAAGATAGAATTTAAGTGCATGTGTTGTTGGGAAGATCTCAGCATTGCTTTAAATGATAGAGATCTGGCTAGAGTCAAGGGCTCATTGGTGTCATCCTAGGGTAGGTGAGCATCAAATGACGAGGCTCAGATTGGAATGACTGTCTCTTCCACTTCAACTTGAAAATTACCATATCATCATTAGTTAATCATCACAATCCCTTGTGAAGAAGGCCGGTGCAATATTCCTGTTTCACAGATGAGGGAAAGAAGAACTGTGAGATGATCAAAGGTCAACTGCTACTTAGTTATAGGAAGCCAAGATTCCTAAAAAAGCAATATAGTGCTGAGTTCAAGTGTGAAAACTCGGAGTAACCTTCAGTTGGCCTTTAAAATTAAAAATAGAAGTTGGCAATATATTAGGAATAGGTTTTCTTTTGACAGATATTGAAGCAGCTAAATGGCATAGTTTGAATCAGGAAGAAGACCTCAATTAAGGTCTTCCTGCAGGCATTTATTAACTATGTGACTCTGGGCAAGTTCCTGAGAAAGGATAGCTAGTATTAAAAACTTGAAGCTTTTCAAAATGCTTTGCAGACGCTATCTTGTTGTATCCTCACAAAAACCCTATGAGGTGGGTTCCTACTTTACTGATATGGAAACTGTGGCAAACAGAGATTGAATGACTTGCCCAGGATCACACAGTTAGTGTCTGAGGTGGGTTTTTCTACCTCAAGTACAACACTCTATCCATTTCACCTCTTGACTGACTCTTTTTGCTTCATGTTCCTTATTTGTAAAATGAGGATGATGGTCCCTATCTCACAGGGCTATTGTGAGGATCATATGAGATCAAATATGTAAACTACTTTGTAAGTTTCAAAGTTATATAAAGGTTAATTGTTATTATTAATATCCCATAAATAGCAATAGCAAAAGCTGTCAGGAAGACACTGTGGTGATTACAATATGTTAGCAAGGTTTCTATTGTAGATTGAATTGAATTAGCTAGTGACAACACATTAGCAATTACCTTTAGACTATAATATTATTAAAGAACTCTGATGAATTTGTGATCTCATAAGTGGATGTACTGTAGACCCTTCACTAGTGCAGTACACAGCCCATCCATGGCTGCTCTTCTTGTTCTAACCTTTTTATTCCACAGATTATCCTAGTAAAATATCCATCTGCTAATCAAAATGCTTTTCTCTAGTCTTTTTTTTAAAAATACATCATGGGAGCTAATGGAGCCCTTGGGCTTTCCATCTGTCTTTCCCTCCTGGAACCACATGACCAATCCACTTTCTTTTCCAGTCTTACATTTCCTGAGTGATATCCTATGAATCACTTATTGAGCGTCTCTCATTTCAGGAAATATGTTTTGGCTTCCTTGCACCCATTATGCATCTCTTCATTTTCCTTTTGGCCTCCCCCACCGAATCTCCTTAGAGATTGTGATGCAGCAAGATTCACAAATAGGACATTCTGAAAGAATGGCTGAGTCAAAAACGTGTATCTTTGCACCTGTCAGCAAGTTTGGAATCATTAAAAGCACCAAAAAAATTACCCAAATGCATTTCTATTCAATTACATGTCTGACTCAATCATTTATTATGTACTATGTGCAATGTTCTATGAACTGGAGAAACAAAGACAAAATTGAAACACATCTTTCCTTCAAAGGGTTCACGTTCTATTGAGGAAGACACATATACATAATTAAGCAGTACAGAAACTATATAAAATATAGGTGGAACCAGGGTGGGCGTGGACATGGTATGAATAAGATGCAACCACATGTTATCCCTGACACATCTAGTGTCCTGTTTGATGAACTCTGGATAGGTTTGTTCTGTGGGCCGTGTTACTATAATCCTTATAGTCAAGGGCTGCTGTTGCACAGTAGCAGTTTAGGAAGAGCTAGGGCTGGTGTTCTAAACTTGTGAGGCATATTGCTGGTATCAAGTATTCTACTCATCTGGATAAGGGTGGCTCCCTCAGCATCTGGGCCAAACATATTGCATTATAACAGCATGAGATGGCCTCTGGACAGCTAACAGGACTGATCTGACCGAAAGGCAGAGAGAGAATAGGTCTGACTGCTGTACAGAAACTTGGATGGATACTGGATTTAGCATTTAGCTAAATGCCAGAGCAGACCTAGGACAGAAATCTCTCCAGTATTCCTAAGTTGGGTGTTGAGGTGAGGGGAAAGCATGAGACCCTGTTACTTACTTTCTCCCACCTAGCTACCAGAACAATCACCCACCACTCTCTTCTCCCAACAGTTTTTGGGGGTGGGGTTGGGGTTTGGAGTATAGGCACCACAATCACAAGTATTTTTCATCCTTCTACTTCCCAGTTTGCTGCATGAAATACTAGGAAAGTATTTTATATTATATATTATAATATACAATATAATATTATATATAACATATTATATAATAAAAAAGCTATTCCTCTCCTCAAATCCAGAGTCTGAGCCAGATCTCAGGCCCCACCCCCACCCTCAAACCAAAACTGAGTGGGGAAGTATGGGTAGAAATATAAATAAAATACTCAAGAAACAAACAAAATAAACAAAGCACTTGGGTACCAAAGGCACATAGAACTGAGGGTAGGACAGAGTCTTAGAAGGCTTCTTCCTGGTTATTGTTTTTTGATGTGCATGGGAGAGTTTAAAGAATTCAGCTGAATTCTATCATCTCTATTTTTAATTGTGACTTACAAAAGCAGAGGAAAATACTGTCAGTCCAAGATTTAACCTGATATAGCACATTTTGATATTTTTCTTTGGTACTAAACTAGCAATTTGCACTCTTTCGGCATGACCCTCCAGCGAATTTTGCTTATGAAACCTCTACTATTTCAACTTTCCCACCCCTGTAGCTCTTGGGATATAATCAAAAGTGTAAGTCTGAACAAAAGACTGAATTCCAACTTTTATACAAACTGAGACTGTTTTCATTTGTTGTATGCACAATGCAGAATACAGTGATTGTAAACTGTCAAATCTTTGTCAGGACCTTCCTTGTTTGGTATATATTGTGATCGACACAGCAGGGATAATGAAATGCATGTAATCCTGGGCTGTCAAGATGCCTTAGAAGGATTTCTATGTATTCAGAAGTTGTCTAGCCTAGGGTAAAGAAGAAATCTAATCTAGCATGCAGGAGAGAGTATCTAGACCAGGAGAAAGAGAAGAAATGTGGCTGAGTACTTAGTAATTACATGGCAAAATCGTGCTATTCCAAGGGGATTCATTTCTGTAGAATTCTAAGGGCAGATTTCAATCTGTTTTAAAGCCTTTTACATCCTAATAGGAGGAAGTAATCATTTCTTGGACAGGGTGATGTGAAGAGAGTAATGGTGCCTTGTATATAAGTTTTTCATCCTTCCTTTAGATGGGTAATAGGCAGATTGTAGTTAGAGCTATAATAGTGAAGACATACACTAATGTTGCTCTGACAATATTTTCCTGCTGAGGACAGGTTGTGTGCTTCTTGACTTACTAGAGCGGAAGCTGGCAAGCTTCAAAAATCTTTCTGAAGATTATTGTTCACTTTTTTCTATGGTGAACTCTTATATTTCAGGAAGATCTCAAAAAGTTCAGTAGTTATGTTAATTAGTTATGCTAATTAGTTTTTTTTGCATGTTGCACATTTGGAACAGTATTATTGAAGCTAAGAGTTGTTGTTGATTCATTTTTCAGTCATGTCTGACTCTTTGTGAACCCATTTGGGGTTTTCATGGCAAAGACATTGGAGCGGTTTGCCATTCTTTCTTTCAACTCATTTTTACAGATGAAGAAACTGAGGTAAACAGGGTGAAGTGCCTTACCCAGGATAACAGATACTAAGTGTCTGAGGCCAGATTTGAACTCAGGAAGATGAATCTTCCAGATTTCCAGCCCAGTGCTCTCCACTGCACCAGTTAGCTGCTCTTGCAACTAGTAGAAAAACTTTAAAAAATATATACAAGATTATATTTTATCCCGGGTTGATTCAACCCACTTTCCAAAACAATAATATTTTATTAATGCCTTTTGTTTTTACATAACACTCCTTTCTAAGTGTACTATCCCCCACATTCCCCAATTATCTAATGAACCCTTCTTTATAGGAAAGAAAATGATAATGCAAAAATAATCCATCAAATGACTATGTCTGAGAGTGAATGTATATAATGTTCCACCCCTATTGTCCCTATCTCTCTACCAAAAGGAAGGAATTGCATTTATTAATCTCTTCTCTGAAGACAAGAGTGATCCTCAGATCAGTTACTCAGCATTCAGTTTTGTTTTGGTGAGTTTTTTTAATGACATTATTGTAATCATAATGTATATATATATATATGCATATACAATTATGCACATATATATATATATATATAATACATACATATACATATATAATTTCTGGTTCTGCTTATTTCACTCTGTATCAGCTTTCAAAAGTACTTTGAGGGCAGATTTCAATTTGTTTTAAAGCCTTTTACATCCTAATAGGAGAAAGTAATCATTTCTTGGACAGGGTAATGGTGCCATATTTCTCTGAATTCTTCATATGTTGTTTCTTATAGTTAAGGGTGCATCTGAGCAATCTGTATAGGTTTACAAGAACTCCTCTGTCAAATTTTCAGTGTGAATATTCACATCTCAGAAACTGGCAAAACCTACAAATCAAGGCATGAGTTTTTCCTTTGTTGATTGTCTAGACTTAAGAAAGTGATGGAGAAAATACTAATACTGCAGATTAAACTTAAATGTGTCATCAGTACACATTCTCTTACTGCAGAGAAAGAGTTGTTAAACATTTACCAGCACATTCCTGCTTACAGCAGAATAATATTCAATTATATTCAAATATTACAATTTTTCAGGCATTTATTTCTTCTTTATGGGTACTCATTTGGTGTCAATTTTTTGCTACCACAAAAATGCTGCTATGGATATTTTGGCATACATAGGTTTTTCTGTCTTAGATCAGCTTGTTGCCCCAACTTAAAAAAAATATAACAGCCACTGGTGATTTTCCAATGTGAATGTGACAGACCTTAAGCAAATTTTATGTGTACAGTGAATTAGGAAATGATTCTTGTCTTCACGAAGGCAAGTATATTTCCTTATGTTCCTTAAAATAATATAATTCCTTGAGAACATTTAAAGTAAGATATAATTTCCAAGAACTAGCTTTATATACAGCTTTCCTTGATTGCTTTATTTATAGATGTACCTTACTTTGAGCATCTTCAGCCACATCATGGTTTTGTAGGCTCTTAGCTTTGCAAAGAATCTTAGAAACCAATTCATCTAACCTTATGTCAACTCCATATCTCAAGAATGTTTAATTCTCTAACATAAAAAGGATCACATTCCATTTTGAAAAAATTCTAATTGATAAAAATTACACCTGTTAGATTGGAAAAACTGATAGAAGGGGAAAATGACAAATGTTGGAGGGGTTGTGGAAAAATTGGGACACTGATGCATTGTTGGTGGAGTTGTGAACTGATCCAATCATTTTGGAGAGCAATCTGGAATTTTGTCCAAAGAATTACTGAACTATTTATACCCTTTAATCCAGCAATACCACTATTTGATCTATTTCTGAAGATAATTGGGGGAAAAGGAAAAGAATCTATATGTTCTAGAAAGTTCATAGTAGCTCTCTTTGTGGTGGCAAAAAACTGGAAGTTGCAGGGATGCCCATTAATTGAGGAATGTCTGGACAAATTGTGGTATGTGATTGTGATAGAATACTACTGTGATGACCTCCATGATTTTAGAAAAGTATGGAGAGATTTGCACAAAACAATGAATAACAAAGTGAGGAGAACCAAGAAAACATTGTATACAATAACAGCAATATTGCTTTAAGGATGACTTTAAATAAATAGGTTATTTTGACCATTATATATATATTCCCAAATTAACTATAAATGAGATATGAAGAAAAACACTATCTGCATCCAGAGAAAGAACTAATAAATGGAAGTATGTGGAGAATAATTTTATGTACACATATACTTACATATACACATATATACGTATACCTATTTGTGTCCAATGGTAGCCATCTCTGGGGTGTGGGGAAGGGAAGAAAGAAAGGAAATTTACATGACAATTTTCTTCTATGTTTGAAAGGAATAGCAAACTGCATGTGGTATACATGCAGTTTTATCGGCAATCATCTTTAAATAATACAGTGACATGGAAATGCTTGTTTCATTCCATAAACTGAAAATAAAATCTAATGATTCAAAAAAATTATTCTTACATTGATCTGAAATCTATCTTCTGGTAATTACTGCTCATTTGATTTCTTGAGCTTCATAGGATGTCTTTTTCCTTTTTCACTGGATGGTCTTTCAGACATTTTAAGATATTGACCGTTTTCACTAATATTTTGAGAATTATTTTTTTCGACGACCATATTTCTTTTAATGCACATGAAGGTCACATTAGCTCTAGGGGGAGGGGAGTAGTCACAAAGTTGACACATTGAGATTGTGACTCGTCATAAATTTGTAGTCAATAAAAACACCTAGTCTTTTTCATATGAAAAGCTATCAATCTAGCTTATTTTAAAAAAAAAACTTAAGTGAAGGACTTTACATTTACCTGTCTTAAATTTCATCCTGTTCATTTCTGTTTATTGTTTTAGTTGGTACGGTTCTTCCTAAATCTTACTTCTCCCTTCTAGCACATTAATTACTTCTCACATTTGTGTCACGTTCATCCCCATTGTTGATAATAATCAAGTATGCTGACAAATGTTTCAGAATCACCTCTCAGAGAATTTTGACACACTTTAATCTGTGTGGTTGACATTTTCTCCATTACTTTCTTAAATTTAGAAATGGACAAAATAATAAATCAAGTCCTGATTTGGAAGGTTTGCCCATTTCTGAGGAGTGAATGTTCACATGGATAATTTAATAACAGGCTGTTCAAAATTGTTTGAGACTAGTTTCAGTATACTCCTGTGTGTTGTTCAAGAAAGGGTAAAATATGAACAAATTGTTAGAGAGCTCTTTCCAGGTTTACGCTATATCCCAAAAGTGTTGATTAATGGATCAATCATTCAAAAAGCTATGAACCCAAGTAATTTTACTATAATCTAGCCCCCATTTCTTTATTTTATCCAAAGGTTTACTGATGGGGAAGTTTTGGTCAATATGCAGTTCAAACTATCTACAAGAATAAAGTATATGTATACTTTTATGATCCCAGGTCTTCTCTGAGGAGGAACTAGTAGCTGTTCACAGCTATTGTATTGTTTTTCTCTCATTTCTTTCAAAAGGAGTGACATTCAAGGTGCCAGAGAATCACAGACTCCTAAAGCTGGTAGTGACCTTGTGAGGTCATCTATTCTAGTCTATTTTTCTGCCTGTAGTCAGAGCCACACCTAAATCATACCAGACAGATGATAATTTCTCCTATTTTTAAAGTCACACAAACAAGTCAAAGTCTTCCTTGCTTCATTGATAAACTCCATTTTGAAAGATTAATGGCAATTTCTATCTAATTCTCATGTGGCTAAATCCTTATCTTTATGGTTAAAATCATTTCTGATGCAAAATTGTGAGTTTTAAATATTTTGGAAAGATGAACCATAAAAAGTTGGAATAAATCATACTAATAGAAAAAAACATTTTGAAAACTAATTTCAGTTTTAGAAACTGAAAAACTTAGGGTTTTTAACTACTGAAAATATGATATTATGTATTATGCTACAATATGTGAAATATATATCACACATAAAAATCTTTCAAAGTTTTAGATAAATATCCATAATAGTTAAACATATTGTGTTTCTCTGGATATATGTTTAGTTTTTGATCCTAAGAAATTTTTAACATAATTTTAAGAGACAAAATGATGTATGTGAAGCGCTTTGTAAATGTTAAATGTGTGTGTGTATACACATATATATGCTGCTTATAAAAATAATAACGTATGAAATAAAATTTTCCGATTTATCAGTGAGTTTAGGCTATTTGGGAACATTTCCTATTTATTATTCTGCCTGCATACTGCTAATTGCCTCCCATTGGCTGTTGTTTTGGTTCTTTATACAAGCTAGAAAAGTTAAAGAGGGGATTAGCTGTGAATAAAAATGGCTGCTTTTATTCATAGTTAATTGGCATTCCCATTTTTTTTCAACGTGACTGTGACCAAATGTCAAATCAATGTGTAGTGTTTCAGAGACTTCTTTCAAGATGCAGGTTAGGCATCCTCAATGTGTTATATACTTAACAGATCTAGGTTTCTAGATCAATTGTATAATGCCATCTTAGAATAACAAAAGTAACACTTGTGACAGTCACTATGCTGAATACTTTATGAATATCTCATTTTAGCCTTATAAGAACTCTGGGAAGTAGGTGCTGTTTTTATCTATCTCTATTTTAGGAAACTGAGTTTGAGTCATAAGTTTTTTAAAAATGTTTTTAACTTTTGAGAGTTAAGAGAGTTTAAGTGACTTACCCAAGGTTACTTAGCCAGTAAATGTCTAATATTGAATTTGAATTTAGCTCTTCCTAACTTCAGGCCTTGTACTCTATCCACTAGGGCACATCTTAGAAGAGTCTCATCTTATCACAACTCTAGCTGTTCATTCTGTTTGAACCTATCCTGAGCAACTTGCAGGGGTATGCCTCATCTTATGACAAATAGATTGATTTCCTTTTGATATTAACATTCTGAATGGCTACCCTCCTCCAGAGTTTTTCCTTAGAAAATTTTTGTTTTAAAGAAAGTAAATACTAGAGTACACTCTTGCTTCTACCAGGCTTTTTTGCTATTATTTTCTTTTTGAGGCCGATATATAGCCACAAGTACCACATAAAGATTCCTGTCGCTTTCAAATGTTCTACAAATGATTAATTCTTATATTGAATTTTTCCACACTTCAGCTGAGTGGGAGAAGTGAGACTACCCTTTCCCCCAAGACTGTCCCAATTTTTGTACAGTGGTACTTGTTTGGTTATAAAAAAAAATTATTCATAGGATTTCCTCTTTTAGTTATGCCAAAAAGTTTTGAGCTGTATTCATATTTTTATCATTTTGAAATATTTATATTTAATATAATTTGGACAAGTTGTCACTTGTTATTTTCCCTATGCTTTATAACTGTATGTTCTGGTTATGGTCCCTACAATGGAAATTGCATAATTCAAAGAAGGGTTTTCCTTTGTTAATGAAGTCCCTAGTTTTGTGACAGAGAAGACAATGAGGATAAGCAGGAGAAAAGTAAGTTATCTGGTTTAGGTAACAGGAAATAACTAGAAGTCTCCTCCATTGGTCCTTGATAAGAATCTAGAATCTCCTCAAAGGTAAAGGTCACATCTGTATTTCTCCATAGCATTTAGTATACTGTAGGATCAATAAGTACCACTGCCTGCTTGACAAATACATATCATCAGGGAATATAGTCTCAGGTTTATTTGGCAACCTATAGTAGAATCTCTTACTCAACATACTTGAAAATGCTTTGGAAAGATTTGTATTATAAAAATGCATATATAAAAACACTATATAGTACTGTTATTGTTGCTGGTGGAGAGACTTCTTGGATATTAACAAAAAAATATGGTGTTTGAAATTCTTAATAGTAATCTAAATAAACCCAGGACCTTGTGGGTAATATTTAAATGAGAACAAAATCATCTAACTTTTTTTGGCTAAAAGATGACCCAGGTAAAATAACAAAGTACATTATTTAAGAAAGTCATCTATCACCCACTGTATTGTCACATTAACCTATCCTTAGCAACAAGCTCAAAAAAATTTAGAATTAGAGGAGTTTTCAGACTTCCTATAGAGGACTATTGATCATAACTTCTGCTTGCTCATCAAGTGATATCATAGCATCATAGATCTGGACCCAGAAGATATTTGAGAGGCCATTTAGTCCAAATTTTCCTTATCCAAATGAGGAAACTGACAGGTGAATAGTTGAAGTGACCTGCTCAAAGTCATCCAGTTAGGAAGTGAAAGAATCAGGCTTTGAACTCAGGTCCTTAGACTTCTGTTTCAATATTCTTATTATACCATGTTGCCCTGCATGCAAAGCACTTTGTGAACCTTAAAACACAACACAGAATGCCCCAAAAGTCTTAGTACAGTTTGAAGCTTTCATAACTTCAAACTGCACTAAGAGATTTGGGACGTACCCTATATAACCGTGAGCTTAAAAAAAATGGAAGTAAACCATAGCTCCATCCCTCTGCTCCATCTGTTTTCTTTCCTTTTCTCTTTTGGCTCCATCTATTTTCCCAGGACATATGACTGACTTTCATTGTGTGAGCTTCTTCTCCATGGACCTCATGACTGATAACTATATTAACTGGGATGTCCTGATCCCATCCATTCCTGTTGGCCCATTTGAGAACTGATAAATACTCAAAGGACTGTATGTAAACTATAATATTTGTCACTGCTTTTAAAAAACATGTAGTGTTCATCTCTTTTCCTATCTTGCATGTTTTTACTCTTGACTTTTCTGTGTTTTCAGATTGGGAGCCTTGACCAAGCCCCAGTTTTTTTCCAGGAGTTCATGCTGTAGCACAGCACTAGGAACATAGGACAGGGACAGGCTGGAATCATCAGCTGAGTAACCAATGTGGTTGAGGTAACAGAGGGTATTAAATGGGACGAGGGTGGAGTTCATGAAGCACTGGTAGCAGCCTTGTTCAGCTTTGCTTGATTTGGGCCTGGTGGTGTCCAAGGAGGGCTGACAAGCCACAGTTGTCCCTGACACTGTGAATATTATTAACAAATACAAAAGATTTGAAATGATTACTTGCCATGGAATACTTTCTGTAATTAAAAGTTGAGCTCCTGCCTAATTAACTTTAGGAGTTGGGGAGGTAAATATTTCCTGCCTGCCCTAGCTTTTTTTAGTCAGCTATCTGGTGACTATAGTCTTGGTGTGGCTATATTTTTAGACATAGTGTGTGGTATACTCAAAATTCAAACTGCTCTTGATCTAAATTAAACAGATATTTCCATATGACATTTCTAACCAAGGCAAACTTACTGATTCTTCCTCTTGCTAGCGCCTTCCTTCTGAGATTACCTTCCATTTACACTATAAATCTAAAATGTGTGGAGTTATTTACTTGTTGTGTCTCCCATTAGAATATAAGCTTCTTGAGGGCTAGGATAGTATTTTTGTTTTTATCTCCAGCCCTTAGCCTAGTGCCTAGTACATAGTTAAGTATTCGATAAAATGTTGTTTACTCCAACTTAAGGTTACATTCTCATTGACACTATCAGTCAACAAGTATTTATTGATCATGTACTCTGTGCTAGGTACTATGTTAAGTACTGAGGATACAAAGAAAGGCAAAACCTTTGTACCTGTCCTCAAGTTGCTTATATTCTAGTGGAAGGAGACAATACATAAAAGGAAACTGAGAATGTGGTAAGGAGAGTGAGGAACAAAAGTATCCAACTAGGGAAATGGTAGAGAAAAGTTCAGAATGCAACCTGGAAAGGAATTAAATATGATTGACTCAGGGCACCCTTTTAAAATGGAGGACTTTTATATTGATGCCACAGAGTAAGAGAATTTGAGTCAGAAGAGCCCTCAGTACCCAACTAGCTAACCTGTACTTTAGAAAGAATTTCCCTTAACAGCTCACCTGAAAAATGAGCCTGTCCTTTCAGTAATTTTTTTTCTAAGAAATGACAACTCTCTTATAAAGGTCTACTACAAAAATCCAGTATACTATGATTTTGAGTAACAATAGATCAAAATCCTTTTAAAAATATCACTCTTGAATGGTATTTAGTTCATAAGTAAAATATATTAAAGCAGCAGTAAGGTATAATTCTTAATGTTCATTGTTTGACATCTACTTCAACTGATAATCATTGAGTTCTCATATCAAAGGTATACATCTAGGTTAGCTATAAATCTGGGTTTATTTCCCTAAGTAAAATAGGTTTTGGTTTTTGCTCTTGTTTTAAATGAAGACATACACACATACACATCATAAAATGGCATGCTTATCAAATTTGTAACTGACACAAAAGTTTGGAGAGATAGCTATATGACAGAGTGAGAATTCAGAAAAGTCTTAGGCTGGAGCATTGGGTTAAGCATAATGGAAAGAAATTTAATAAGGAAAAAATCTTGTGCTTGAGTGAAAACCACCTTCTTCAGTGCAACATAACTTCAGTTCATCTAAAAAGGACCTGGAGGTTATAGTGGACTTCAAGCTACAGGTGATTAAAGTGAAGTTGTTTTAAGAGACACTTTGTACTCTGACCTGGTCAGAGCACAACTAGGATCACATTTAGGAAGTTTCTGCATGCTTTCAATGACACGAAGCTGTTCAGAAAGTTATCTTTCTAACGGCAATAAGAATCATCTGTTGAAGCTTTATGTTTTGTTGCCATGGAACACCACAATATCTAAAGAGTCAGAATAGCATCTAACGCAAAGGGCAACAGAGAAATACAAGGTGGATACAAGGAGAGAGCATCATATTATCAACAATTACTTGTATGGAAGAAATTATATAATAATGATATGCCTCAGGAAATGGTGATCTAGTGATATAGTGAGAGGGAAGGACCACAGCTGGATAGTCCAGATGTTAGGGTGATTCCTACAGAAAGCTAAAGGAACCAGAAAAAGTCTCTCAATTATTATGAACTAGGGAGGATTTATGGAAGGGCATGAAGAAAAATCATGTAAGATCAAATATTGATGGGAATGCTCCTAATATCATAGATTATATATAAACTATTCATGAGATCATGAATCCATTAAAATGTTGAAATATTAGTGGATGTCCATGTTGTCATTTAGAAAATAGTTAAGTAGAACTGTGGTGGCAATACTAGCTTCCTTTTCACAAATGGACAATGGAAAAACACCAAATAGCTTTGTTTTCAGAGTATGGCATGCATTCTCTTACATTCATTCAATATGCTCTATATGGTAAACAATCTCCTAAATTTTGACCAAGTCAGTATAGAAAGAAACAATCCTTCATCCAGCCAGCCCTTAGCAGAGAATAACCATCCAATAAATGCCAGTTGACTGGCTGACTGAAAAATAAAACTCATATACATAACTGCTAAGTAGATAAGGAACAAGTAAGCGGATCACCATTTGCTACTGTAAATGATTTCTACATAAAAATGAAGTAATTCCCTAATTCTCAACACTTTCCTTCCAATTAGAATTTTCTCTAAATGATGGAATTAACAATAGAACTCAAATTTCTCCCTCCTCTGCTAATGATTTTCTCATTAATGACACTATATTCTCTTTAATTAATCTCCTCAACGCAACCACTTTGGTTATCTGACATTTATTGCACTTTTAGTTTGAATCAGAGGAGATAACATTTAGAGCTGAATCATGGGGCAATAATTTTGTTCATTCTAAATAGAGTCTCACTTCCATTAAATAATAAGGTTTCTCATCTCCATTTAATATCAAAAGTTAACAATTATCTTCTATTTTTATGCTTATCTCCAATCAACCAAAAGAAAAACAGAAGAAGAAAGGAAATAGGAATGGGAAAAGTAAAGAAAAATGTCATCCACTGGAAGGTAAAACAATTGCTCAAAGCTAGCCTTCAAAATTGATCAGTAAGTCCAATTTTATGATTTATAGGTGGCAGAATGGATTTCTGTTATAGTCACTGAGAGGTAAACCCTTTCTTGATTTATCTAGAGGTGGAAAAACTTTCCACCTATTGCATGGGGATAGACTAGAGATATTTCTGACATTTCTGCTCTTTATTTGTAGCTAGACTCTGGGGCAGAACTAGAGTCTAGGACAGTGAAGTGGAAAGTAGATAAGATTCATGTTTGTGAACATATGAAAAGAAGGGTTGGGAATGAAAACATAATACTGTAACTTTGGGGGTGGTACCACTGGTGCTCAAAATGGAAATCTCAGGAAAATAAAAGAAAAAACTACTTACAGAACTAACTTGATGGAACTCAAGTCTCCGTGGGGCAATTATGACTGAAAATTTACATAGGTTAAAAAGAGATTTAGATAAATTCATTATATAAATAGCTGCCCCATGGCCATTCTGTATCATAGAATCATAGAATGGTAATGCTAGAAGTAATTTTTGAAACCTTATCTAACTCCTTTGTTTTACAAATAAGGAGACTGAGTCTTGGAAGGATAAAGAAACCTGTCTGGGTTTCCATTGCTATATGAGAGAAACAAGACCAGCATGCAGGTCTCCCAATGCTTTTTTCAAGTAATTTAATAATAGCAATAATTGCTTACATTTATATGCAACTTTATAGTTCACAAAGTACTTTCTTCATAGCAACTCTGCGATGGTGCAAATACATACATAATGTGTGCGTATCTATATCTCTATCTGTCTCATAGACCTAGAGTTGAAAGGAACCACAGAAGAAGACAGTCTTCTCGTATTATAGAGGACCAGTGAGATTAACTGCTGTAATTTCCGTAAGGTCACACAGCTAAGAAATAGTCAAGTTCAGGAACTGGACCCAAGCACTCTGGGTTCCTGTTCTCTTTTTACTCTATCCTGGTGCTTCCTCATTATTATTTCATTTTATGGATGAAAATGTTGATATTCAGAGAAGTTTGTGACTTACTCAGAGTCATAGGACTAGCAATAGTAGAGCTGGGATGAAAATTCAGGATTCCTTGCTCTGAGGATAGTGTTTTTGCCCACTACAGTACTTAGTCTCAAATCCCTGGCATAGAACAGAACTCCACCGACCCACACAGAAGAACAGTAATTCTTGATGGGTGGGGGGAGGAAGACGGAAGGGAAATCATCTGAATACTGACTCAGATTTTGGGGTATCAAGAGAGGGCTTGGAACACCCTGAAGAGCACAAGATACCTGACAGGGACTGGATGAGGAGGAGAGGGCTAGAAGAAACAACAAAAAGAAGGTACAAAACTTCCTGTTCCAAAGATTTGTCTAGGTCTGAAATGAGCCTCAGTTGCTATTGGAGAATGGAAAGCTATTTATTTGTAAATCAGGTTTTTAACCATTTCTGTCTTCCACGTTGACAAGGTCTATGTCTTAACTAGGAGGTATATGATAAATGTCCATTGAATGAAGATTGAATGAATAAAATCTCAGGTGTTCTTGTAGCAAGGAGAGATTAGGTAGCCTGCTCATTCCACTTTTGCATCCCTCTCATTGCTAGGAAGCTACATCCTGATATTAAACCAAAAGATGCCTCTTTGAAATTTCTACCTATTGTTCCTGGTTCACTCATATAGCTGAAATGTGGGAGAGTCACTATATCATGAACGACCACTGCTGTCCCTCTTTTCTGAGTTTTCCCTCCCCAGGGACCAATTATCTCCAGTTCTTTCAACTAGCCTTCACATGATGTAGCCCTTAGATCCTTTACTATTCTGGTTGCCCTGAGCTCTCCAGTTTATCAATATCCATCCTAAATAAATTATGATACTCAGAAGAAAACACAATAATCCAGATGTGGTGTAACCACATCCAAGTACAAAGGGACTCTCATCTCCTTGATCCTGGAATTTGTACCTCTCCTAAGGTTGCATTAATTTTGTTATTGTTGTTGTCAGTTGTCACATCATCCTGTTAACTCCCTTGGAGTTTGCAGTCCATTAAAATCACCAGATCCTTATGTGGGTAAATTGCTGTCCAGCTATGTATCTCCATTTTGTACTCACAAAGTCAGTTTTTTCAACCTATACTCTATTACATCTTATCTTACTAGTTTCAGCTCAGTATTCTAATCTGTCAAGATCTTTTCACATCTTGACTTCATCATCCACTTTATTAATTATTCTTCCTAGCTTTGTGTCTTCTGAATATTTGATAATCACACTATTGAAGATTTTGTCCAAGCCTCTAATAAAAGTGTGACACCACAGGGTGAAGCACAGATCCATGGGAAACTCCACTAGAGACATCCTAAGTTGACACTGAAAAACTGAATTGCTCTTTGTGTTTGGCTTTCCAACAAATTCTGAATCTAATTGTGCTATCATCTATATCACATTTCTATATCTTCTTCATGAAGAATAACTTGAGATATTTTATCGAACACTTTGCTAAAATCTAGGCAAGCTATACTTACAGAATTCTCTTGATCTGTCATTTTAATAACCTTATTCATAAAAAGATATAAAGGTTATATGGCATAATAGGTTATTCAGGAAGATTTGCTGGTTCTTTGTGATGATCGTTTCCTTTCCTAAATGTTCATTCATCATTTCTTTAATACTATGTTCTAGAATTTTGGTAACATTCAAAGTTAAACTCATTCACTTATAGTTTTCATAATCTATTTTCTTATATCTTCAGAAAATGATGAAAACATGTTCCTGCCAGTGCCATGGTAATTCTATTTTCTATGATCTTTTCAAATATCACTGATAGTGATTCAGAAATCTCATCCTCTTGTTAAGTTATTGAGATATGATTTATCTGAGCCACATAATTTTAATTCATCAAGGATGGCCAGATCTCTTATGACCACCATTGAATATTGACTTCTTATTATTCACTTTTCCTGTCCTTTCCAGATCATTCTCCTTGACAGAGAAAACAGAAGACAAATAAGAAAGGAGCATCTTTGCTTTTTATCTATTGTCGTATCATCAGCCCTTCCAACACTAGTAATGGTCCTAGCCTTCCTCTGTTTTTCTTCTTTTCCCCAGTATAACTAATATAAACCCCAAGAATGTATTTTTATTGTCTTTTGTTTTCCTGCTAGTCCTGTAGCCATCTTTCCAAGGTTAGCACAGATCAGAGCCTAGAGAAGGGAAGTATCAATGATAGCTGTCATTCCCAGGGATGTCTTCATTCAGGACATGGGACTTGAGTTGGACCCTAACTTACGGGTATCATTAAATTGGAAAAAGAAGAGGGGCAGAGCATTCATCCTGAAGGAGATCACTTGATAAAAAGATGAGAACAGTATGAATTTTAAGTCTGGAATCCAGAAACTATATTCTGATTAAAACTGAGTAAGAAATCTAAAAATTACAAGAAATGGTAGGGTTATTTTTCCTCTTCTTTTTTTTCTACGTTAACACAGAATAGAGCAAATGAAGAAACAAGATTTTTGGGGGAAGGATTCAAGCTTCTAGCTGTTGCTGGTCTTTTTGTACTTTCATCTTCCCTGCACTAAATTAATCTTCCTAAAATGCCTTTCATTCCTCTTCTACGTTGCCCATAAGGAAAGATCCAAACTCCTCAGTCTGGTATTCCAAGGTCTTCAGAATCTGGTTCCCACATTTTTCCCCCAACTGTGTCTTCTTTGCATAGAATTCATTCTCCTTCACCTCCACTTAGAGAATTCCTCTCTCTATTTAAGATGCAGCAAATGCATCACCTCTACATGGAGCCTTTATCTTTTCCCAACTCTTAATTTCTAGTGCATAGAGAAGTTAATAGCACTAACGCAGAGAAGGAAGTTGGAAAATAGTATTACTATTTTGATATCAATTTTTTAGGTGTAGTTTCATATCCTTGTTTTCCTTTGTGAATCAATTAATAAGCAATTAATAAGAGCCTACTGGGTATCAGTTATATACACATACATATAATATCTATTTCTGTTTCTAAGTGGCACAGAAGATAGAGTGCCAAACCTGGATTCAGGATGACCTGAGTTCAAATATGACCTCAGACACTTATTAGTGTATCATCCCAGGTAAATCACTTAACTTCTGTCTGCCTCATTTTCCTCATCTGTGCTACAGGGATAGTAACAACAGCTGCTTTTCAGGGTTGTTGTGAGGTTCAACTGACATAATATTAGGAACTGGGGACAAAAATAAAAAGTGATACAAACTCTACTCACAAGGAGTCTACATTCTCTTGGTAGAGAGAAATATGTATTTATAGAAGTATATGTGGAATAAGTACAAAGAGTGATCCAAATAACAAAAGTGAGTTTTAATCATACTAGTTCTGAAAAAAGAAGCTTATTTTCTTCTCAGGAAGGCTATTTGCTAGTTGTTTGCTGATCAAATATTTATCAGATCTTTGCATTATTTTCTCTTTTTTATTATTTTATCATTTCTCAACTTTCATTCTTTGCAAATTAACAAGTTCCTCAAAGAGGGTTACCAGGATAGTGAGAAAAATGGAAAATATGCAGTGTAAAAGTCAAATAAGATAATATAAACATAGCACAATGTTGACTTTTTATTTTTGTTTTATTTATTTTTTAATTAATTCATTTGTTTTCAGTTTTCAATAATCACTTTAATAAGTCTTAAATTTTTCTCCCTTCCCTTCCCTCTCCCTCCTCAATCTTACATGGCATACACTCTTACGTGGGTTCTAGACATATATTCTTATTAAACACATTTTCATATTAATCATGTTGTATAAAAGAATTAAAATGAATGGGACAACCCATGAGGAAAACTAAACCAAAATACAATATAACACAAGAGAAAAATAGTCTGCTTCATTCTGCATTCTGATTCTATAGTTCTTTCTCTGGATGTGGATGGCATTTTGCCTCAAGAGGTCCTTGTATTGCTGTGAAGGGTTAAGTCTACCAGAAAAATTCCTCACACACTGTGGTTGTTGCTATGTACAAAGTTCTCCTGGTTCTGCTCATTTCACTCAGCATCAGATCATATAAGTCTTTCCAGGCCTCTCTGGAAAGTCCTGTTCATCATTTCTTATAGCATAATAATATTCCATGACATTCATATGCCACAACTTGTTCAGCCATTCCCCAACTGATGAGCATTCCCTCAGTTTCTAGGTCTTGGACCCCACAAAGAGAACTGCTATAAATATTTTTTTACATGTGGGACATTTTCCCATTTTTAAATCTCTTTGGGATACAGTCCTAGAAGCAATATTACTGGGTTAGAAGGTATGCCCATTTTTGTAGTCCATTGGGCACAGTTCCAAACTGCTCTCCAGAATGGTTGCATCGGCTCACAGCTCCACCAACAATGAATTAGTGGTCCAACTCTCCCGCATCTTCTCCAACATTTATCATCTTCCTGTTTTGTCATGTTAGGTGCATTGTTAACTTTGAAGAGCTATCTAAATATGAGCTATAGTAACAATAATTATGAAAATAGCTACCATTGGACACACACACACACACACATATATACACACACATACAGATATATGTGGAAAATCATTCTCTATATATTTTTATTTATCAGTTCTTTCTGGATGCGGATAGTATTTTCCTTCACAGGTCCTTTGTAGTTAATTTGAGTATTTATAATCATCAAAATGACTTAGTCACTCAAAGTTGTTCTTAAAACAATATTATTGTTAATATGTACAATGTTCTCTTGGTTCTGCTCATTTTCTTCCATTTTTCCATGCAAATCTTTCCATTTTTCTAAGATCATTGAGCTCATCATTTCTTACAGCACAATAGGATTCCATCACAACCATACACCAAAACTTGTTCAGTCATCCCCCCATTGACAGGTATCCCTGCAACTTCCAGTTCTTCACCACCACCAAAAGAGCTGCTATAAATATTTTAGAAGTAATAGGCTGTTTTCCTTTTTCCCTAGTCATCTTAGGAAAATAGTAAGTGACTATTAATATGTAGCTAGATTTTTTTTTAAAAAAAGGGCAGCTAGGTGATACAGGGATAGAGTACCAGGTCTCGAGTGAGGAAGACCTGAGATCAAATTTGACCTCAGACACTTACTAGCTGTGTGACCCTAGGCAAGTTACTTCACCCTGTTTGTGTCAGTTTCCTCATCTGTAAAATGAGCTGTATTCTGGTGTCTTTGCCAAGAAACACCTACATGGGGTCACAAAGAGTCAGATATGATTAAAATGGCTGAAAAACAAAAAGTAAAGTAAAATAAGAGTTTAAACTTAAATATTGTCGCTCCCTAAATTTCTATTCTTTTTCCTTCTCTACCTGTATTCATTTTGCTATTTACTAAAGAGCTGAAGACTAGGAGACCAGAGAGAGTCAAGCAGCAAACCCCAGGAACTGAGCTGAAGTTTCTTGTTTTTCAGTTCTTGTTGTTGCAAGAAGTCAAACCCAGACCTGATGAAATTGGAACTGACAGGGTTATACCCTTATGTAGTTTACTCCCACTACACCTTAAGTAAGATATACTTGTTTTTCCTTCTAAAACCAGATTATTGCTCAGCTCAGTGTGCTTGACATTCTCCTAGTCAAGGAGATCATTAATTGTGAGTGCCACTCACCAATTCATAACCGAAGCAGGAAAAGACAAGGAAGAAAGAAAGGGAGGGAAGAGAGAGAGAGAGAGACAGAGACAGAGACAGAGACAGAAAGACAGAGAGATAGAGACAGAGAAACAGAGGGACACAGACAGAGACAGAGACAGAGACAGAGAGACAGAGAGAGAGAGAGAGACAGAGAGAGAGAGAGAGAGAGAGAGAGAGAGAGAGAGAGAGAGAGAGAAGCAGGGGGAGAAAGCAAAGAGGAAAAGACTATGTTAGGAAGTAGAATACCAATTGTCACTCATTTAAAATCAGTTGCCAAGTCTTGCTAATTCTATCTGCACAACAACTCTTCCATCCACCCCCTTCTCTCCACTTACATGACCACCATTCTAGTTCAGACCCTTGCATTGTTTGTTGCAATGTCATCCTAATTGTCCTCCATGCTTCCAGTCTTTCCCCTCTTCAATCTATCCTCTAGATAACTGCCAAAATGATTAATATTGTACTCTTAAAGCACAGGTGTAACCATGTTACTCTATAAAGTCCACTGAGTTGCAGTGGTTTCCTATTATTTCAGATTCCTCTGTTGGCATTTAGAGGTCAACACAGTCTGATACTAGACTATGTTTTCAGATTTATTTCACATTCCTTCCATTCGTGTGCTTTATGTTTCAGCCAAACTGGTCTATTTATTCTTCTCTTTACCCAATAACCTCTCTTCTCCTTTCACGCCTGAAATACCCAGCAAGGTCACCTAAGTCCCTCCAAGGCTTAGCCCAAGAGACATTTCCTGCTTGAAGCCTTTCTTGATTCCTTCAATTGTTGGTATTCATTCCACCACTCCCTGCAAATTACTTTGTATTTAATTTGCATAAATTTACTAAACCTCCCCTCTCCAGTATTCTACTGGTATCCCCAGCACCTACCGGAATTCTTTGTGCATATTAGGTGATTAATAAATGTTTGTCAAATTGAATGGTCAGTTTCCTGTGTTCTAGGTTATTATGATACTGCTCTGTTGTGTAGCCTGAAATGTGGAATTCTTCTTTAATCAAATAGTGATCATCAGGCAGATGTGAGACAGGGCTGTTTACTCTTCCAGACCTGTTGCCTCCCCAAGAGAAAATATAAAGATAAATGGATCATTTCTGAATATAGAGGAGAATAGAGGTTTAAAAAAAAAAAGGGTTCCTTCCTTTCTTCTGTTCACAATTATCCTTGTTCCCAACATAAAAGAGTTCAAACTTTAAGAACTTAACTAATTTAAATTATGGTTTTCCTTACTTTCTCTAATAACAGATGGTGCAGTTATCTATAGAAAGCTTATGTTAGATAATGTCCCTATTCTTTTTTTTTCACAGAACAGTTATTAATAAGTGGAGAGTTGAATTAACCACCATGATGATTCCAGTTTTTAAAAATGAGACTGAGAAAATGCCATGGGGCCAGAATAATCCAGGATAATTTTCTCCATTGACTCAATTCATTGGATAGTTGCTTAACTTTCCAATTCCTGAAGCTGTTGTAGTTACAGATAGAACGTCCAAAATGGCCAGAAGGAATTCTGGGATTTATGCACATCAATACAGTGTCACTTTTCAAAAGGAAGCACTATGTTCATGACCTATTTATATTCTTTTGAATTTTTTTATTGCATGAACAGAAAAGAATGTATTATGAGACTTTCTCATGTTCCACACCACACTGAATGATCCTTTGATAGCAATGTTATTCCCATTCATATCAGTAGGAGTTGGAGATACTAAGAGGACCAGAATCTCATGCCAAGAATGTGCAAAATGGTTTCCATAGAGCATAATTGTATAATTGTTTTAGAAAATGTGGTTTTTCTTCATTTTATTTTATTTTATGATTCTCTATTTCTTCACAAATTTATCCCCATTAGCCAAACAATCTTACAAGTTACTTGAACATTTAAATACTGTAGTGGTGCTTTGACTTCATTAGTATTGGAAAATGAACAATTTCAATAAGACCAAGGAAGATGCTAGCTTCAACCCCATGGTACATATTCGTTTTAAAAATGAAATTTTAAAAAGCTATTTTGTTTTAGCTTCCTAAAAGGAAATTTTTCTCTTCCTCATCTAATGGGGCATTCTAGCAAGGAAGGCATATGGTTTATTTTCTTTGAACTTCCTTCAAGGGAATGACGAAGTAACTATAAAACACTTTCCTGCATCTCATTATATCCAGAGTACCTTAATTAAAAAACAGTCTATAATTTATGCTGGGCTAAATTCATGAAAGATTACAATAATTTCTTGATAATGCTTTATAGAGTGGGCTTCTCTATGTCTCTGTGAGATCATGATTATTCAGAACTTTTGCAATCTCCGTATGTCCTTGTGCATTTTAGCATTTTGCTGGATGTATGGAGTATGGAGAAGCAACACCACATGACCACATTCTTTTATTTCTTAAGTCAGACTACGCAAGTCAAATATTGATTATCTTGATTTTCCTCTTTTAAAAGATTGTAGTCAAATTACTTAAGCTGCCTATCTATCATTCGTTTTCAGAACAGAATATAAAATCTGCATAGATTGGTCTGGTACGTTCTTAAAGTAACTTAGAAATGGGGAAAAAAAGTAATACAATATTGTAAGGTCAATTTTTGTTTTGAGTGTTGAGAAGCAAAGTTTAAGTAATGATAAAATAGTTGCTTTGAATATGCTTCAGTTACTAACTACATAAGGGCATTCAGACCATGGAGATATATTTAAGTTCTTTATAGAAAAAAAAGAAAGAAAAAAGAATGGATGTTAAATATCTACATCTATAGATGCATTCGCACACTTGTATATGTTTATGTATTATGCATGCACCTATGTATATAGAATGAGAAAGGGAGGGTGATGATGGGGACAGGAAACTCTATCAGTACAAATGGCCATGGTTAATTAGTGTATGGTACGGTAAGTCATTCAGACACTCTAACCTTCTGGTATTCTTTTGTAGAAGCAAGTAAGTGGTGCAGTAGAAAGAGAACTGGAAGTCAGGAAAACCTCAGCTCAAACTGAACCTCAGACACTTACTAGCTGGGTGACCTTGGGAAAGTCACTTAATCTCTGCCTTAGTCATTTCAACTGTAAAATGGGTTGTGAGGATCAAAAGAAATAGTATTTGTAAAGTGCTTAGCACTTAGCTTTAGCACAGTTACTGATATATAACAGGTGCTTAATAAATATTTCTTTCCTCCTCTCAATATAAAATTGAAATAATAATACTTCATCTACTTATCAAATAGGGTAGTTGTGACAAAAGCACTTTGAAAATCCTAGAGTGTTGTATAAATGAAAACTATTATTATTAGTAATATTTAAACTAATATAATGTCTAAATTATTATAAATCTATAATAAATATTTAATATTTAAATAAATAAATAAATATTTAATACTTAAAAATATTTTAATATTTAAAAAAATAAATATTTAATACTTAAAAATATTTAAATATTTGATATTTAAAAATAAATATTTCAATATTTAAAACCCTAGTATATTGTATAAATGAAAACTATTATTATTATTTAAACTAATATAAACCATCATTGTGAATAATAATTATAAGACATATTCATAAAATACGTTTGGAGATACAAACATGAAAAATCCCAGTTAGAACTTATAATCAAGAGACTAAACAAAATTGTATTTTTTACATTGACATTTCTAAGCAAAAAAAATTTATCATGCACATTTATGACATAGAGACTATGAAGTAAAGATATCAATGGAGTTACAACTTCTTTCATTCACTCAAAAATATTTCTTAAGTACATGCCATTACACATTGAATTGGTGGCTGATTTTCCCCAGGCTTATTGCTGTTCAACACTATAAACCTTAAGGAACTCAGCACATGGTTCAAAGTTCAGGATTTTATGAATCAGATCCTTAGAAAAAGATAGGAAGTACTGTTAATTAGAAGTAATGTCATTTCTTGTGAAACAATGTTGTCAGAGCTGTATGTACTCATACAAGTATTTGGTCTTCATTATCAAGATTCTGATCCCATATTGAAATATTCCCAAACTCTAGTGGATCTGTGACGTCATCTGTGCTTCCTCTACCATCGCTGATTGCAATGTATCCACTGTTGTCCATCTTTATGTCTTCTCTGTCATCCTATTAAGTTCACTATGGGGGCTTTCCCAACCTGGTTGGGGGCTTTCCTTTCGTTTACTTGACATCATGAGGACATTTAGTATGTCGGCCATGAATTGGTTATCCTTTGTGCTTGCTAAGCAAGTAGTCCATTGTCTTTTCCCATTACATATTTCTTTGGTTTTACAAAAATTTCTACTTCTTCTGGTAAAGTCCTCATTTCTAAGGTATTCCAGCCTGTTCATGCCCACTATGTACCTCTCCATTGATTTAAAAAAAATTCAATTACTGGCAGCCATACAACTTGAGAACATTGGTATTAAAAAGATGGGTTTTTGTTTCAGGAGCAGCTTGAGGTCATTAAAAGAATTGTGCCATTTCCAAAAAGCAACTCAACTCTATCTCCTCCTATTCATTTCTGATACCAGATCCCTGTCTATTTATGGTATATATCCATATTTAAAATCAGCATGACTTTAAGATTTCTCAAAACCAAATGTAATTTGTTCTGAGCTCAAGAAATTGAGCATGAGAGACCAAAAGCAAAAGGAAACAATTTGTGCTAAGACTAGTAAAGTATGATGATCATGTTATAATTTTATAGCATAGTAACATTTACAACATGTTATCATCTGCCATTTAGAGATAAGGAATTTGAGGCACAGAGAAGGACATAGAGCTACTAAATATCAGTTCCAGAACTTAGATTCAAGTCTTTGGACTGCAAAGTCATGGCTTTTTCCACTACAAAATTCAGTTGCCCACGGACCCATGTATACCGGATATTTGTAGATTAATTGCACCACATCACTTTGTTGGAATAGCCAAAATCTAAATCTAATTTAAAAACTTTCATGGGGTTTGAAAGAAGAGAAAACTATCTTAAAGAAATGAAGGCAAGATGCAAAACATATCCTATAGAAAGACTCACAAGATACCTTTAAGTTAAAATGGAGGTGGAGTAGGAGGAGGAGGAGGAGGAGGAGGAGGAGGAGGAGAAACAAAGACTTCAGGTTGCACCAGAAAAGTACTCTGTGATTTAGAAACATTATTTGAAATAATTGTACAACTCAACCACAAAAGCATTGGAGAATATAGAAACTATATCTATGAATCCTAGAATCTACTAATGAACCTTCTAGAACAACTGGAACAAATGGTAAATCTACTCAATGGATGATATTTTTAAGTTTCTAAATACTTCTGACCTGGAGTCACTGATTGTCATTGGAGTGACTCTCTGCAACTTTACTCGGAAGTTGGCCCCAGAACTAGTCCATAGCATATAATCATTAGGTTTCTTAACTCTAGTGCTCTTTTAAGTAGAAAAATAAAATATCTCCTAACATACACTTTGGAGAGAATCTTCCATGTTTTATTTTCAGTGAGAAGATGCAGAAAGAAGCAAGAACTTTGACTTCAGTTTCCTGATTTTTTTCGTCAAAAGAGCTGAGATTCCTCAGCTCTTCTCCATTAAAATGCTTAATATACTTAGAAAATGACATCAAATATTTGAAGTGCAAGAAGAAAACCTCAATCACACGAAGAGAAATTTCTTGGTACTTCAAGTATAGTCCATACATGATAAAGAATATAATTCTTATAAATTACAATGCACATTTCATATGTACAGTTTTTTTAAGTCACTCTTCAAAGTTTTCTAGTTCTTGCTAAGTGAGATAATGCATTTATTCAGTTTTTACTACATACCAGAAACATATATATACTATAAACTGAGTTTATAAATACTAAATTTATATAAATATGTATAAACTATATACTAAGAAATAAAGAAAACACAACAGTCCCTGCCATCAGAAAACTTACATTCTAACAGGGTAAGATAAATAAAGAGTAACTAGGAAAGCAGGGCTTGGGGAAGGATGAACGTTCTCCATGTGGGGGGGAGCAGCTGGAGTGGAGGTAGAACAGATGGGACAGTGAGCTAAAAGTGAAGTGAGCAGCATGACTGGGGTTTTGCAGGATGTGCTAGATTAGGCAAGGATTCACCAATCAAAAAGAGTGCTGAATATATGTATTTTGAAATTTTTATCAATGTGTTCTATTTTTATATTATAAACACTTACATATCATCCCCCACTTAATAAGAGGACTCTTGTTGCAAAGAAAGTAACTAAATAAAACTAATAAAACAATGTCCTCTTCCGAATGTGCATCAAACATTCTACATGTGTTGCCCTTCTGTACTTCTCCATTTTTGATTGTTTTTAATTAACAGAAATATATTTGCTCTCCTTCTCCCTTACTCCATCGGGGGGAAAAAGAGAAGAGGAAGGCAAATTCCTTTTAACAAATATGTGTAAGAAAGCAAAATAAAGTCCTCATTGACAATGTATGTATATTCATATATGCATATACATACGTGTATATACACACATGTACATACATCTACACATATATTACACGTGTATACACGTGTGTATATATGTATCTATATAGTTTTTGTACTGTAAATGTAGATAGTGTGTTTCATCAACAGTCAATGAAATCATGAACAGTCATTGTACTGATCACAGTTCTCACAGCTTTCAAAGTTGTTTATTTACAGTCTTGTTACAAATTATATACCTTTTTCTCCTGGTTCTTCTCATTTCATTCTTGTTCCTCTATTAAAATCCAATTTCAATTTTTCATCCTAGTATGGAAATAACATGGGGCTTTCCATGACTATTCTACCAGTTTAAAAGCTCTATAGGTTTGTACTACAAAGCTGATAAGGATTTCCAGTATGAGTCAGAGGACGAATTTGAGGTCTGTTGCCTGAGAACTAGCCTAGCTAAGTTTGGAGAGACTCGTCACCCAGTTGACTGCAAGGTGATTCATTGTTCAACCACAGGAACTCTTGAAATTCATTCACAAAATTAGAAAGGTGTGATCTGAATTGGTGTATCATTGACACTGATGAAATAACCCATATTTAGTTATTAAAGCAATATCGTCTAGTTGTTCCACAAGACCAAATGCTAAGGGATAAATGCAATTAGGTTAAAGGACTTTGCCAGCATGATTTTTTAAAATGAAATTTGTATGATAATTTTTGTTTTCCGCCAAGAGGTTAAAGACTGAAAACAACAGAAAAGAATAATTTTGAAACATTTCTTAGTTACAGTAGAAAATTTTGACTCTCAATATTCATCTGACTGATTATTTGTTTAAAATAATGTTTTGTATTGAAAACAAATTTATAAATTTGGAAAAAATAATATTTTATTGCTTTATTTTGTTTTAACATGACTTTCATTTCTAGAAATGACCACCCTTACTCCTGAAATTGAACCTTTGATTGTGACAAAAAAAATAGGGAAACTAAAACAATAAGCACAGTGATACCATTTGACAACATACGCAACATTCTACCCTTCTAGTTCCCTACTTTTGTACTGAGAAACAAAGGCTCCATTTCAGTCTTTTGATAATTGGTACAATCATTTTGCCACTACACCATGCTCCCTGATCCTTATCATCATTGACATGCTATAGATACAAAGAATTTGAGATTTAGAAAGCCCCTCAGTGATCATTTACCCCAACTTCTCCATTTTATAGGTGACAAAACAAAACTAGAGAAGCAAAAGGTTAAGGGAAAGTTACCAAACTTATGAATGGCAGAGCTAGGAACCAGAAATTCAGGTTTTTTTATTTCCTGTGGAGTACTGAAGTAGAATGCATTCATCATATATCAGTGTCACCATAAGAGGCCACATCATATACAAGCATGTATTACATGCCTCTATGTTCTAGCTAAAAATGAAGTTCTAATAAAGCATGACCCCTACTCTTAAGGATGTAACAATTTTGAATGATGGATGAAAGACTGATGGAGCACTGAGGTGAGACTTAAGACCTTAGCCCCAGTCCTCTCTGTTTATAACTAGCTAAAGCGCCTAATGGGGTAGCTAAGAAGCATAGTAGATAGAGGGTCAGACTTGGGGTCAATGAGATCTGAGTTCAAATATGGCCTCAGACTTATTCACTTTGTGGCTCTGGGCAAGATTTTTAGCCCTTGATTTCCTCATAAGTTAAGTGAGTTGGAGAAGGAAATGACAAACCACTTCAGTATCTTTGCCACGAAAACCCAAAATGGGGACATGTAATTACTTGAACTGAAATTACTTGAACAACAACAAAAATTTACTAGCTGTGTGATCTCGGGCAGGAATTTTAACCCCTGTTTTCTGCTATTTCTTCATCTATAAAATGGAAATAGATAACAATAGCACCTACTTCCAAGAGTTGTTGCGAGGATAAAATAGGCTATTTGTAAAGCACTTCGCACCCTTAAAATACCATAGAAATGTTAGTTATTATTGTTAATGCTATCGTTGTCACCAAGGTTCCTTCTACCTCTGACATCCTATCATTTCATGAAGTTTTCTTTTAGTGCAATTTATATTAGGTGAATATCCATGTTTTGGAAATCATTTTGGAGTTAGCTCATTTAAGCTCTTATGTGTTACTTTGCCACTAAATCCCAAATTTTCTATTTTGCAGGGACTGACTCCTAGTTTCTGGATTTCCATCAAGTCTACATAATAAACTATAGTGATCTAACCTGTGAAAAAGCTCAGGAGCCTAGAATAGGTTTGCGATGTGGTATGAGAGTTAGAAACATACTTATAAGGGTTAGTTTAAAACCTAATTATACTGAGACCTCCATCATGGGCACTGAGTCAATAAGGTCATCGAGTTAGAGACCCATTATCTACGACCTCAGAGGCTATCTAGGAGTCATCTGCCCAGACCAGCTGGATGTTCTTTAGGCATCTCAAAAGCAGCATGGTTCCCAAATCCTTGTCCAAACTTTCTTATTTTTGACTTGGACACTACTCTCTTAGTAACGCAGATTTACACTCATAGTTGTCTCCAACTCTTCACTCTTCCTCACACCATAGATTCATTCAGTTGTTAAGTCTTGGACATTCTACCTTTCCCACATCATTGGTGTTCTCTTCCTTGCTCACATGATAACCATCACTCTAGTTCATGCCCTCAGCTTCATTTACCTGGACTGTCTCAATTACCTAGTAAATACATTACTAGGTACAAAGCACTGCCCTAAGCCCTGAAGATGAAAAATAGATAAGGGAGACAGTCTCTGCTCTCAGAGTTCACATTATCATAGGGGAGATATGTATATGAATGTATGTATAATATAAGTTTTTAGCTACAAGTCAGATGGAAAGGTCTCTTAGATCTTAGGACACAGCTGCAAAGGTAATGACTCTTCTTTAACGTCATTTCCATAGATAAAACCATATCAATTTCTAAAAATGATGATGATGCTTAGTGTTTACATAGTGCCTTAAGATTTTCAAAGTGCTTGTCATATGCTGTGAAATTTGATGCTCACAACAATCCTGGGGAGTACGTACCTTATTATCCTCATTTTACAGATGAGAAAGCTGAGGTGTTCAGAGGTTAACTCACTTGTCCAGGAACACACAGCTAGTAAATATCTTAGATGGGATTTGAATTCAGGTGTTCTTGATTCTAGGTCCGGTGCACTATGTTCTGTATCTCCTGGCTAATATTAAAACATTTGAACAAGAAGCATTTGCCAGATGAGGGAAGTTGGGTTAGGATGGAAGCACTGCTACTCACAAAATTTTTGGATTCAAGGTGCTGAGCTATTTCTTTTTCATTCTGAAGAGAGTTGGTGGTTGAGGTAGTGGTTGTATTTTGACTTGCTTTATACCTCTGGCCTCCTGTCTCTCCTTTACTTTGTCTGGCTGCTTCAGACTTGCTGACTTGACTTTCTTGATGGTGATATTTGATCAACAGTTGGTGAGGATGGTGGTCCTTTCTTTACAGAAATTCCTTTCCTCTCCTTTCCCCTCCCATCCCCCTTCTTCTCCTTTGTCTGAGAGTATTCTGCTCAAAGGAAGGTAAATTTTCATGACTGGAGACAACTTTGATACTTTGGGATTTAGTGGCTAGATTTCTTTCTTAAAGACTACACCTGAAACCCAGGTAGCAGCAAGCACCCTGACACATCTAGGATGGCCTGCCAGCACTGGTTCTTAGATCTGCTTTTCTGAAAGGAAAGCAACTTTTGAGGGGTTGACAATCTACTTTAATTATATATACCAACAGAGATAATACAAGTACAGAAACAAAGACCAATAGACAGGGCTTCTAACTGTCTGACCATAATCAATACATACATCACAGATCAACAGACAGATCCAACTGTCTGATGATTACACACATATATAGCTTCCAGAGAGAGAAGCACCAACATCTGGGTTTTCAAACTCAGGGCGGGGCACTCCTTAAGGGATACCCAGAATCTCATCGGGCACACAAACCTTCCAAAGAGAAGCCCCCTGAGCAAAGCCTCACCTCAGAGTATATATACCCTTTTCAAAGCCAGAAGGCATCATGACCCTCATGACCCAGTGCCTCATTAATTAACAAAAGGTATGGGCCCTGCTACAAAACAAGGCTCCTCTAATCAACCTTCCCTTAATTGGCTCCACCTGAGGCCTATTAATGGGTGGGTAGGATCTTTAACTCTCATTGACATTTCAACCCAATACATTCTAGCTCTCATTGATTGGCCAATGATAAGCCCTGCCCTGGTTCTACATCCCCCCCTCCCCACATGGCTGGAGTGAACATAAATAGTAATTGTTTTTCTTTTGGCCAGAAACAACCGTGATTGTCTCCTCCTCCCAGTTTGATTTGATTTTTTTATTATTAAAGGGGCTGGCCCTTAGTTCACTTCTTAAACGGCCCTAGTCACGGAATGGGCATTGCCTCAGTGAAAATGAAAATTCTGACAGACCTTAGCTTGAAAAGGTCAAGTGGGATCTTGGCATCCTGGGTCATCTCTAGTTGTCCTGATGTATATCTGTCCACTGGATCCAGATGGCTCTGGAAGAGAAAGGAAGGCTGGTGACTTTGCACAGCCCTCCCTCACTGTAATCCAGTTCACTTGCAAGTCATAGCATCATTTTCCTGATGTCATGATCTTCTTCAAGAATGAAGGACAAACCACACACAAATCTGTTACACTATGTAGCTGTCAAAGTGATAATCCTAAAGAGCAGGTTTGATCATGTCAAAGCTCCAGTGGTTCCCTGTTATCTCTAAGATCAAACACAAACTTCTATGTTTGACATTTAAAGCTCACCACCACCTGCTCTTACCCGACCTTTCCAGGCTGATTTTTATACATCACTTCCCTTTTTGTCTACTTTCTGGCCTTCACACATGACTCTCTATCTCCCATCCCTATGCCTTTGTACAGCCTGTCCTTCATGCCTCAAGAGCACTTCCTTCTTCCTTTTACCTCATGGAATCTTTAGCTTCTTTAAAAGCTTAGCTCCAGTGCCAATCTTTAGAGGTTTTTTCTTACTCATTCCAGATGTAAGTCCCTCCATCATCTTGAATTTATTTTGTATAATATTTTGTACACATCAATTTTACATATATTTATATATTTGTAAAGTGCATTGTAAACCTTAAGGTGCTATATAAATACCAATTATTATTCTTAACATATTATTAACACCAATCAACATTGGTCTAGCCAGTGGGCTCATGTGATCTCAAGGCCACAGGTTCCCATCCTTGGCTCTAGATTCTAATCTGAAGTTGCTCCTAGACTGGCTAACTTGAATTTCACTGAAGGAGTGAGGAGTAATACAGTGTTGTGGAAAGTGCATGGAACTAGGAGTCAAATTCTAGTACCCGCCTTGCCATTTACCGATGGAAGGTACTGACTTTTTAATATATGAGCAGTCTGGTTTCTGAAAGGGGCAGAAAATATCATTTGCATGAACAAAAAGAAATCAATCAACTGGTGAAGGATGTAAAGTATTGAATGCCAATTTGATAGGTGGACTTTTTTGTAGGTGAAAGGGGCAGGAAAAGAAATTTGGTTTAATAAAAATTGCTAAAATCTATGTGTAAAGAAAGAGTTTTCAGATCAGCTGTGAATAATTGGGTTTCCAAAAGGGGTGGAAAATATACTATGCAATAAATGAAAAGACTTAAATCACTTTGTAAATTATGTAAGGTACTGTGAACAGTTTGGTGTTTGAAAGGTGAAGAAAAGAATTTTTGTTTATTAAAGATTTATAAGATGTAAGTATGAATAAAATTTTCAAATACATGGATTATTGAAGAGTATCTTTTTTAGGATTATAGAGGATGAATGAGTGAGTCTCTTTCACCCCATAGATTATTATTTGTAACTTTTTTTAAGGCAGCTTAAAACTCACAAAATGAGGATTCAGATAGCTGTTTGGAGAATATGGGGTGATTAAACAAGGAATGATGGTTTTATAACTAGCAGAAAAGTATTTTCATGGCATCATGGATAGAGTCCTAGACCTGGAGCCAGGAAGATCTGAGTTCAAATGTTGCTCTATGTACTTACTAGCTGTATGACTCTAGGCAAGCTAAGATTGTGAACTCCTTGAGAGCAAGGACTGTTTTTCCCTTTCTTTATAACTAACCCAAGCACTTAGCACAGTGCCTGGCATATAAGAAGCATCAATAAATCATCTATCTATCAAAGGAGAAAAATAATGGGAAATCATGGAGTTGTTGTGAGGATCAGATGAGATAACACATGGAAAGTGCTTTGCAAACTTAAGATACTATATAAGTATAATATACACACATATATGTGTGTGATATGTATATGTGTATATACAAAATAAGATAAAGGTAATTCAGTGAATACCAGTAAACTCTGATCTGAGCAATCGAAAGTAGTAGAGAATGCATAAAAATTGGATAACTTATCAAGAGTGGATCTGGAAATGGAACACTCAGTAGAGTGTTGAAAAGCTAGCTGTGTTGGAGCTGTTTGAAAAAACCAGAAGCAGGAACAAGAAGACTTCAGTTGCTCCTTCTTGATTATTTGGATAAAGGCAGAAGACTATTAGAAGATATCTGTTTTACTTATTGGTTCTGACTATACTATAGTTGGAGAGGTGAATCCTCTCAAAAGTACCTATTGCTCTCTGCTGACCCCTCTGGTTCCATAGGGAAAAGCAGAGGGAGAAAAGGTTTTGCTATAGGAAGTTATATTGTTAAGTTGTTTCAGTCCTGTCCAAACCTTCATGACTCCATTTTGGGGTGTCCTTGGAAGAGATACTGGAGTAGTTTGTCATTTCTTTCTCCAGTTCATTTTACTGATGAGGAAACTGAAGCAAACAAGATTAAGTGACTTGGCCAGTATCACACAGCTAGTAAATATCCAAAGCTGGATTTGAACTCTTAAAGATGAATTTTCCTGATTCCAAGCTCAATTCTCTATCTATTGCATGACTTAGTGACTCACAAGGCACTATCATGAGATCTAATTGAAAGATATAGAATCCTGGTGAGTGAAGCCCTGTCTGGGCTTGTTAGCATTGCCTAGAGACACTAATAAGCCTTGCAATTCTGTGGTTTTAAAGAAGCTTCTAGTTTCTTTAGTAGCCTAATACTTTCTTAACACCTTTTTAAAGGTGGCTATAAGTCAAAATATCTGTCAATGCTTCATCAGTTTGAGAGCAGAAAAGGATTTGTTGGGATGCAGCATCAAGAAGGTTGAGTAGAGGCAGAGACCCACTTGAGCTCTCCTCCCAAACCCTTCAAAATACCTAAACAAATTCTAGAGCAGCAGAAGCCACAAAATGGCAGAATGAAATAGAGTTCTAGCCCAAGAAAATCTGGAAGGCCAACAGAATTGTCTATTACTGATCTGGGTCACAGTCCTGGGTGGTGGTACTGGGGTGAGGAGGAGCACTGTGGTGCTGGGGTAGTACTGGGGTGGTACTGGGGTGAGGAGGCAGAGCTTGTGGAGGTAGTGGAGAAAGAATCTTATACACAGTTCCATGGCAGACAAGAGTGCTTGTGGTTGCTCACAGACAAGAGAGCAGGCCAGGAGAGGAGTAAACACCTCTCCTTTGATCCTACCAGTTTAGAAGAACTGAGAATTTACAGGTCCTTAGAGGTATCTCTGAAAACAGCTGCACAAAATCCCTGGAACTTGGGACAGTACACTCTCCACTTAACAAAGAGCTTAAAAGTCAAGTAATTGGCTGGGAAAATGACCAGAAAAGGGAAAAGGAAGACTATATAAGTTTATTTCCTTGGTGAGAAAGTATTTTCTTACGACAAGGAAGACCGAAGTATACAACTGGAGGAAGACAGAAAGGTTAAGGCTCCTATGTCTAAAGCCTCCAAGAAAAATATGAAATGGTCTCAAGGCCATGGAAGAGCTCAAAAAGAATTTTGAAAATCAAGTAAGAGAAGTAGAGGAAAAATTGGGAAGAGAAATGAGAGCTATGCAAAAATCATGAAAAATGAGTCAACAGCTTGCTAAAGGAAACCTCAAGAAAATGCTAAAGAAAATAATGCCTTAAAAAATACGACTCAAATGGCAAAAAAAGTTCAAAAAGTCAATGAAGAGAAGAATGCCTTAAAAGGTAGAATTGGCCAAATGGAAAATGAAGTCCAAAAGCCTACTGAAGAAAATGCCATTTTAAAATTAGAATGGAGCAAATGGGAGCTAATAACTTGTTGAAAAATCAAGAAATCATAAAACAAGGCAAAAGAATGAAAAAATTGAAGTCAATGTTAAATATCTCATTGGAGGAACAACTAACTTGGAAAACAGATCCAGGAGAGATAATTTTAAAATTATTTGTCTACCTGTAAAAGTGTGATCAAAAAAGAGCTTAGACATTATCTTTCAAAAAATGATTGATACAAACTGACCTAATATTCTAGAACCAGAGGATCAAATAGAAATTAAAAGAATTCACTGATCACCTCCTGAAAGAGATCCCAAAAGGAAAACTCTCAGGAAAATTCCCGAATTCCCAGTTCAAGGAGAAAATATTACAAGCAACCAGAAAGAAACAATTCAAGTATTGTGGAAACACAATCAGGATATCATAGGAGTTAGCAGCTTCTACATTAAGGGATTGAAGGGCTTGGAATAGGATATTCCAGAGGTCAAAGGAGCTAGGATTAAAACCGAGAATCACTTATCCAGCAAAACTGAATATAATACTTCAGGGGAATAAAAATGGAATTTCAGTGAAATAGAGGACTTCCAAACATCTTGTTGAAAAGACAAAAACTAAATAGAAAATTTGACTTTCAAATACAAGAATCAAGAGAAACATGAAAAGGTAAACAGGAAAGTAAAGTCATAAAGGACTCATTAAATTTGAACTGTTTACATTCCTACATGGAAAGATAGTATTTGTAACTCATGAGACCTTTCTAAATATTAGGGTAGTTAGAAGGTGAGTGGGAAGGGAGGAAGGGAGAAAATGTGGAACTTAGAGCTTTTAAAATGAATGTTAAAAATTGTTTTTGCATGCAACTGAGAAATAAGTTGTATAGCAATGGGGTATAGAAATCTATCTTGCCCTACAGGAAAGTAGAGGGAAGAGGAATGGGAGAAGGGGAAGGGTCATAGAAAGGAGGGCAGATTGGAGAAAGGGGTGTTTGGTGTGTATGCTGTCCTGGGGTGGGGGAGGGGAGAGATAGGGAGAATATTTGAAATTCAAAATCTTGTGGAAGTGAATGTTGAAAACTGAAAATAAATTATATTTAAAAAGGGGAAAAGGATTTGTTCAGTAGAAGAGTTATAAGGACCAGAAAAAGAACAGTTAGTTGAGAAGTTGCTCTATATGGTGCAAATATTTCTGAATGCTCCCATGACATCAAAGAGGATTGAAGTTTGGGGTTCTCTGGAACACATGGGCTTTCCTCACTCATATGTTCCACTGCCATTTTTCTATAAGCATATATACATATAAATACATACACACACATATATATATAATACACACACATGAATATATATATATATATATATATATATATATATGTATACACATATATATTCTATATATCTATTCTTCTCCATAGATACTCATTTGGGTGGTAGAGCATGGCTCAGGTTTATTAATGGACTGTGATGTATTTTTTATTCTTGAATTTATGTATCTGTGATTTATTTTGCTCTATTGTTACATAAATGGTTATGCTTAAAAGTTAATATGCATTGTGAATGGCAGAGTTTTATTTAAATGAATATACACTGATGGGTACTAGAGAGTTATAGTGATGAGTAGAAGACATGTATTCCCTTTCAATAGGGTTAATCCCAGGATCTGGAGAGAGTTTGAGTAGAATCTCATGTTGGTGGTCTTTCTCTAGGAACCCAGACCTGATAGTGTGGTTTTAGGCTGAGGCAGATGAGCTAGATCAGAGAGTAGGTGTGGGAGTCCATGCCTCCTAAACTGGCCTCCATTTCAACAAGTTATTCCATCTCTATAAATTTTAGTTGCCTTTTCTGTGAAACAGGGACACTGATACTTACGTTGTCTAATTTACTTGTGAAGATCAAGTGAGAAAAACATATAAGAAAGAGCTTTGGAAACTAAGAAATGTCAAAAAAGTAATAGTGGGTCTGATTATCTTTGGTGTTCTATACAGCAGCAATCAACTGTCTAGAAAGAAGAACCATTCAGACTTCTACATCCTTAAGAAGAAAAAAAACTGGGAGATTTATTTTCTGACAAAAAATGCAAAACAACTTGTCCCCCCTAGGGAGCTTGAACTGTGAGTTGGGCTTGCAACTTCAGCAGGAGGGATAAATTGCACATCTCCTTATACTGGAGGCAAAAAGCTGACATTTTGAAGTTCAGGTTTCTGCCGAGCTTCTTAATGAATTAACAAGACATCTGACACACACAGATATGTTGGAAGGGGCTGAACTTTGGAGTGCAGGAAAGTTTTACTTTGAAAGTTCAGGTTTAGTTCTGCTTTAGGGAAGTTTTTGATACTTGGGTTCAATGGAGGTTTTATCCTCCAGGCGTGAAACATTTGGAATGTCAGAACAAGACCATTTAGATTAATGATAGGATTGATCTTGGAAATAATATATTCTTTCAACAGTTCTGAGAGATAATCTTGGTTTTTGAATACTATATAGATCGGTGAGGACACTGAAGTTAGGATATGTCAGTTTCACTGAAAGCATTATCCAGATAAGGGGAAGCCCTAGACCAAGTCATTCTGTTCCTTGAATTTTTCACAAATGTTTCATTAAATCATTAAATCTCATTAGATCATTAAATTTGCCTCTCACACAATGGGGGTGGGGAGGAAATCAAAATGTTTTGATCTCTTTAAAATAAAACCCTACAGAGATGCAGAATGATATTAGACTATCAGAAATAATTATTTATTGTCTTTAGCATTAATGACACTTTAAAATAGTTTATTCATATATGAAGAGAGGTCACCAGAATTTGCTTGTGTAGTACAGTAAGATTCAGAGAGAGCCAAAGCAAGTTGTCCTCATGGCCTAGGTAATGTTTGAAAATTGTGACCCCTTTAGAGACGAGTCTATTCACCAGAGGCTTTGAGCCTCCATTAAAACACACACATTTGAATTTGGGATGGGGGTTGGTAAGAGGAGTCTGGAACTGAGACTTTATTGATGGAGACAAATTCCCCACTGGGATGCAGGTGGAAATTACTTACTTTTGCATGTTGCAACTCACTTGTAATTTATAGTCTGAAGCACAAAAAGTTTAAGTGATTTGTCTGTTATCATTCAGCTAGCAGGTATCAAAGACATGATTTCTACCCAGATTTTCCTGACTGCATGCTGGCCATCTATCTATCCACTCTACTATTATTAACACAAAATAAGTAAATATTCCAGGGACAGTGAAACTTTCTGGTATCCCAGTTAGGTACATTTGTGAAAAAGTGATGTTAAAAAGCATTTCTTTTTTCATATGACTATAAATTGTTTTAATTTCTTCATTGTTGCACGAAATACTGAAATGCAAAATGAGCAGACACAAGAGAATGTTATATACAGTAACAACAATATTGTTTTAATAACAACTATGAGTGACTAAGTCATTTTGACTGTTATAAACACTTAAATTAACTGCAAAAGACCTATGAAGGAAGACACTATCCATTCAGAGGAAGAATTGATAAACTGAAGTATGTATAGAATATATATGTAGCGTGTGTGTGTGTGTGTGTGTGTGTGTGTGTGTGTGTTTGTGTCTAATGGTAACCATCTCTAGGATGGGTGGGAGAGGGAAGAAAAAGATACATTGTAACTTTATTATATATTTATAAGGAATAGCAATTTGTGCGTAACAGATTTGCAGTTTTGTGTAAAATCATCTTTTTTTTTATTCCACGATATTATGGAAATGATTGTTCTATTTCTTAAGTTCAGAATAAACTAAATAAAATTAAAAAATAAAAAGCATTCCTTGTTGGACCTCTCTATACTTTTTTTTCTTAGTTGACCTTTTACCTTCCCTATTTCTCTCCCTGGCCTCTGGTCCTAAGCCTAGCCCTCTCCTCTATTTAGACTTTCAGCAACTTCAACCAAACAAGAAACCAAAAAGGTTAACAGCTGAATGAAAAAAATCCTATCACAAAACTAATAGACTTTAACCTTTGGTCTATTCTCAAGACACTGGGCAAAGTTAGCCCTTAATGAATTAACAAAATTTCAAGTAAAAAATTTGTCTTTGTCACTGGCCCAATTTTTTTTTCTCTTTTCCCACCGGTTAATGCCCTATTTCCTTTGCTTTCCAAGTTCATTGACTTTATATTGCTCTCTGGTGGCCCAAGTTACAAATTTTTTTCTTCTTAACATTCCCTTTTCTCTCCAAACTCCAATGACTCATAGAGTCCCGGCTCCCCCAGATGATAAAAGGAAGACAATTTGATTCACCTTATTCATACTAAGATGTAAATGACTGATAGTTATTCAAGGGGGAAGCAGGTCTTCTTTTTAAAGAGGCCCTCAGAAAGACATCTTCTTTTTAAAGAGAACTCAATCCAAAGCAGACTAATTTATGGATTTTCCAAAAGGGTTGCAGAATTAATTCAAGAATTTAGAATTTCAGACACTGTAGAAGAGTTATTGGAAAAATATTTGGAAACCTGAGAGCAGAAATTATGGGGGGGACAGGTGGGAGTGGAGATGAGAATTTCCTGGGGTGTTGATCAGAAACAATCATCAACAGACATTTCCATACGCAAAGAGCAAAAAAAAAAATAAAGTTATGTCTAAATTCATGAACTTGTTGCATATAGTTTGTTTTTTTTAATTGTACATTACATTTGACTAGGTAGTGAGGAAATTGTCCTTTTGTTTGTGTTCTTTTCTGAATTTCTTTTTCTATAGGACCAAATTTGGCCCAGAAGGGGCCTTGAAGGGCTATAGAGTCCAACTCTCTCATTTTACATATGAAGAAACCGAACTTGAGAGATGTTAAGTGATTTTGCCAGGGTCATATGTGTATTGGAGTTTGGACTTGAACTCAGGTCTTCCTGACTACTCTATCCATTGCACCACTTAGCTGCCTTTGTTTTCTTCCATATATTTTAAATGTATTACTGTATGTATTAAAGGCATTATTGATGCTCATTTCCTTCTTTTCTTTTATATTTTTATCACTAATGACTCATTCAATTTGCACTAACCCCTCCCCAGACTCTTCATTCATTTATTAACTTATTTATTTTTATAAGCATTTATTATTTTTCTTTTCCACTGCCCTCTAATTGAACAAGAAAAAAGAAAAGAAAACTGTTCTAATAAATATTCATAGTAGAAAAGTGAATTCCCACATTCGACACAGGTTTTGAAATGACATCAAACAGATGGCTGCTTCTGGGATGGGAGTTCCCAGCACAGGGCACATTTGCACTCATTTTGCACAAACCATTTGACATCTGGTTTCCTTTGGAGACCTTCAGTTTTGCCCTAATTATAGTCAAGGAGGTCAACAACAGAGTCTGAGGAGAGCAGGTTAGAAAAAGTGGAGGAGGGCTAAAAGTGAAAAACAGATTCAATTTGAAAAGTGATAGAAGTGAAAAGAGGCAGCCTAAGAAGAGGTCATCTCTAATACCAGATGTGTATAGATCTCCTTGCAATCAATGACTAGGAAGATGTTTTGTAGTTAGTATACCATACTCTCTCTCTCTCTCTGTCTCTCTGTCTCTCTCTCTCTCTCTCTCTCTCTCACACACACACACACACACACACACACACACGCACGCGCGCGCATCTATAACTATTTAATATTGATTAGAGCAGTCTGAAACAGCATGATAGGACTATTTTGTGTTCTGCTCTATAGACTTTCATGCAAAAGTGTGCTGGTAAATATTTAATAACCATCTCTCTGGTGAAAAAATGCCTGTATGACATAGTTTTATGCTTAATCTGTATAATGAACATTTTTTCTATCACTTCTTAAAGTCTAGACAATATGCTAAATTAACCACAGATTTGTAGCAGTTTCTGATTTGCTAGGTATTAATGTTCACACTGAAAATGTAATAATTGGCTCTTTTGAGATGGTATGAGCTGGCCCCAGGACTACTTACATATTTCAATAACCGCTCTATGAGCAGAATCAAGGGAACACTGTATATAGTAACAGCAATATTGTTTTTAAAACAACTTTGAGCAACTAATTCATTTTAACTATTATAAATACTCAAATGAACCATAAAGAACCTATGAAGGAAGATGCTATCTGCACCTAGAGAAAGAACTGATAAATAGAAGTGTGTATAAAATGATTTTACGTATGTGCATATATTATGTGTATATATATATATATGTATATATATATAAATATACACATACACAAACAAATATATACACATATTTGTATCTAATGGTAGCCACTTCTAGGGCAGGGGGGGAGGGAATAAAAAGTGGGAAAAGAAAGTTATACAATAACTTTATTATATATTTAAAAGGAAGAGCAAGTTGTACTTAATAGATTTGCAATTTCATGTACAGTCGTCTAATATGTTATAGAAATGCTTGTTTTATTTCTTTAGTTCAGAGTAAAATAAATAAAATAAAAATAATTGCTCTATTACAGCACTATGCAATAACTAATAGTCATGATGATAACTCTTAGATGTCAAGAATCTTAGTCTCAAGGACATTACCTTTTCTTGATGTAATATAATGGGAGGTATAAGAGACACCAACATGAACTTTACAGTGAAGGTATTCAGGAAATTGACTTTTTATTCTAGATGCAATAGGAAGTCACTGAACAAAGGAATTGTTATTTTGTCAATTCTGTGACTGATGGATTGGTTAGGAGAAAGACCAGAAAAAATGAAACCAATCAGAAGTTGCTATAATACAAATGATGATGATGAGGGCCTGAACTAGGATGCTGACAATGTGAGAGGTGCTGTAGGTGTAGAACTGATAAGAGGAAAAGTCAAAGGCTACTAAATGGAGAGATTGGGAAGACAGAAATGCTGTCAACAGAAATGGGGAATTTGGAGAAAGCTTTAGAGGGGAAGATGATAAATTTAGTTTTGGAAATATGAAGTTGAGGTGCCATCAGGATCTTTGGGTAGGAATTATCAAATCTGAAAATAAATCACCAAAAAGTTGCAGAGGTTATGTAGCCACTGTTAACTCTAAAAATACCAAAGAGCTCACACAACTTATCACAACCAGAGTTAAAAAATAGAAAAAAAAAAGTAAAACCTAAGAGCTAACAGTGGTCATATGCAAAAAACTGTTTTTATTCCATTGAAGGAGGGAAGCTAGACACGTTAGGGTCTCCTCTAGTAGGAGACTCTCTTTAGTGTGGGCAAATGTCAACTCATAGACCAATGGCTGCTAAGTGAGCTGTAGCCCTGACAATGAGGGGTCACATCAACAATGAGATACATTTGATCAATAGCAGGGCTTTTCAAGACCTGAATATAGGTCCTAAAGGTGCTTGTCTGAGCTCAGGGACTGCCTGGTGCTGGTGTGAAACAATTCTTGGATTTTGTTGCAGCAGTGTTTATCTAAAGGATTGAGTGCAAAGGATAGTTGTTATGCCAAGCTCAGGGCACAGCTTGCTTGCTGAGCCTTAATTCTAGAAAACAGCGCATCTCCTAATAGTAAAAAGACAGGAGAAAAATGAGAAAGGTGATCTTGGCGTGGGGATCCTGACAAGAGCACAAGCAGTTTGAGATGATGAACTGGTGCTTAGGAGAAAGTTAGAGCTGGAGAAACAGATACAAGAGGCATTGACTTAGAGATGAAAAACGAACCTGTAGCAGTGTATAAGGTCATCAAGGAAGAGAGTATATAAAGAAATGAGGGTTCAGGACAGAGACTTAGGGGATACCCATGCAGAAAATGGATGGTAATTGGGCAAAGCAGATGAAGGAGTCATGATACAGATAGAAAGAGAACCAGGAAAGAACAGTCACTGGAACCAAAGGAGGAGAAAGTACACAGAGACCCTCAGTAGTGTCAAAAGCTACAGATAATTCAAGGATGAGAAGTGATAACCAAGGGGGAAAAAAGACAGCAATGAAGAAATCATGGGCAAGCTCTGTGAAAGCAGTTTCATTTGAGTGGTATGGCTGGAAGCCAGTGCGATGGCTAGAGCAGTGAGTGAGGAAGTGGAAGTAATGAATGCTGCCTATTTTATAGAAGCAATGGAGGAGGAGAGAGATATAACACAAGAAAATGAGAGGCTTGTATGGTTAAGGAAAGGAAAGCTTTTCTTTAAGATAGCTGTGACCTGAATGGTGTTTTTAGGCAGAGCACAAAAAGTGAATAGAGAGGGAGAGATTGAAGATGAGAGGGGGGAATGATAGACATTGTCTTGTCCTCAAGGGCACATGTGAATCTTGACAAGGGAGAAGGGTGCCTCATTCTCTGAGATTGGAGGAAAGGAGGAGAGCTTTCAGGAGAGAGCAGGGGAGGAAGGGAGTGAAGAAAATTCCTGTTCAAAGGCTTCAATCATCCTGTAAAGTAGGAGGGAAAGTCAACTCCTGGGAGAGAGAAAGTTGGGAAAGAGATTGCTGGTTTGAAGAGGGAGTGTGTTTTGAACATCAAAGGATTACCACGCAGTGCTGAGGCTTTGGTGGAGACAAGAAGCTGGGTTTACTTTAAAGCATTTGCAGATTACAGAGCTTTTTCCTAAGCAAAAAATGTACTATATCTAAGGTACTTCAAGAAATTGATCAATGAGAAAGAAATAAAAATTAACCTTGAAATCTAAATAGGTCCTACAAGAAGGAAAACACAGAAATTTAAAATTCAATAGGATGAAATTAGATTGTAGCTTCTAACAGAATAAAACTAAAACAGAAGCACCATTATAGAGAAACCAAAAACCCTCTCAGCTCATTCCTTATGATAGGATTGCTTTAGTGATTTGTGATCAAACAAGATGCCCTTGTGAATTCTCCTTTGCATAATTTGTCAATCCTAGACTGAACTTGATTTAAGTATAGTAGTGGGAAGCTCACTATATTGGGAGTCAGGAGATACAGGCTGTATTCTGCCTTTGCCACTGGGACTTGGTGCCTTAAAACTTTCTAGGTCTGATTTTCCTCTCCTGTTAAATGACAGAAGTGGGATTATTAGGTCCATAAGGTCTCTCTAACATTCTAATCAAACTGATTAATTCAAAAGACAGGTGGTGAGGCTGGTTAGACTTTTTGTCTCCTTGACACATTGACAAAAATAGCTGGAATGACAGGTGAATGCATAGGCTGAAACTCCTAAACACAAAAGAAAGAAAACTCAAACCCAGCCACACATCCCTATCTAGTTCCATTCTTGTTGGTCTAGTGCTAGGTCAGTTGGGTTTTCTTATCCCTTGAGTATTAAATAATTGTATCCTTAGAGGAGTAGTAGGCCATACAGTCCAGATAGTAAGGCTGAGGTTAAACCTTATATGTACAGAAGTATAACACAGCATTAGGACAAAAAGGCATTTATTACATGTACTCAAGTAGCTAAAAGAGGGGAGTATATATATATATTATATATATATGTACAATAATAATGAACTAATATTTGTATGGTGATTAAAAGTTGGCAAAGTACTTTAAATATTTTTTCATTTGATTTCACAGTAATCTCTTCATGTAGATACTACTATTCTTCCCATTTTACAGATGAAGGATTTGAAAGTTAAATTGCCTGGATCACAAAGCTAGTAAATAAGGGTGGCAAAATTTGAACTTGGGGCTTCCAAGCTCTAAGCCCTGCCTGTTCTCTACTGCACTACTCAGTTGCCATTTATGCTCACTGCGTTATTTGTTTGGATATTAAACAACATTTTTTCTTTCCTCTGAATTTTTTTTCTGACAGAAATATATACTACTTGATATATATCTATATAAATATATACATATATTTATCTATCTGCATAGGTATCGGTCAATATAAAACCAGCCTTTGCAAATTAAAGTATTGTCGAGCCCATAAGTCTCTCACATAAACACACACATGTTGTATATACATGCACATACACACATGTACATACACAAACACACACATATATGGCTTCTGACACTTACTAGCTGTATGACCTTAAGTAAGTCACTTAACCCTATTTGCTTCAGTTTTCTCATCTGTAAAATGATCTGGAGAAGGAAATAGTATACCACCCCAGCCATCTTTGCCAAGAAAATCCCAAATGGGATCATGAAGAGTTGAACATGACTGAATGACTGAACAACAACAAATACCTTTTGTGTATGTGCATCTACATTTAGATCACTCTCTATATGCCTGTAGGTTTAAAATTTAGAAAGTATGCAATGGCCATTTTAAAGCAGTGATTTATCTTGCTATTAAAAAAAATTGTAGCTACACCAGAAGCTTGACTATTTGGCAATGTTCCTTTCATCATCTTCAAAATAGCTTACTCCAAAAGAGTGTAGTTCGTGATGATTTCATTTGGGCAAAATGGCCATGAATTTCATTGCTGGACTGTTTGTATTTTGCATAAATATCTTTATAACCACAGTTCATTAAATTGTCTTCAAATGGCATCTCTTTTATTACCTGCTATCTACCTTTCAAATCAGCAGATCCTATGTTCTATCCTATTCTATATCTAATATGATAATATCTAACATATATGTATATAATAGAATAGACTATGATGTTATACTACATATATATTTCCCAAGACACATGAAGTAAATAAAAGCAAATACTTATCCTTTTAAATATTTATCTGATTAAAATAATATTTCTGCCTTAAAATTTGGAAAGTACTTTGTATACATTGTTTTATTTGAGCTTTACAACAACCGTTTTAGCTGGTGCTACTATAATCCCCATTTTACAGATAAAGAAACTGAGGTTGAGAAAGGTTAGAAGACTTGCATATGGGTAGGAACAACATCTTCACCTCTTCTCTCATGCAGATTATGGTAATTTTTCCTAAAGGAATCTGGTTGGCTCAGAGGACTAAAGGCTCAGATCATTCACATCACTTCCCTGGAATACAAACCAGCCTTCCCCCCTGCCCCAGGGCCCTCGGGAGTTTGGAGGTTTGGGTGGTGGAATCATGATGAGTAACACAGGTAAAGGAGCTTAACTGAGCTGAAGCAATTTGAGTTGTCCTTAATGCTTTTCCTTATTGAATATCCTTTTCTCACTGTGATGGTGCAGTGCCTATAGCACTGGGCTTAGAGTCAGGAAGAGCTGAGCTCCAATTCTGCTTCAGACACTAGTGCTGTGTAACCCTGAGCAAGTGATTAAACCTCAACTTGCGTTTTCTGTAAAACAGAGATAATCATAGCACCTACCTTCTAGGCTTGTTTTCATGATCAAATGAAATAATATTTGTAAACATGAATGCTTAAATCCTAACTATTAATTTTACTTGTTAAATGACTTCTGAGAATCTCATTTTGTTCTCGTATTGAGCCTAAACTACTAGAGGAATGGCCTTGGTCATGACCAGCCCAGAATGCTTGCCGAGAGTCACATAGCTAGTAAGTGTCTGAGGCAGGATTTGAAATCAGGTCTTCATGATTAGAAGTCCTCCCTATTCCACCTTGTGTCCTACTTTGCTCAGAGTATTATTCCTTTATTTCTACTGTTATTTTCCATTTCCATTTGTCTTCAGAACCCTCCCTGCTCAGATTTTCCTAACCCTTACTTAAGCAATTTTTGAAGTTTAACACTTTTAGAAAGAGAGAGAAAGAGAGGTAAGGGCTTGACTCTGTTTAAATTTGCAAAGATACAATGAATGCTAAACAATTTCTTGACATGTAACTGGGGAAAAATAATATAGTATTTAAAAAAAGTTGTGTCAATATTATACTATACTTGTTGTAGTATACTATGTAATTAGCATTGGACTACAGGCCCAGTATATGTTGAAAGCACATGATAGGCTTACTTTGGTATATGTGTAAGAACAGCTGCTTTTAAAGTACTGGACTTGAGAAGGTATTAGATGATGCATCAACACTATGAGCAAATTGTAGGAATTTGAAATGACTAGAGGAAAAGGAGAAGACAAGCCCATTGAAGCATGTGGAAAAGAATAGCAAGATATATAGGTAGTTTTTAGATCTTACCATGGTAATAAAAAGCTAAACATGGGAAAACAATGAGAAACATGTTAGAACTGAAAAGCACGGGGCAGAGGAAAGAAATCAGGGATTTTTGTGGTTAAGAACAAGAAAACATGTAACATCCAGGGCCCCTTGATATAGCCCTCATCTCAGGCATGCCCAGTATGATTGCCTTTTGGGGATAATTATCTATGAAAACCAAAACTCATGCACCACCTTCTGATGCTTCTTTTGCCAGATCAATCCTGATGACCATGAACTCAAAGCAAAGATATTTAATGTATTAGAATATCTATTTAACAACAGGGGATTGAATCAGATGTTAAACACTTTTACATGCATTTCCAAATGACTGCCATCATTGCATACTTGTCTTGACTCCCAGAAAGAATTCTGTCTCCTGAAGACAGCAAGAGGGAATAAATCAGTCCCTTAAAGATAACTCCTAAGGAGACTTGCTACTGCTCCGGAGAATGCTGGGTTCCTCTGTGCTGGAATATACTAAAAACTCCTTTCTAAGATTTTGAGGGCAGTGCTTCTCATGGCATCCAGAAAAGGTGCCTCCATTCAGTCAATTCTTATCATTTTCTGCCTCTTTCTGGCTAAGTCCTGATCTTCTTTCCAACCTTGCATTTTGTTCCTCATGAGTCTCCTTGCCTAGCCTCTTGTGGTAAAATGTATAATCTGTTATATACAAAGTGGTAATACACCTATTGTTAGGGGTAGCTAGGTGGTGCAGTGGAAAGAGCACTCACTAGTGCAGGAGTCAGAAGGACCTGAGTTCAAATCTCACCTGAGACACTTGACACTCACTAGCTGTCTAACCTTTGGCAAGTCACTTAACCCCAATTGCCTCATCCTGGGTCATCTCCAGTCATCCTGATTAATATCTGGTCACTGGATTCAGATGATTCTGGAGGCGAAGTGAGGCTGGTGACCTGCACAGCCCTCCCTCACTGAAAACAAAGTCAAGTGCAAGTCATGTCATTATTTCTCTGATGGCATGGTCTTCTTTGGCAACGAAGGATGAATATACATATATATACACCTATTATTAATTAGCAAGGCTTGAGAGTATGTGAGTATAACCAATTAAAGATAAGGTTAAGAATGAAAGCTTATATTATGTATTTACAGTCCATTTGAATGTTACTATGAATAAAATGATTATGAAAAATTAAGTGAATAACAATGCTACGATTGTTGGGGACAGCTCATTGCATTTATTGTAGGGAGACAAGAAGCATGGGGGTGAAGTAGGGTAACAAATACTACTGTTCTAGATATTCCTTGTTTTTATTGGGACTTGAGCACAGAGCAGCATCTCCTTAAAAGAGGTATTTTCTATTGGTCATAGCAGAGAGGGAAATTCTCTATTGGGGATTTCTTAACAAGGAATTAATTATAGTTGCATGTGCCTCAGAGATCAGCCTGAAGGTTGAGAGAAAGTCCCTAGGGGATATCTGTGCATTTGTCACATACTAGGGGACAAGTAGGGATCACAATCCAACAATTAGAAGTGATAATCCTTCTTGCCCTCATTGCTGTTCAATCAGGTCTAACTCTGTGACTCCGTTTGGGGTTTTGTTTGTAAAGACATTGGAGTGGTTTGCCATTTCCTTCTCCAGCTCATTTTACAGATAGGGAACTATGGCAAATAGCATTAAGGGACTTGTCCAGGGTCACACAACTAGTAAATGTCTAAGACCAGATTTTGAACACATAATGATGAGTCTTTTTGACTTGCAGGCCCAACACTCTATCCACTGGCAACCTAGCTGCATGATTATATTTTGCATCTAGTATTATACCATTCCCAGCATCATACAGTTGAAAGAGCATTGGCTCTGGAATTAAAGGATCTGTATTCAAATCTTACTTCTAATACTTCTAATTTCCCTGAGTCCTCATTTTCTCATTTATAAAATGAGGGCATTGAACGAAATGGCCTCTGGAACTCCACACAACTCTAAATCTGGGAGTCCTATGTCTGATTAAAATTGAATTATAAATATCTTTGAAAAAATACTTGATTTTTACCCACTCTGAATCATAAGGAGCACACTGAAGATTTTGCTCAGTAAACATTCAAACTCTTACCTGATGCATATGAACCTAAATAGAAATCAGAATCTCTTAAATTATTTTATTCCTTGGCCTATTAGCTACTTGGTTTTCTTTTAAGTGACCTTTATTTACTGAAAAAAAATTACAGAATCTCAGATTTAGATATGGAACTTTAGAAACTTTTAAGTCCAATCACATTTTGAACTAGAACCATACGATGCTTTTACATCTGTCTTTTGATTGAGGATGTGTCATTCTTTAGTAATAGTAAATTAACTTGCCTTAGGATAAGCTAAACTAGAAAAAGGAATATTCCCTAGAGCATGAGACAAAGTAACATTCTGAAAGATGGTTAGAAAAATCACAGTCACAAAATTTGAGGTTCATAAAGGGTCTCTGTGGCCCTTTCATATGATCCAGGCCCCCAAAGAATCCCAACTATTATATACCTGACATATGGTTATCTAGGCTGTGCTCCAAGACCTCCAATGAGAAGGAACATGCTACTACTTGAGAAAGCTTATCTATCCTGTGTTGGAGTAGATCTAACTATTAGGAAGTTTTATCTGACATCAAGCATAAATTTTCCTCTTCACAACTTCCCACCTATTGCCAAGAGCACCTATTACTTCTGGTTAAATTCCTCTTCCACATGACAGTTTTTGAAATATTTGAAGATAGTTATCATGTCTCCCCTAGTCTTCTCTTCTGCAGAGTATCTATTACCAGTTTCTTCAGTCTCGTGTGGTTCTTCATGACCCTGGGTTGCCTTGTTCTGGCACTTTATCAAGATTCTTCTTAATTTGTGACACAAAGAAGAACATATTATTCCAGAAGTGATCTGACTGGGGCTAATACTTTGTCACCTCTTGCCTCCAGGCCATGCTTCCAGATTTTCCCAGGATATACTGACACTGAGTACAGGTTGGTCATTTGAGGGGTGATCAGAGAGAAACCTTGAGGGCCCAGGCTGTGTGGAAGCCCTGACTCCATTGATACTCTGACTGATAGTAATGACTGGTAGATCATGGAAGCCATTATCTACTGACCTTGAAGACATCTTCTCTCCTTTCTTACTGGGTTCATTTCCCATCTTGGACTCCCTCTCTATCTCAGTTTCTATAGTCATACTAGGGATTTCAACATACATGTAACATTCCTTTAAATGCCCTACCTTCCCAGTTTCTCAATCTACTCAGTTACCATGATTTTCTCCTTTATTAATTTCTTATTTATTTTCGCAGCTGCATACAGAGATATGAGCCTTCCACTTCCATGTTCAAGAACTCCAAAATTCTTTTATCCAATCACAATCATCTACCATTCCAACTTTCCTTATGCCTTATTTCTAAACCTATTTTTTTGTTTTCATTATGACTTCCAATGTCTTTAGCTTAAAGTATATTTTCCTCATCCCTGCTCTCTCTACATTTTTTTCCCTTCCCAATGTTCACCCATCAGTCAACCATTTCAATTGTTTTTGTTGTTGTTGTGTTTGTCCTTCATTCTCTAAGAGGACCATGACATCAAGATGATGACATGACTTGCAGCTGACTTTGATTTGAGTGAGGGAGGGCTGTGCAAGGTCACCAGTTTCTCTTTCTTCTCCTGAGTCATCTGGGTACAGATATTTATCAGGATGACTGAAGATGGCCCAGGATGCAATTTGTGATCCTGGCCCTTTCAGGCTAACGTCTTATCACATTCTCACTTTGAGTCACATACACCCATTCAATGAATAGGCTTCTTTAAGTAGTTACTCAATGAGTGGCCCCTTTAATAAAAAAAAAAATTGAATTGGGAGGGGAAGACCCTCAAGTTTCCTGGATAAAAGGGAACCAATTACTATTTAGTAATTAGAATCACTCAGTGCTGGGTGGGTGAGGACTTGTCCAATCTATGAGCTCCAGAGTGAATTGGGTTTAAGGCTTGATCTTCGAGCAAGAAATGTAGCCAGTAAATCCAAAGGAAAAACAGCAGCTTTTGGCCATGGAGTGTACCTTCCCCTGGGTAGAACACCAGAGGACTGAAGAGGAGAGGAGCAAAGAGGAGAGGAAAGGACAGAAGAGGAGAGGAGAGGACAGAGAGGCTGCTACTCATTCACAGGTTGTGTTTGTCCTTCATTCTTGAAGAGGATCATGACATCAAGATGGTGCCATGATTTGCAGTTGACTTTGATTTGAGTGAGGGAGGGCTGTGCAAGGCCACCAACTTCACTTTCAACTGGACTCTACTCTCAAAACCCTTGTTCCTTTGTCCTATGACTATTCTGACTTTGTCAAATCCCACAACCAATCTACTTTTCTTTCTGAGCTCTTCCATGGCCTGAAACCATTGCATATTTCTTTTGGAGATTTTGGATGCAGAAGCCTTGACTTTTATGTCTTCCTCTGATGGTATGCATTGTTCTTCCTCATTCAAGAGGATTGAAGACAATACTTTTGAAGCTGTCTTTGGCGTTTGTGGGTTGAGTAATCTAGGAACCACAGCTGCTATCTAGGATTCCGGGCTGTGAAGCCTACTCCAGTCCAGTCCGAGCTGCGCCCCATTGCCAAGGCTGGGATGCTCTCTGCCCTGAGTCCGGGGTGATAGACCTTTCCTGTCAGCCTTCCAGGCTATCTTGGGCTGGAAATCTCCTTCACTCTGTCGTTTTGTGGCTTCTGCTGTTCTAGAATTTTTTTAGAGTCATTTTTCACAGGTATTTTATGGCTGTGGGGGGAGAACTTCTGCAGGTCCATCCTTCTACTCTGCCATCTTGGCTTTGCCCCCCAATCTACTTTTCTTTCGCTCACATGCTGCTAAATGGAACTAAAGAAAGTCATAACACTGTATTGATCTGGGTCCACTACAACTTTATTGTTATCTAATATCAACTGGACCTTCATTGCAGGAATGCAATCCTTTTACTCCTCTCTAACTTATTCTCTATTACTCTCACCTCAGCAGCTTTTCTAGATTCTCTTCCCCTCTCAAACTTCTTACAGCTTTTGTCTTCTCAGTTGAGGAAACTACCTCACCCAAGATATCAAGAATATTCATCTTAAGATCCCCCTTTCCATGCTGTCTTTATCTCACAACCTCTTCACATCACTCCGCCCCATGATGATGTCCTCCTCTAGTCTCTAATGAAGAGGTGGCCTGTCTCTTTCCTAAGGTCAAACATGGGTCCTCAGTGTTGCTATTTTCAATTCCTGACTCTTACTGATCCCACATATCTAGGTGGTCACCAAAATTTGTAATTTCTGTCTCAATAACGTCTCTCCCATCCTTCTTTTCCTCATTTCTTAGCCACCATCCTGATTTAGATCCTTATCACATCTTGCCTCAACTATTGCAGTAATTTCTTATTGGGTCTCCTTGTTTCAAGTTTCTCTCCATTCCAATCCTTCTTCCCCAGAGCTTTAAGATTGATTTTCCTAAAATGCATCTTATTTGATAACCTTCCGCGACTCCCTATGTTTTTGGTTAAAGTATAAACTACTTTATTTGCCCATTGAACGTCTAAATAACCTAGCCCTTCCAGCGTTCTTACACATTCCTCATCACATACTTTAAAGTTCAGTTACTCTGACTGAGTTACTTTTCCTGCCACAAAATGTTCTCTCTCCTTTCTCCATGTATTTGCATCAACTATCCCTGGTTCCTGGAATGCTCTTCCTTCTGACTTCTGCCTCGTAGAATCTCTTCCTCCCTTCAAGTTTCAGCTCCAAGAAATCTTTTCTAATCCCCTCCAGCTCATTATGCCTTTCTTATTAACTTTTATCTATTTACATATATTTCTTACATACTTATATTTGTGTGTGTTATTTCCTCTGACAGAAAGTAAACTCCTTGAGGAAAAGGAATATTTTTACTTTTTTATTGACTTCCCAGTTCAGTAGTATGTGATTAACAAAAGTTTGTTGATTCATTAGGAAATGCTTGTTTCAATCTTTATAAAATATCAAGGGAAGCTAATGGAAAGAAAATTGAGCCCAGTCTAAACTGGAGTTTGCTTTTTCATCATGCACAACTAAAGCAGAAGAAAGAGCACGGAATTTGGAGTCAGAAAACTTGGATTCAAACTCAACTCCAGCTACCTATTTCCTAGGAGATCTTGAGCAAGCCATTTTTTTTAGGCCTTAGTTTCCTTGTCTGTAACATAAGAGGGGAGAGGTTGTACTATAGCCTCCGAGGTTCTTCTCAGCTCTCAATCTGTGGTCCTGTAACCCAACAGGATATTAGCCAGAATCATTAGAACTTTCATGGGCCAAACTAATCCCATTAGGACACCTACATAGGGCCAACTCTGCTCCTAATTTCCAGCCAGGACAGAGAAGAGAATATGTTAATTCTTGATTCCATTGTCATCTAGATTTCAGCACCACATTAAAGGAAACCAAATACATAGATTATATCTTACTATTTCCCTATGCCCTTGTACCACATAAAAGTCCTTCAGCATATTTGAGAGGAATTAAAATTTGCTATGCAAGCTTGTGGATGATGTTTCTTAGGTTTCTTCAGTTTTCCAGAACGGAAAGGGGAATGCTTTTTAGTGTTAAATGGTCTCCTTAATTCACCCATTTCCTTTCCCTAGGGTGTTCACCTACAATAGTTTACCTATCAGCAGGCTTATAAACAGCACTCCAGAAGCATTCTTTTTGAAATGGCATTGATTCTGTCTTGAGGTATCCAACATTAGAAGCTAAGTGCATATTTCCTATTTGATCCATTTAACTCCATGTCCCCAAATACAGATGCCTTGAGGATTTCATTTACCAGTGGTTCACATAAGTACGGTCTCACAGGCCCAGTGCTCAAAAGAAACTCACATTTAGGCAGCAAGAAGTTTAAAAAAAACCTGAAAGCTACAATCACTAGACTGAATTTCCTGAGGCTCTTCTTGGCCTTCCACCATCCTAGCATGTTAAAAGTCACTGAAGACTGTTAGGACCAGTTAAAACAGCTATTCTCTGATGGTCTGCTATAGTGGGAAAAGCACTTGATTTATAGTTAAAGCCTGGACTTGAGTCACAGACTCCTCCCTTACCACTCATGTGGGCCTGAAGTGAGACATTTAATCTCCTTGAGCCTCAGTTTCCCCATCTGTAAAACAGGTATAATAATACTTGTACTATTTTTTGTCCCCCATAGATTCATGGGAGGAGATTGTTTTGTTAACTTGAGAGTTACGCAGGATGTAAACTCATTACGAACATTGTGGTTCAGCCTATATAACAAAATAATGGTGGAAATAGCTCCCAGTGTCAAGTGAATCCTGGCTATATGGGTGGTCAAATCAGACAAATAAGGCTGAGAGAAAAAAAAATTAAGTCACCCTCAAGTCTGCCTCTTATAAGTAGGATCCAGAGCAGGCGGCAGCGCTAAATCTAAAGTGGGTCAGCCAGTCAAGAAGCATTTATTAAATTCATTTTATGTTCCAGGCATTGTGCTAAGCACTGGGGACACAAGTTAAAACAAAAGTCTCTGGGGAAACAAAAATGTAGCAACTTTGTACTAGGGATCTAGACATGGTTTGTAATTTTATAGATTGTAAAGCACTTTCTATATTTGGATACCTGGTTTCCCCATATCTACCTTACTAATAGGTTCACAGTCTCCACTGATAGAGGCAGCTGGATGCTACAAAGGATAGAACACTGGATTTGGAGTCAAGAAGACCTCAGTTCAAATCCAGTCTCAGGTACATACTAGCTTTGTGACCATGGGCAAATAATTTAAACGTCTGCTTGTCTCAGTGTCACCACTTATAAAATGAAGATAGCAATAGCTGCCCCTCAGCATTGTTGTGATGATCAACAAGGTAATTGTAAAGCACTTTGCAAACAACCTTAAATCATTAAATGAATATTACTCATTGTTATTCTTATTTTAAAACTCTTCTCACCTATCACTAGCCAAAAGTATTCTCTTCCTCCTCTGAACCTCTATTAGAAGGAATCTTAGAAATTATCTAGGTTAACGACCTTATTTTACTGATGAGACTTAATTAAGTGAACTTATTCAGGATCATAGAGGTTAATAAGGAGCAGGAAAAGGATTTGATATCAGGTCTTCTGATTCCAAAGCTGGTCACTTTTCCTCTATATTGCATTACCTTTATATTTATCCCATTGATCACATCATACCTTTTATCATGATTGTATCTTCTTTATCTTATCTCTTATCTTATCTTATTATGTCTATTATATCTTTCCTACTAGAAGGCACTGCAATAAAGTTAAACTCAGTTGCTTCCTTTCCAATCCTACTGCAACAGGTGGGACACCTGGTCTTCATCTCTTTTTTACCTGGCCTATTGTAAGAGACCAATCTGTCTTCCTGCCTCAAGCCTAATCACCTTCCAATCCATACCTCCCACTGATGCCCTTATATCACTCTCTTCAAAACCCCTTATTGACAACTTAATAAAGTATAAACTCCCGAATTGACACTCATTGTCCTCTACAACCTAGTTCCAAACTGCGTTGAACTACATCTCACATTATTCTTTTTCAAATATTCTCCATTCTAGTTAATCTAAGTTACTCTTTGTGCCCTTTCTTTTCTTACTTTCTCCTATTTCTATGTTCTCCAATTTCTATACTAGGAACAGACTCTCCCTCTGTAGCTCCACTTGGTGAATTCTTTATGTTGTATCCATTAAGGCCCAGTTTAGGTGCTACTTTCTCATAAAGTCTTCCCTGAACACTGTCCCTGACCCTGGAGCCCCAACTGAAAGTGAAATCTTTCTCTTCCCCATTACATTTATCTAGTTGATCCCCTTTGTATTTACTTTATTAGCCCATGCATCACCATTATTTGGGTAGATTTATATGTCTGTCTACCCTTGTCCTTTTAGATTATAAACTCCATGAGGGCTGGGACTGTATCTTATCAATTTGTATCCCCCAGGTCCTAGTGTAAGCTATGCACTGATTGGTGAATTAAATTGCATTGAAATGTGCAGTGAAAGTGATCTGGGCTTCTACGTAACTATGCCAACTAAACATGTAGCTCTGGAGACAGAAACAACCAGCAATCATTGCGCATTTTCAGAGGTTCGTCACCAGGTTGGCCATGATGATGAAGATGATTGTCGTTATCATCATCATTATAATTTGCCACAGCAACTCACAAAGATGATTTTTGAAGAAGGATTATGACCTGCATTGGTGGAGGAAGGACAGATATCAGTGAAATTACAGTTCTTGTAATATTGACATAAGTATTCCATTTGTAAGGATTTTGAGGCAAAGATGTCACCTTTCTCATCTTTGTGTCTGCCTGAAAAATTCTTTTTCTCCCTGCCTTACAGCAGCAGTGGTAAAATGGTATTCTAAGGTACTATATATCAGAGAGACGCAGAATCAAGAGCTGATTGTTACATTTTCAGTGTGAGCATTGACACCTCAGAAATTGACAGATGCTACAAATAAAGGCTTCATTTATTGTTTTGCTGATGGTCTAGCTGTAAGAAAGTGAGAGAGAAAATTTTAATGTAGATTAAAATTTAAAGTTGCGGGAACGTTTTTTACAGAGCTGGTTGTGAAACATTTACCAACACACCCCTGAATGAATGCAACAGTCTCTGAAGAAATGAAAATGAATATCATTTAGAGGGAAAAGGAGAGGTACATGCACAAGATACAATATATATCCTATAAGGAAATTGGAAGAAGATGAGTAAAGGTTGACATCACAGGGAAATGTGTGTTGGGAAGAGGGAATAGATCATTCATGTGCTGAGGGCAAGGGATGACAGGTAGACAGACAGTGTATTCTGCTGGTGTCTCCACACAGTCTGGATGAAGCAAGGAAAGCCTCTAATACGTTCTGTAGACCTCCTATGGGGAGCTTACAGGGGCACATGTACAAGAATTGCACAGGATGGGCAGACGTGGGTCCTGGATGCCCATTCCTTTCCACTAGTGTCTTCCCTCTGAGATTACCTATTATTTACACTGTTGGGTTGCTGTATGTTCTGAATTATTTAAATGTTCTCACTCCTATTAAACCATAAGCTCCTTGAGGCCAGGAACTATGTTTTTGCCTTTTGTATGCCTAGCTCCAAGCATGATTTCCTGGCAGATAGTAAATACTTTATAAATGCTTGACTGACTGCATTGTTAAAGAGAATATCTAAAACAGATCCATATGGGGGGCAGCTAGGTGGTGCAGTGACCACAGTACAGCCCTGAAGTCAAGAGGACCTGAGTTCAAATATGGCCTTGGCACATTTACTAGCTGTGTGACCTTGGGCAAGTCACTTAACCCCAATTACCTTGTCTTTCTCCCTTCCACAAAAACAAAACAAAACAGATCCATGTGAATGTCTGATAATTTGCAAGTTTACTTCAAAACCTAGCACAGGATTTGGAGCATGTTGAACATTTAATTTTTGTGTTTCCTGAATAAACAGCCTATGAATTTAAAAGGAGGTTATCTCTTGACTCTTGGGGTGGAATCACCCTGTATTTTTCTACTATCTTTGCTTTTTAGTAAAGAAAAGTGATCATGGACAGCATGAAGTAGGTAAGCAGGAAAGCCAGTGTCTCCTCTTCCCATTGAAATGTACAATCATGACATGAAGCTGGAAGAGGTTTGAGAGGTAGGCATTCTGATGAAAGTGGAGCCTAAAAGTGGAGGTCCTCAAACTGGGATTAGTGTCACATAGGCATAGAGAACATGACCCAAGATAAGGAAATTTCCCAAAGCATAGGAAGTAATCAATTTATGGACATAGGCAGTGGTCAAAACCAGAAGTCATAGACTAAAGAGAGGCAAAAGCCAAGAGGAGGAACCAAGAATCAGAGCTAGGGTCAGAACAAAACAGAGATATTTGTAAGAGGAATACCCTAAAAGAGCTCATAAAAATGCTGCTTCCTTCTTCCCAGTCTCCTTTGGAGGACAACACAGGCCAGAAATGAGCCCCTCAGACTTGATCTGGCTTGGAGTCAGGAATGGGTTGATAAGGGGTTTGTGTACCTCATGAGGTCAGGAGACAGAATAGAGTTGCTGGGCCTATAATACAGTGAATCAAATGACCATCTCCTCTTCTTGGAGGAAGTATCCTATGTTTCCCTGCCTCCTTTGAGTACAGTGAGTGAGTACAGAGAAATGATTCACTGGAACCCAAGGAGGAAGAAAAATAAATCAATGATGAATTTTAACAAGGCCAATTTTAGAACAATGTTGAGATTACTGTGTGAAAATGAATAGGGCAAAAGAAGAGTGGGAAAGGGAAAAACTTTCAAAGAAAAATGACTATCTATACTAGGAGTGATAAAAATAGCAGGGTACTGTATCTGAAAGTGCCTCAAATGGAATATGAGAGGCTTCTGTTTCTTTAATTCTTGCACTTGTTTAGCATCTGTTACTTCGGTAACTCACATTATGCTTTTAATTGAATAGTTTCACACATCTCTCTTTGACGATTGATACGTTTGGGATGAGGTCACTGACCTCCCTACCTTCTCTTCATTGCCTTCCCAACTGAGACAAAATCCTCCCATGATGACTTGTGGTAACATGGAGATGATCCTGGGTTATTGAGGTGAGGGCAGCAAAGAACTAACTTTGGCAGCTTTCTACCAAGCTGGAAACACTTTTAATATGGTCCTGATGACAGTTCACACCTTCTTTTTGATGACTGGCCTTGAAAAGTATAGAGACATCATTAAGAGGTTGGCCACTTAGTGAGCTCTTTGACCATGACAGCCCTTAAAACAAAGAAAATGATCAAAATAGCTTTTGATCCTTTTTTTTCTTCAGTTATAGGGGTTGTGTGTGTGTGTGTGTGTGTGTGTGTGTGTGTGTGTCTGTGTAAAGGGAGCAGAGGGCATAAAGAATCCTACAGTATTAGGCCATCTTTAAACACTGACTTAACTGTTGGTACTCTGAATATAATAAGATCCTTAGTCGATGCCCAACATAGCAGGCATATGAGGGGAGAAATTGAGTCCCATTAATCATGATATTCTTGCTATAGATGAAAGAAGATGTCAAAAGTTCATGGTACCAAAATGGAAAGGTGTCTCACGGGTACTTCTAGTGGGGGCAATTAAAGAGGTTGGAAGAGTGAATTTTTATTGTGTGTTAAAAGGAGATACAAAAAACATAATTTCATTGGACATTTAATCATCTCTCATTGTAGTGCTAATGATAAGTATTTGCAAAATAAATCATCATGAAAATAATTGCATCTAATTGCTAATATTTCAGCATCTTTTGCTTTCAATCTTCTGATTTCTCATATCTATCTTGGATGACTGTTACATTTGTGGGGAGAACAGTGACCTAGAAATTATCTGTAAGGAGGTAATATTTGAACTCATGGGAGCTGACAAGATCACCAAGTGTTCTGAGAAAACAAGAGAATAGGATCTTGGATAGAGCCTAGATGACATCTATAATTAATGGGTATGACATGGATGAAGTTCCATCAAAGGAGACTAAGGAGAGGTCAGACAGGTTGAAGAAGAATCAGCTCCCTCTCTGGATTTTTAATTTATTTATCATCTATCCAATCAATTACTCTAATCCTGTTTTCCATTCTCATCCTCCATTTTCCACTATTCCTTTGCTGGTCTTTCTCTGATGTCAGTCAACAATCACTTACTATGGACGTTGTAGTAAGGCACTAGGGATACATTGTAACTCAAAATTCAGTTTCTGCCTTTAAGGATCTTATACTGTAAAGGCGGAGACAATGTCCAAACAACTATGTACGTACAGAATGATGGAAGGTAAATATAGAAGTAAGGTAGCAGTTTGAGGCAGGTCAGAGTTCAAGAATGGTCATTCCAAAAGGTAAGTCTAGTTTTCTCTATATTTCTTCAGTCCACGCTGTGCCTTCCTTCTCCTTTTTATTGGAGTGAAGAACTCTGATTCTCCTTGTCAGAGAAGAATACATATGCACATGAAACTGCAAATCTATTATGCATAACTAACTGTTCCTTTTAAATATATAATAAAGCTATCATGTAAATTTCTTTTTCTTCCTCCCACCCTGCCCTAGAGATGGTACAAATGGGTATGTGTATTAAAAAATATGTATGTATATATATATATATATATATATATATATATATATATATAATATATATATACACATAAACATACACCCACACACACACACACACACACACACACACACACACACACACACATATGTACATATATTCCCCTCTATAGTATTCTCAATAATTGGTTATTCAATTTTTTTTTGCTATCCAATTTTACCAAGGGAAAATTCAATGTCTCCTTAGGCAGCTCATTTTACTTTTTGATCATGCTAATTGTTAGAATTCTCTCCCCCATATGGAGCCTAAATCTATCTGCAAATTCCACCCTCTGCCCCTAGCTCTTCCCTCTATGGCTAAGAAGAATAAGCATTCCTTCTTCTTCCCCGTATTTAGCACAGTGCCTGTCACATGCAAGGTATAAATGCTTACCCTGAACATTTAAGTCAGGCTCTTCTGTTTAAGCTGACTCCAGCTTAACTTTGTTACTGATATACATTTAGCATCAGAACATAGTGATGCTTCCCCACCTGGCCTTCCAAAGGGCTTGTTCTTCAATATTACAACTTTGGACTGAAATGATCATCCATGTTGTTAGATGTTAGAATATCAGCTCTTTGCTAGTGGGGATTGTCTCATTCAATGTATTTGTGTCCCCAGCACTTAGCCCAGTGCCTGGTGCATATCAAATGCTTAATAAGTACTTGTTGATTGATTGATTGACTGTTTTGGTCTATGTCCTCAGTCCTGGTGTCTCCAGATGGCGGTCCTACTGGGTGGCAAGTGGTTCCATCATTGTCTCAGAGCAGGGAAAATAGAATGTTTTGACTTCTGAGTGCCTTGAATTGGCTTCACCTGCTGGTCATTAAGGATAATTAATAGCTCCTGAGGGAAAGAATAGGAGAATATGGGTGGGGGTAGGGATGGGGAAGGGAAGAGTGGCCCAAGCAGAGATCTGAGAGAAAAAGCAGAATGGTGTGTTTGAGTAAAGCTAAAGTGTTTACTGATGTCAACAGCTTCAGAAGACTGGGCAAGAGTGATGGACTACAGATCAAAAGCACAGTCAAACAAAAATGGGAGGCAAAAGTTGGCAGGAGTTATAGTAATAGTAGTCAGTTAATACTATGCAGGAAACAATGAATGACAGTTTGTCTCTGGTCAAGATAAATGTTCTTTTATAATAGTGGCGTTCTAGCCATGCTTCTTCTTTGTTGAACTATACTAATGTGGTTGTGGGCCTGGGCATTCTTCCCTGGATCTGTCAATTGCTCAGAGTCTTAAGGGATAGGCCCTATTACTACTGTGGATACTCTTTGTGAGTTGGGCTGTATCAGAAGTTCTATATCATGATCCCCTTTGGCAGTCTGGTGAAACCTATGGACTCCCCAGAATAATGTTTTTAAATACATGAAATAAGATACATAAGATTACAAAAGAAACCAATTCTATTGAAATATAGTTATCAAAAATTTTTTTGAACTTCACAGACTGCAGGGTACAAACTCTTGCCCAGATGATTCTCAAAATCCCTTTCAAATTTTTTGTCTTTGATTTTGTGATTCAATCTATGTCATTGACTGCTATACCAAGGATGATAATGGAGAAAAGTATTTATGTCATATAACTGTCCTTTTGTTCTCTGTGCCAGTCACCAAATAGACATGGATCATAACTCAAGCATGTTTGGTTTCAAGGTCAATGCTATGTCTAATAGACCAAACTACCTCTCTTTTGCTGGGTGTAAATAATGTAGTAGGAAGAGGGGAGCTAGAGAGATTCCAAGGTGAATTCAGAAGAGGATGAGGAAAACGTGACAAAGGCAAGAAGTACTAAAGGACTATAGGAGAGTTACACAAGAGTCTTGTAGGAATTATTTTGCGTGTACATAAGGACTGAGTTATTAGTGACAGAGACAATAGGCCTTTCTCATAGATGGAAGACATCTTTTACTAATAAAGAAAATAAACACTACTTAAAGCAAAGCTCAAACCATACCTTAGTGTTTACAAAGGAGAATGAGGGAGAGAAGCCAGGGAAGAGGTACAAATTTCCCAGGAGTGAAGCTACAATAAGAATACATATCTGGACCAAGCCAGAACATGTTTGAACAAAGCAAATGCCCAAAGACTAAGAAAACCCTGGAAAAGAAAACATTGTAAGGTAGTGAGAGCAGATTCATTTTAAATCTTTTGAGGGAACAGAGAACATAGCCCCATCGCAGAGAGAAAAAAAAAACTATGTGAATTTGACTCTATTATCAATATGGTTACATGAACTGATGTGATGACACGCTGAGTATTTCCCCAAACTACTGTAAAGATCCCAGTTGGTTTTTTAATTTAAAAAAATTATATTCTATTTTTTCCTGGTTCCTTTTCCCTTCTCCTAAACCCCAATGCTCATAGCAAACTGTTTTCCCCTGTCTCCCCACCCCAAATCTCTATGGTTCTTTTTGATCAAATAAACATTTTTACCCATTCCCTTCTCCTTTTCTTCTTCTTGGTGCTTCCTTTTCAGCCAAGTCATTTTCTCAGAACAGTAGATGCCTTATACTGAAGACCCTCAATGGGGAAGCCTCTTGTTGACATTTTGAGGGACAGTGCTTTAGTCAATAGCTTAGGAAGCCAAGGGTCTGTTTTTGGTCTGCTGGTTTGTTCCTAACACTCTGAGCGAGTCTGGCCAGTTCACAGTTCATTATACAAAGAACTAACAGCTTCAGTGACTCCAAATGGGGTGATTTAAATAAAGCACATGTTATTCTTGCCAAACTTGCTGTTCTCTAAACTCAGGATCTCTCCTGCATTGTCTCTTGCAATTGAAGGTATTCTCTGCATTGTCTCTTGCAATTCTTTAGTTGCCATCAAAGTTCAGCTAGGTAACACTTCCTATGGGAAGATTTTCTTTATCATTTCATTGTTAATGATCTCCCCTTCCTTAAATTATTTCATATATATTCATTTGTGTATCTCTCCTAGTAGAATGTAAACTCTTTGAAGGCAAGGACTGGTTTTTGCTTTGTCTTTGTATGCCTATGAGCAGCTAGGTGGCTCAGTGGTTTGAGTGACAGGCCTGGAATCAAGAAGACTTCTTCCTGAGTTCAAAGCCGGCCTTAGACACTTACTAGCTGTGTGATTCTGGGCAAGTCACCTAACTCTGTCTTAGTTTCCTCTTCTGGAAAATGAGCTGGAGAAGGAAAGGGTAAACCACTCCAGCATCTTTGCTGAGAAAACCCCAAATGGGATCACAAAGAGTAGGAAATGATTGAACAACAACATGTAGAAGACACTTGTATTAAACCTTAGATATACAATTGAATTGGTTAGTCAGTTTTCAGTTGTGTCTGACTCTTCATGGCCCCATTCAGGGTTTTCTTGTCAAAGATAATAGTATGCCATTTCCATCTCCAGCTTACTTTCCAGATAAGGACACTGAGGCAATCTGAGTTAAGTGACTTGCCCAGAGTCACACAGTTGGCTGTGAAGAGTCTTCCTGACTCAAGCCCTGGCACTGTATCCATGGAGCCACTTGGCTGCCTCTTACTCATAATAGGCACCTAATAAATTCCTGCCATACTTCATAATTGGTGGTCAGTTTCTGCTTTCCTCAATCACTGTTTGGGGATGACATAGAACAGAAAATGGAAATACCTGTACTAGGGCTTTCTGGGAATAATAGCACAAGAGTCAGGCCCAGTCCATTCTGGGTATTGCCTCAATTTCTGTTATGTACCATTCTTTCCCAATTCAGCTCTGCATGACTGAAAAACTAATATGATCTGTAGAACAGTGGATGAACCATACATCCCTTGGAGGAAAACTGTAGAGCAGGATACTTTCTACATCATCAGATGAGGTCTTGGTATTAATTAATTTTCCTCATTTATTTTTAAACAAAGGATGGTTCAATTCTAGAAAGCAGGATTGTGTGTATATCAAGGTGGGCAGGGCAGGCAGCTGAAGCAGTATGTATATTCAGAAATGACAGTGACATAAATACAAAATGCATCCATCAAACTTGTTTTCCTACAAATACCCACCATTCAAAGATAGATTTCTAGAGAAAGTTTTTTTGGGGAAAATCCTGCTAGTACAATTCCCTGATGTCTCCTCTATGATTAACCTTCTACTTTTCTTTTATTCACTCTTTTTCTGCTATAATGCTGTATGCTATTTTGTTATCTCTTTTCTGCTCCATAATTCTTTGACACCTGACTCAGATTCTTTCTCTACCTTCTTTGCCTCAGTGGTTTTGTACAGTGGCCAATCTCATGTCAACTCACTGCCTTATTTCATATTGCTATAACGTTTCTGGCATTGGAATTTTCTTTCTCATGGTTCACTTTAAAATTTCATTTTTATCTTTACCTAAGTTAGATGAGAACTTGAATTCTCTTGTATTCACATGCATGATATAGAATATAGCTGAGTCTTAGCTCTCATCTCTCACCAGGAAATGCCTTCTGCAAGTCCCTATGCAATCATAAAACAGCAAATAAAACTGAACATATAAGAAACAAAAAAATTTTTTGCCCTTTTTAGTCTCATGCCAATTTATTACACTTTCAGTTGCTTTTCCTGAAGGGAGTGTGGTTAAGAGGAAAGCAACAGGAAGAGAAGTGTAACTAGGGCAGGGGAACTAGAGCTATGTCTCTCAGGTCTACACATTTAGATAGTGATGACAGTCTTTAAACTTTTTCAGCTGCGTAGAAATGAACTTAGCATACAGGCATCAGAAATAATTAGTTAAACTCAGAAGCCAACAGATGTGGAATGCTTCTTTCCCAAGTTACTACAGTCCTGATGAACTCCCTCCCTGTCCCTTGCAGTTAAGTTGCTGTTCAGTTGTATCCAACTTTCCACGATCTAATTTCTTGACAAAGATACTGAAGTGGTTTGCCATTTCCTTTTCCTGCTCATTTTACAGATGAGGAGATTGAGGCAAACAGGGTTAAGTGACTTGTTTATGGTCACACAGCTAGTAAGTGCCTGCTTATTTCCCATTTAAGAGGAAGGAAATCTATTACATCTTCTATTGCCAACATCCCAACTGAATGGTTACCTGATTGATTGTCATTTCTGTGCTTACAACTTTATCCTCATTGATATAAGTTGGTGATCCTCAGCCCTAACTGATGTGGTTGATTATAGACTTGAGAAAGGTTTGAAAGCAAGACTTCTCTGATTTAAGGAGTAGTCTATATTCATATACTTGAAAATATGAGTTCAAATCCTCCCTTAGGCATTTATTAACACTGTAACTCTGGTTAATAAATGCCTAAGGGAGGATTTGAAGTCATGTTTTCAAATATATGAATATAGACTACTCCTTAAACCAGAGGAGTCTTGTTTGCAACCCTTTTAGAATCATGGACCTCTTGGATAGTCTGGTGAAGTTTATAGATGCCTTCTCAGGATAACATTTTTAAATAATTGAAAGAAATAGTAAATTTTAGTTAGGGTTAGTGAAAATAAAAATGTAATTTTTTTCCCACCAAAGTTTGCAGACATTCTGAAATCTAGCTACAGATTCCTTGTGCATCTATGCCCTAGGAATTAAGAATCCCTGCTCTAGGCCTCCAATGCTGCTCATCCTTTGTTTCAGTTGGTCAAATGACATACTGGAGTTGTGTCTTGACTTGGTGAATTGGATTGAAGTGAGGTAGAGTTGCACAAAGTTGTCCATCTCTCTCTTCCAGAGTCAATGAAGTCTAGTGGCAAGCCAAAGACAGGACTGCTAGCTATGGTCCAGTTTGCAGTGGATGACCTTGTCTTTGATGCCCAAGCTCTAAGAGCTCCGCAGTGCCTGCTTCAGCCTTCTTCAATTCTATTGGAACAAACTGTTCTTATCTGCTCATTATGCCTGGGGGAAGTCTTCACATACTTGGAGTAGACATCCCCCTAACTTACCAATGGATTGAGGTCTGTCAGTTACCCTGAACCTGGTTTAGTCTGTCAGTCAAGATGGTTTACTGGGGTGTGGCCACTACATATGCTACAGCTTCTTGGAGCCACAGGTGAGAGTTGGGTGATAGGTGGACACCAGAGGTGGATGAGCAGCCCTGAGAAGGGCTCAGCAGCCCTACCACCCGAGGAACTAAGTCCTCTCTGAACACCTCCTACACCTCTTTAGACCGATAAGTATAGTTAGAGAGAAACATAAGGAAAAAAAACAAGCCAAGGAAAAATGCAAGCAGAATGCAGAATTGGGACTAAGTTCTTTGGAATTACTGCAGCTGGTTGACTAACCTTGATGCCACGGCTGCTGAAGGAGAGCTTTGCCAGATTCGCTGAAGCTGTTGGTGCTTTTTGCTGTTTTTCCCCTGAGGCACTGGAGCTATGGTTAGTTCTGCCTGATTTTAGAGGGAATCTCTAGCACCATGCCTGGATTCCATCAAATCCTGCAAGAAACTATCTAAAATGGATTTTCCACACAGACTACATGACTATTAGGAATAAATTAAACATAAGAATAAAAATGAAATCAATGCTCTAGTAGAAAGAATTGGAAAGAGAAAAAAATAGTTTAAAAGAGTCGAGGATAATAAACTTTACCCAAGAAATAGACTCCCTAAATAGTAGAAAAGACCAAATAGAAATTGTCTCCATAATATAGGAAGAAATATTAGGACAAAAGATTGAAAAACAGAAGAAAATTAAGATGTTTGATATAAAAATAACTGACTTGAAAACAGGCCACATAGAGATAATTTAAGAATCATCATATTCCTTGAAAACCATTATTTTTTAAAGCCTAGGAACTGTAGTTCAAGATATAAAAGGAAGCTACCTAGATCTACTTGAACCAGAGAGCAAAGGAAAAATAGAAAAAAGTAACTGATTGCCTTCTGAAAGAAAATACAAAAGGAAAAATTCCAGAAACATCATAGCCCAAATTTAAAGCTTCTAAAATAATTCAGATACATAGAAGGAAGCAGTTCAAGTTCCAAGGGACTACAGTCAAAAGCGCACAAAACCTGTTGTTGTTTTTCTACAAAGGAGAGATCCTGGAATACAACATTCCAAGAGGTAAAAAAAAAAAAAAGGCTTCAACAAAAAAATAACTTAACTTGCAAAGCTGAATGCGCTCCTATGGGGGAAATCTGATCCTTAATGCAATAAAGAACCTTCAGCATTTCTGATGAAAAGACCAGAGTTGAGTAGGAACGTTGAAATATGGACACAAGAATCCAGAGAAATCTAGAAAGCTACATTAATTTGTGCAATTGGAAGGAACTGTATAATAATATAATGTTAACATTTTAATAGGGGAAAGAGAAATGTGTTCCTTCAAAGGATATTAAATATGAAAAAGAGAGTTCCTAGAGGGGTCATGGATTGATGCTGTTCTGAGGGTTTAGAGAAAGTCAGGAGAAGGGAGAGAAAAAGGAGAAATATGTAAAAAGAAGGAAGAAGCAGACACAAATTGCTATTTCTCATATTTGGAGTATATAAGAAGAGAATACAAACTTGGAGGAAGGACTAGGGGAGCAAGCATCCGATAAAGTCCAATCTTTGATGAAACAGACAAATGAGGGCTAAAACACACATACATACACACAGACATACACACATGTGCATACATACTCAAATACATCAAACTCAGCAGAGAAACAAGTGACCAGAAGGAAAGAGGTATTAAGAGAGAGAATAATACCAGGAAGGGAATACGCAAAATAAACTTCCTAATCCTGAATAAAGAGAGTAAAAGAGAGAGAGAAGGAGGAAAAGAGAAGAACTATAGTCTAAGGAGTTTCCTTAGGTTTCCTCTTACACAATTCCAGAATGGTTGAACAAATTGGGATATATGAATGTAATACACTATTGTTGTACTGTAAGAAACAATAGAGATAATTTTAGAGTATCCTAGGTAGTATGACCTGATACAGAGTGACACGAGAAGAATCCAGAGAATAATTTATATAAGGACAGCAACTCTGTAAAGAAAAAACAACTTTGAAAAATATAACAACTCTAACCAATGTAATGACCAACCACATCTACAGAAGACCTGTGATGAAGTATGTTACCTATCTCCTGAAAGAAAAGTGATAGATAAAAGGTACAGAGAAACACACATTTTTTTGAACAAACTACAGTGGGGATTTGTTTTGTTTGATTATGTTTATATCTTATAAGGGATTTTCCCCCTTCTCTTTTCTTGGTTTTCCATGAGTACAGTTAGGGTACCTATATTAATTCCCCCTTACTTAACCCTTCCCACAAAGAGGGCCATTGAAACATTCTAAAATGCATGGAAAAGGGCAGAAAGAAATTCAGAAGGAAGCACAAACTTGCTGGACAGTTTTGAAAGCAACATGAAGAGTTTATTATATAAAATATAAATATGAAAAAGATATTATAGTAGCACACATGATTATTTTTTAATGTTTGGTTGTAGGTGTGAAAATGCTCTTTGGAGGTGTTTAAGTTCAGAATAAAAATTTTAAAATAAAAAAATACATTTCATTTGCTCTATGTGCCAGAAGGACCTGTAGGAAGAATTTTCATCCAACACACTTTGATGCCTTACCTGAGAATGAGTGGAGTGGACTTGCAGTCAATCTCAAGTACTAATTCCTTTTTAGAGAGTCCAACATATCCTAGGAACACGTTTAGAACACAATTTTCTCTGTGAAAGTGGAAGTTCATTTTTACTTTAATTTTTCTTCATTTTTCACTCGTTAGGTGTTTAATTTTATTCTTTTCTATTTGTTTTGGTTTGGGATAGGCTCTTACAAGTAACAAGCAAGCAAAGCTCTTTGAAAACTTTGGAAAATCATGTTTGGTGGCAAATTTGTGTTTGCATGTATTGTAATGTCCAAGCCTATCAAGTGCTAGGACAACTTGGGGTTTTAGTGTGTTGTAAACTCAATTCAAGTTAGCGGTCTGCAGTGTGATGTAGAAACCAAAAAAATTTATGAAATCTTGGACTGTATTAAGTGGTATGGCTTCCAGGAATAGGGAAAGTGATGGTCGTACTGTACTATTCCCTTTCCAGCCTTCATTTGGCATATTGTGTTCATTTATGGAAACCACAACTTAAGAAAGACATTGAAAAGCTGGATAGTGATAAAAAGACAGAAATCATACTGGTGAGTCCTTAGCACATAGTAGGCACTTAGTAAATGTTTAATGACTATGGACCAACTGATCTTGAGTCTGTGTCATATATCATAGGAACACATAAAGGAACTGGACATGTTTTCTCTGGAGAAGAGAAGACTCAAGGAGAATGGGATAGCTTTCTCCTGGTTTTTGAAAGACTGTCACATGATGGAGAAAATGAAACTTGCTGTTTTTGGTCCCAGTGTCAAAAGCTTAAAGTTGCAAGTAGGCAAATTTAGGTTTTGCTGTCAGGAAAAATATTTTTAATAATTAGAGCTGTTAAATAGCAAGATGGACTTCCTCAAGAGGTGGATAGAGGTCATATTACCCTTCTTCGATGTGATCAGACAGGGGAGAGATGACTACTTGTTGGGTATGTTATAATGGAAATTATTTTTATGTGTGAATTGTACTAGATGCTGCTGAGGTCTCTTCCAACTCTGTAATTCTATATGATAGACCTGGGCCATCAAAATGAGTTATTTGAGGGTTGTCAAAGACACAATCATTCTTAATTCTGGTGTTGTCTCTGTTGGTTACTTCAAATTTATCTTATATGTAGGTTATTTGTACATAATTGTTTGTTGTTGTCCTCTCCATTAGTTCCTTGAGAATAGGTATTCCCCCTGCCCCTTACCTCTCTTTATATTCTTGGTACTTAGTCCAGTGCCTGGCACACTGTAGGGGCTTAAGAAATATTTATTTAACTGAGTGGATTGCTGGGACATTGCATAACATTCAGAAAACAATTCAGAGATTTTCCATTTGGACTTCTTTGAGATTCTTTAGTGAAAGACATTGGGGAGAGATGATCAAGAAAGGACCGTGCTTGAGTTTCTCCAGATTCCCAGAGCCTATCTGGAATTGGGAATAGTGGTTTATGTGTCAAAAAGCATCCCAGTTAAATTTCTGGGCATAGTAAATGTTTAATGGGAGGAGGAGAATGAAGTAGGACCATCCAATGAAGGCTGCATGATGTGGGTCTTGCATGTCTTGACTGCTTCAAATAAATTACCTTTGTTTTACCCCCTTGCTGAAAGACACATGTGACCAGTCACTCCTGGTTGATCTTTTAGTTTAGGGGTGGGGAACCTGTAGCCTCGAGACCACATATGTTGCTCTAAGTCCTCAAGTGTGGACCTGTAGGAGGCTGCAGTACTTAGTTCCTGTGACTGGAGGGTTGATTTTTTAGCGTCTGTAATTGGAGGCTATTTCAAAGACAATAGGTAACTGAGCCAGGAAGATTTTTTCTCTCTGGGTTTTAAAGGCAGTTGGTCTTTTTCTCTTCATCCTCTCTTTTGAACCTGTTGCTTGTGGTTCTATCAGCCTCTCTTCGATTTGCAGTGGAGGGAGGAGAATTTCTCTTCTCCTTCCCAGCCACAACTACAAGCATATGGCAGAGATGAGATGGGCTTATTGAGATGAGCCTGAGATTGAACCAGAAATTCCTGGCTGCCTCTTTTGGTCTGTTTCTTTTGTTAAGCACAAATGACTAAACTGTGATCCTGAGAGATAGATATTTCCAGTCCTGGCAACTACTTCATGTGTTTGAGAGGTTGGGAGTTCCTGTTCCTGAAACCCGAAGAATTTCAGAACAAAGGGAAAGATGACCATTGCCATAAGGATGAGCCATACTTGCCTGGATGCCAGAAGGTGTGGACCTGGAGCTGCTGCACAGAGAATACAGATCTGAGGCTAATGTTACATGGCTGGCAAGCAGTCCCAGCAATTCTTCTGAGAGGCAAGGGATCCCAGCCTAGCATAACAGAGACTGTGAATTATAATTCTTGTTTTAAGTATGTGTTGATGCCAGCTTAAGAATCACTTGTGTTTTAAGCTTTTATTTTGTGATAGAAGAAATAGTTGGTCTCTCTGTGATATCTCCCATGTACACTAAGTAACTTTTCTACCAGGGCCCTGTTAATCCCATTTGGGGAGACCCTAGACATGAGCCAAACCTAAGCTTTATCTAAGAGATTTTTCCCAGGACTCTGGAGTGAGAATGTAATGATATCAGAAAGTGTGGGAAAACAAGGCTGAATATCGTTTTCTTTGGGGTTAGACTACCGTATGACTTAACGTAGTCTACATGAATCCAAAGCAGTAACCCCACATGAAAGAGGGGTACCTCCTGGACCTCAGGTAATACTATCAGTGTATACATACACACATATTCATCTATTGGAATATACATATGTACAGCATAGCCTTGTGGCTAGAGCTCCAGACTCAGAGTCAGGAAGATACAAATTCAAATCCTGCCTTAGGCATGTATTATGTGATACTTGATAAGTCATCAGATCTGTGCTTCAGATTCCTCAACTGTAAAATGAGAGTTGTATTTGATGACTTCTAAAATTGCTTCCAGCTCTTAATGTCTGATCTTATGATATAAATATGTGCACATATACATAACAATATATGCACTTATATACATAACATACATGTACATGTATGCATGTATGTGTATACACATGTGCACACACATATATACATGATCAAAATATCAACTAGGAGATCTATATATCTATCTAAGACAGAAAATCCTAGATATCTTTCCTCAGGCCCAGCACAGTTAATCTCTTAGTAAATACATCAACATTGCCCTCAGTATTTAAGGTATCATTTGTGTGTGTGTTTGTGTGTATACGTATAAACTGTATTTATGTGCGTATGCTTGTGTGTATACATACATACACAGTGTTTACTAAGCACTTAGCTGAGCTGAGTCTGAGCGAAGAGTTTGAGGATTTTCTCCCAGGCCCCACCCTCAGAATTCTCCAGCTGGATAAGATCAGATGAAGTATTCATTGGCTGCTCATGCCCTAAGGGAGGACTTCTGAAAGCCCTCTGCTCAAAAGAACTTTTTGTGAAGGACCCTAGCCAGAAAAGCAGATAATGGAAAGGATTTTATTTATATGAGTCTAGTTGAAGGGAGCCCAGAATCAGGCCTTTCAATTTAGTTGCACTTTCTATAGACAACCCAGTGCCTGGTCATGTAATAACCTTAGTAAAGCACAAAGAGAGAATAACTTTTTAAAAAAAATCTCCAAAGAGAAGGGCCAGAAAATTGGGAACTTTAGAAAAGGTAAATCTAAGTCATTAACAGGCTTTAAAGGTAAGAAGGAATGTAAAGTGTCAAAAAAGAAAAACAAACAAAAGCCTAGAAGAATTACTTTTATTACTGTGTGAAGAAGCTACAGTTACAATTTGAAAGTCAGTTCTAGTCTTCATAATAACAACTTATACTTATATAGTGCTTTACTGCCTACAAAACGTTTGCCTACATTGTCTCATTGGACTCCCCCAATAATCCCATGAGGTGGGCAGTGCCTGTATGATAAACCATCTCCATTTTAGAGGTGAGAAAGCTGAGGCTTAGAGAAGTACAGAGACTGGACTAAGGTTGTACAGGTATTTACTGGAACTTTATCAGTCCTTCTGACTTCTAATTCACTGTTCCTTCCAGTACACAATACCATCCCTATTTGATATTATCATTTGGATTTCATAGATGGGGGAAATATACAACAGAAAGTAATTAGGGTAGTAGGAGAAGAAGGATGTCTGGGAAGCTAGAAACACTAGATCTTTGGAAAGAGAAAGGGAGAGAGAGAGAGACAGACAGAGAGAGAGAGGAGAGAGAGACAGAGAGAGAGAGAGAGAGAGAGACAGAGACAGAGAGACAGAGAGAGAGAGGAGAGACAGAGAGACAGAGAGAGACACACACAGAGACAGAGGGAGACAGAGAGGAGAGACAGAGAGATACACACACACAGAGACAGAGAAAGACAGAGACAAACAGAGACAGAGAGACAGAGACACACACACACACAGAGAAAGAGAGAAAGAGAGAGAGATATTATAATGAGACCTCATTAAAGTACCAAAGGTTCAGCTATTTAAGCTAGTGACATACACAGAGAACAAGGGTGTGCAAAGGCAAAACTGAAAGGCAGCCAGACCCTGAAGGAATTTTGGTGGGATTTCATCACCAGAGGAGCAATTAATAAATAGAGCAGGTTTCTAAGAGCAGAAATGAGAGCAGCCATTCCATTTTGGCAGGGGGTGGAGAGATGGTAAATTGGAAGGGAGAGAAGGTTTTTTTTTTTTTTTTTTAAGGCTCCTTAGTTACTCTCACGGCCACTTCTTGTGCCAAAAACATCTGCATCTCAGTATTCACAATGGTGGATTATGTAATAATCATAAAGCGTACTCCAGAATTGGCTCTGGGTATTAGTTGTAGATTATTATTAGATAATATTAAAAACCTTGCAGGCAATTTAATGCTTTTCAAAATTCTAAAATTCCATTTGCTCTGTCTCTGTGCCAACATTTCTGACACTTGACTTTGGATTGCAAACACAGAAATGAGAGCTAGAAAAAACTAAGGGATTGTCCAGTCCTTTCCCCCTTTCCCCACTTAGGATTCTTCCTCATACCTTTCTTCCTAGGATGCTCTAAATGTTTTGTTGATGTCTCTCACTTTATCTATAGCAGTCATTTCAGAATTCACCTATTGCCCCTCCCCCCCCACACTGATCCTTTCCTTCTAACAAATGAAAAAAAAAGAGCAAAATCCCAAGAAATCTGACTGGCTAAAGACTACATCTGAAATCAGTTATAAAATTCCATACCTCTAACTCTATAACGCTCTGTTTAATAGAAGAAATTGGATTTTTTGATCTGAACCAAAATGGTCACTGCATTTAATCTAAGTGTGGCTACTTTTTTTAGTTACACTATTTTCTTTCATTGTGTCTATCATCCCCCTAGTGATGCTTCCCCCCACTCTTCAGTTAATATAAAAATCTCCAGTTTTCTCTCACTCCCTTATTTCTTTCAGGAAAATAATATTTCTGGGATACTTTTAAATACCACCAAACTCTTGGATTTTTGTTACTTTGAGTTATCATTCCTACTTCCCTGATGGGTACTATAGATAGTAATTCATTTTTGTACACAGACTAGGGTAATATTTGGCAGGGAGTGGTAAACATATGTAATTCTTTGGTATATAAGATGGTTCTGTCGACAATAGTTGTGTATATGTATGTGTGTGTATATGTGTTGTACATATGTATGAATGCAGGTGTAAAGTCTGAAGGAAAATGACAATTTTCTCAAATAACACTAGTCAATCACTAAACATGTTGATTGTTTAGTTGAGCAGAAGGCACTGATCATTTAGTGGAGAAAGACCCCATGCTCCTCCAGTCATACCAAGGAGATCCTTAGGGTGGTGGAAAGAGGAAAGTGGTAATAAATCCTTATTAAAGATTTTCTGAAAGGGGAAATCCAGAAAAATGAGAGGCACCAACTGCAGCCAAGTCATTGAAGACATGAAAGAATCAGAGCTCTAGGAAGCAAAGTAGAGGAACTTTTCTCTCTGTAGGCTGAATTTGTATGATCAGGCTTCTGTGGTCTATGGATACTTTCTATGTGCCTGTGTCCCTCCTCCCCACCCCCATGCCTCTGTTAATCCCCTGCATCTGTCCTGTTGATGGGGCCCAGTCACAGAGGTCTTCCTGTCCAGGTGCTTTTTCCCAGGCACAGTTTGGTGTAACAAGTAAATATTTAGATATAGGTTAAAAAAATAATGAATGGTAATTTTCTTCTGATTGGTTTGTGGGGATAAGATCATAGATACAGAGTTGAAAGACAACTTAGAAACCATTCTATAATTTAGGTAAGAGGAAAGAAATAAAACACATATCTGGGCCGCAGAACTCAAATCAGAGACTGAGGTAAGCAACCAGAAATCCAGTACATAAATACCAGAGGACAGAGCAGTATGGGATGTCTAAAGTCTAGAGTTCAAACAGGAGACTGTAGCATATTTGATAGCATGCTAGAATTGAAGTCAGTACTGGGTTCAAATTCTGCATCTGACACACACTAGCTGTATAACTCAGGCAAATCTCAAACTCCCTGAGCCTTGATTTCTCATCTGGAAAATAAAGAGCTTCTATCCTAGAGATCCCTTCTCCCTCCTCAGGTCCAAATCTATAGCCCTGTCTTATGTTCCTAAAGGAGTTGAGGGGGAAGAGTCAGGTGAGTGGCCAAGTGAAAAGTCAAGTAATTAGCAACCAGGAGCACACAGAATGACTGTTCTGCAGAGAGAGAAATAAGCAAAGAAAACTAAGGGAGCATCTTGTTACAAATAGCTCCCAATTTCAAAATGCTAGATTTATGAGTTACTCATATTAATGTTCACCTGGTGCTGTACCCACACACTCCCCTATTCAACTTCTACATATGACAGGACATTCCCCAAATTCACAATAGCTGACACCCCCATCATGCCCAGGGCTCCAGAAATCTACTCCATGCTTGAAGCCCTTTGTAAGTCAGAATGTCTGTGTATTAGAATCCCAATCACTCTTCATCTATTGGCTCATCTCATTCCCACCCTCTGGAAAGTCCTCCTAGTAGTTCAAAGACATTAGCATTCACTTTGAACTGAAGTTCAGTTAAACAATACAGACCTTTATTAACTAGGGAGCTCTAGGGAAGTATAGGGTGTTCTTTTTTCCCCTAGTTGAAGGGATGGGAAATGGGTTAGGGAAGCCTGGTATATTTTGAGCCCCATCCTTGGAGTACTCAGTTGTGTATGAATGACAGTAGTCAGCCAAATTCAAGGGAAAGGCACTGTTACCCCTAACTGAATACAACCATGAGCAGTTGGGACCTTGTCTACTCTGCCTGGATGGAACTTACTCTCAAACTTGAACTAGTAAATTTGTCCTGAATTCACTTCTTCTCCACCTAGACCTTCATCATTGCTTAGTTTACTGGCATCACACAGTCTTAATTCTTGTTTATTGACTATCTGTACATTTTTCTTCGATAAAGACAAGCTCATTTTTATTGCATTCTGAATGAATAGCTATAGATGAGTGGATCTATGGGGAAAGGACAATGGAAAATATCTTTAGAACTCTCTCCTCTTCTCATCCCTTCCCCTGTTTCCCTCCCCTTTTCACTTTTCTCTGTTCTTTTCTCTCTCTTCCCCTTTCCCCCTAAATTGTTTAATTAGATTCACTGAAATATATAGTTATATCAAGGAAAGACATCATCAATAAGCACTCTCAATACCTGTCCGCCAAGCAAGTCATCACATTTTATCTCATCCTTGGCACCCCCAGAGGGATTGAAAATTGTGAATCTGACTTCCTAAGTCTTCTGACCAGCATGAGGGGAAAATAGTTTGCACTTAATAGAAAGATCTTCTCTCCTACTATCACAGATTATTGAAGTTGGAGAAATTAGAGAGTACTATAGTCATACATGATAATTCCTAGTAATTTAATTGGATGTAGATATAAGGAATGGTTTTGTCTAGGTGTCGGGAACCTAGGGCCTTAAAGTCACATGTAGAATTCTAAATCCTGAAGTGTGGTCTCTTATCCAAATCCACTGGATTTAGAATACTACATGTGGGTTTAAGGCCCTAGGTTCCTCATCTCTCTTGTCACTCTGGCTGTAAATTGACAGTTGGCTTTGTGCTGGGGCTCTCTACTAGGCTGACTCTTGAGCAACACCAAATGGTGCTCACATTGTAGATGAGGGTCCCTCTTCAGTAGTGTTGTTTCTGTCCTAAAGTGGCCATGAATAATTCCTAGCTATAGATTGTAACCACTAATATCCTGAATTACAATGAGAAGCAAGCAAAGTGCTTTATCCCTATATCTTTCTTCAGTCCTGGCTGCCATTTTTCTTTTTTTTCTCCTTCATATTCAATACAGCATATTTCTTGTATCACATAAGCAGGTCAAACTAATCCATCCATGCTAGCCA